>JAJJMB010003726.1:2213463-2267957 GCA_023531105.1 Papaver atlanticum | reverse complement strand
TTCTCATCACTTGCACGTCTTCTCAGTCAATCCAAGCTGTCCAAACTCTTCCTGTGATAGAAACAAATCTCTAAGAAGAGTTTCCTTCCTCTTCTTCACGTAAGTTTCCATAAATAAACCAAGAAACTTGCCCAAAATACCGTGATATTTTTAACCTTTTTTTCCGCCTCCAATTCGAGTTCTAGCCACTTTGGATCCATTCCAACACCCTTACCTCGCCTGTTAGGTCCATAGGAACGAACCCAATCAAATTCAGCCCTTTAATCTCCATAAAAATCGATCAACAATCCAACCCAAAATCCGTTTATTTTCTGGAAATTTTCCCGCCAATTTTCTGTTTTTGAAAATGTAAAGAAATGTGACCCCCCCCTATCCAGTCCCGGTCTGTGCTTAGCAGCTGCTTGGAAATGGGTTACCCCTTATCCAAAGTGAGAGTCCGAATAGCAAATGTCCTCCCAGGAGCCTTTAACAACTTTTCGAGCCAATTTTACCGCAAAAGCCTATTTTTCCAAAAACACCTACAAGGGATAAAATACCAAAATTAGTACAAAAATGGGTACTAACACTATACATAAAAGAGATGAAAATAGACACATAAATGCGTCTATCAAGAGACCTAATGGTGGAAGGAGTACATCATTATGGTGCTTATGGAATGCTTATCGATGTTGGTAGATATGTCGTTATGGAGTATTTGTATGGAGATGTTGGTAAAGCATCGTGTTTGAGGAGAAGATCATCTTGGTGGTGCTGGATTTGATTATTGGTGTTGAGCTGAAGGCGTCCATGGTAATCTATATCAGGGTGTGCAGAGAAGATCTTCTCGTTGTGGTAGATAATGTGGTAAACATTATCACGTATGGGCGAAGACACTATTTTGGAACTTATAGGGTGCTTGTGAGATTTCTTGTGTTCGGTCACGTTGTGGTGAGGCGATGGATTGATTTAGTTAGTCAGATGTGTAATTCTCAGTTTGTAATTCCATAACGAATAAAGAGGTTGTAGCCGTTTGGTGGATGTAGACAATATATACACATTGTGTATATTGTTGAACCACGTTAAATCTGTGAGTACTTTATTTCTTGTTTCTTTTGTATATGGCTTGCATCTGTGTGGTCTTTCACTTCTTCTTATCCTATATCGTAGTGAGGTTCATGGAGCAATCCGAGAGATCGAGTGTTTCTTGTTAGCTATTTTGTTTTCGCAGTGTTAGCATGTAGATGACTCTAAACCCCAACAATTGGTATCTTCTCCGCCAAGAAAAAGACTATTAAAACTTTTAAGTAGGTAACGAAAGGAACATCTTTTTCCGTATTCTAGGATAATCATACTTCAGGTTTTCTGATCCCACAAATAATAATCAACGAATTATGGGAAAATTACTTCAAAGTTTTTTTATCATGAAAAGAAATTGTATGTTATAGACATGTTCTACGTATCTTCAATTTTAAACCACTTTGAATAATAGGCATATGTTCAATTCTGTTACTCGTTTCAATATTAATTTCATATTGTCATGCCATTTTGCTTTTTTTATTGAAGCATTTTAAAGCATATTTTTTTATTTTTTTTTGCTAATTGAGTTCCCATAATATTCTTTTAAGGCCCTCAATCTCTTTTATATAAAGCGTCACAGTATTCATTGAATTCACCTTCTTCTTCTTTTTTCTCTCATACGATAAAGGAACCTCCGCATCTGGATAGGTGGTCACAAGTTTTGACGGCTCAGTAGGTGTCCGCTAATAAGAGAAACCACGCAAAAGGAGGGAAGGGGAGTTCTTGAACCGAAGGAACAAAGCGATAAAGGAACCAATGTACAAGAACCCAAACGAAGGGAGAGACGTTGGTGGAAACTGAATTAATACCTTTTATATGGATGTTATTGGAATGTCTGTTTAAAATTGGCGATGTATAGAAATGCTACTGCGTTTAGGGTTACTGCAAAGTAAACCAACTTTATTGAGGAATAACTAGGTTATCCGATTACAATCAATCCTAATAAAATTGAAATTTTCTAATTTGGACAGTTAATAGTATTGAGCTTCGCTAATAATTTATTTATCCTTGTAGTTAGTGTAATTTAATAGAATTTTCTGGAGACTTTTTGTAAGATCACCCGAAGAAAAATAAAAGTTTATTGATTTTTCCATATATGCTCAAATCTAGTTCAATAATATGTTTTTTCGTTGAAAACCAACCCAACGTATATGCATTGATCGACTGTGAATTTGCGGAAGCTTTTTCAAGGATCGGAACTGTGATCCTTGTTTGCCAAAACGAGATTAGATTAGAATCCAAAGTTAGTGTTCTGGACTATAACATGATTTATATGTTTTCGCTTGTTCCCATAAAGTAATGTCTACTTCAAATTTCGCACCCATTTTTCAAGTGAAATCTCCACCATTCTCATATATTTAGTCCCAAGTTATATGGTCTATGTTTTATGCTGATACTAGGGCTTAACGGCACGGGCCTTAATTTTTTTTGGGTAACCTCTTTCTTCCAAAATAGTGTTATTTTCTTACTTTAAACTCTCATTACCCGCGGCTTGTGAATACGCAAACGGTGAGTTGGTAAAATATTATTTACGTTCGGTGTTAATTCCGCTAAAACAGTTACGTATATTTCCCATTTCCTATGTAGAAACACATTTTTGCTATGCCATGTCTAAGTCGCATTCTTGATCCTCAAAATATGATACTCCCTCCCTAGTAGGCTAAAATGAAAAAGTATTCCTATCACTTATGTAGAAACATAGGTAGTATATTACCAAACATTCTACAATAACTCCGTATTTCTATCTCAAAATGGCTATTTTCGGTGGATATATTTGTGGTTGAAGGTCAGTCTTATATACCATATAAGTGTTAGAAGTTAGATCTTATATTCATGTTAAAGCACATACAGATATAAGCTAATCCACAAATTAACCTCGTGTCAATACCCGAGAAAAGTCACCAAGTTATCCACGATTAACCCCATCAATGTACATGTCATTTAGCATTAACGTTTAAATAGTTGCAACTGCTGTACTGCACATATGTAACATGGCCAGTCCTATCATGGTTATAAACATTAGATGTTTCAGTGCTCTTGTCATTGTCTGAGAGTAACACCAATTATTCAACCCATTCAGCATACAGATGCTCAAATTTATCCCGGCATATTTCGCATCCCAGGCCTATGATTTGTGGTCGCTACATAGGACAACCTTATTGGAAATCGCCACATCCGATGAAGATGATGTCAGTAAAACACATGGTATAAAAACCAATTATCATTGCCAGCAATTACGTGTTCTTCTCATATCTCAACCCTTAGCCTGGTGCCGTTGCATAGGACATTCATCGGTGTCAGATTATGTAACCTTATTACAGGGCAACCACATCATTGTTCTTGGGAGACAAAATTGTTCTCTTGGTCATATAGGTTGGCGTTGGGATGTTCATTTTTCCAATATCATGATATACTTTTGATATAAGATTTTATAGAACAATGCACTTCAACAGTAACAACAACGATCCAATATTATTTTTTGCATTCTGTCACACCTGCATATTCCTCTATACTACTGAATGGTATGTTTCCATTTTCATATTGGTAAACAAACTCATATATAAGTATAAATGATCTATATCACAGTGTGGAAAAAACCAAGATGTTTGGAATTTTAAATCGTCCAACACGGCATGATCAGTGAAATGCTAAATCTTTAAATAACAATTTGTTCCTTTAAATAATAATTTTTTAACAAATTAAAAATAAGAGGACAACATACCTATCCTAAGTACTCTGCAAATTCCTCATTATCCAAATCTCCGATATCAAGCCTCATGTTTTGCATGAGTTGTAGAAAGTTAACACGTCCACATAAGAAAGAGCTCCTTATTGATGCTTCCCCAATTTCTTTTTTGGATCCTTCTTGAATAAGATGCTGTCGGAACCGAAACCAAATCAATGGATGCATTGAAGTTGAATCTATTTTTTGTCGCATCATCATACCCAGTAAGTACTTGGCTGGGCTTGATGCATGTAAAGAATAAACAAAAAGCACATCTATTTTAACGTGTGTAAACTCCCCAAATGCAGAATATAACCTTGAAATACAACAGAAGAAGCTAAAATAAATTTGAACAGAAAGAGATATAGATTTTTACCCAGTATGAGCTTCGGTGCCAATTAAAGAACTCTTTAAAATTGAAGTGGTTAAAAGGATACCTTCGAAATTCAGCAAGGCATTTTAATGAACAGTGTGGATAGAGCTAGAGTATAACCACTTAAGGGTAAAACTGATGTTGAAACCTACCAAAGCATCAAATTAACATCAGATATTAATCTCATATTGTCGGCATTAACTTAATAAGCAAATTTTATGGATATCAATAATTACCAATACCAAATAGCTTATGCCAATCTGATGTGGATAGGTTTGGGTCCTCTGGGGAAACTTTGCAGTCTTCTTCACCATTTTTATTAATGTCAATCACCTTCATTACTACCTGCGCGTTCTAGAATATATTAAAAAAATTCTTTCAGTACTTGCCTTTAAATATCAAAAATCTATGAAAAAATGAGGAAGAAGAAACTATTTCACCTTAATTTTCATTGTGATGTATTTGGATAAAAATCAATAGAAAATGATTGGAATTTCTTAAGAGCAAACCTCTACAAAACCCAAATTGGGAATTGTATCTCTTCGCAATACAATGAGATTAATTC
This sequence comes from Papaver atlanticum, assembly GCA_023531105.1. Taxonomy (NCBI): domain Eukaryota; kingdom Viridiplantae; phylum Streptophyta; class Magnoliopsida; order Ranunculales; family Papaveraceae; genus Papaver; species Papaver atlanticum. The sequence goes on along the minus strand of JAJJMB010003726.1, from coordinate 2,263,238 downwards.
AACCTAACTACTGCAAACGTTAGTGGAAAACAACCTTCACGGTGAAACCCATATGGAAACGACATTCGAAATTTAGTAATAAAAGTATAAAGAGAGAAAATTTTTATTACCTGAAACTAACTTTGAATTCACTAATTTAGTAAAATTGATAAGACAGTAATGGTGACCCGAGTCTTCAATTCTTCAGAGGTTTTTTGCTGATAGGGTTTGAGGTTTTGAGCCCCCTTTTCTTCGGTTCTCGAGCATTATAACATTTCAGAAATAAAAAGAATCTGTTCAACCGAAAATAATTGCATTTATGGTTGCACTTGCACTCCTTTGTGTTGACCTCGAAATTGAGGATCCTCGGGTTGTTGTTTCTCATCACTATGAGAACCTTCCAATTGTTGTTGACTTAAAACTGGCAAATTCAAAAGGGAAAAAATTACCAGCATTTCTAAATAAATAGAAAAAATAAGCAAAAACATAATTGAACAGCCACACACCACAAACTGATATACCTAATATAACATAATTGAAAGAAATAGTAGTATTTTTGATGCCAAGAACAGATCGTCGTGGGAGATTGCTTCTGCGATAAAAGCTCAGTTGCTATCCTGGGTGAAAGTGCCTATTCCAAATAATGGAATTGATGTTCAACTATCCATTTTGAATTGGGAAGTTCTATTTACTCCTTAGTCTGTAATGTAGGATCTCATTTTTGCTTTCTCTTTTCATTCTGTGCTATTTTTTCTCTCTTTTATCTTTTTGATTTTGGATTGTACTTCTTTTTTACCTCTTGTAAATTGCAGTACATGAATAAATCTCTTCCTTTTTCAAAAATAAAATAAAATATAACATTCTTAATTCCAACTCCCTTTTCAGATACTTCTTTCCCAAACGCAAGATCAATCAATGAAATTCCACTGATACCCACATTTCTAGATAACAATCAAATACATAGGTACATTAACATTAAGTCTCTAGCAACGTATCATGTCTAAAACCTACTGACCTTTCTTTCGCTTTCCATTAAACCTCACTTAATTTTATTCATCGTTTAAATCCAAACACATTCTCTTGTGTTGTCTGAAATTATTTTAAAGGTACATTTTTTTTTGATCGGTTTTTAAAGGTACATCTCCAAGCAGGATTAGTTGACAACTCTACACAAATTTGGAATCCAAAATTCAAATGTAAAGAAGCAAAATAAAAATAAAATAAAAAATGCAATACCTTAAAAGATATTTTTGTGTTCAAGGGAGAATCATATCAATGACCTAACATTGAAAACAAGGACACACAAAAATCTATAGTAAGGGTTTATCAAACAGTTGAAAACATCAAAAGTCAAGATTCCCTAGTATATATTGCAAACTGAAAAGCCTAGAATCTAATATCAACATCAATGAATCTCATCACCCTTCAAACATAAATCTTTAACATCATGTCAGAAAGTAAAAAATACAAATAAATTTTTTCCATTTTTTACTTACAGAGATGAGATTAACCCTAGCCACCTTCTCAAAACCCACCCGTGAAACTCAAATGATTCTATCCAGTACTGCAAAACCAACATTACTGTATCTGATTCAAAACCAAACATCAGGATGATTCCATAAAAGCTATAGTTTAGATTTAATTATTTTCAGAAATCTGCATGTTTGATCTAATTTTGTTTGTCTCAAATTACGGAATCATTTATATAGTAAGAATTTGTATCAGCTCAAGAATGGTTATGCAGGGAGGAGAAACGATTGGTGTGAGCAACCAAAACATTTACTTTTATTGTCTCTTTTCAGGAAAATAACAACCGTAAATATAAAGAACCTGAAACGTCGCGTGACGAAAGATTCATTCGCGAGGAAGCAATCAGGTTTAATTTTTTTTTTTAGCAGAAACTGAAAAACAAATTATTGGCTCCAATACAGATCTTTTTTAACTAAATTTAAATTTGTACATAATAAAATAAATCAAAATTTTACACAGATAATGAATCAAAGTTGTGATCTTGGGGGAATAAGAGAGTAAGACTGACTGTCCTTTCTTAATCGGGACATCTGGATGCACAAACTATATTTCATTTTAAAATTAATCAAAGTTTTATACAAATAACGAACCCAAATTCATACCTAATACTAATACTCACAGAATCATACCTGTAATTTTTTTTTGGTTCCAAAAAATTTGTGATTAATCTTCCTTTGTAACCAAACCAAATTTCGAAATCACTGAGAACATCCCGTAGATTAACATGACGACGAAAATAATCCCCAAAAAGGAAACCGCGTGTTCCATTTTTAACGATTACATGGAAGAAGTATGATTGATTGAACATCAATTCTATCAGCAGCGGAAGAATTTAGGTTTGAGATACGGAGAGAATAATGGGGCGTATTGCTGATTTCTCATTCCTCAACATAAAAGGTAAGACACACGTGCCAAACTGTGTTTTGTACTCTTGATAATATATTAAAACGCAGTTTGTATGTATATATATATATATACACGTGTGTCTTACCTTTTAATATATTAAAACACAGTTTGGCTAGCACAGGCAAACTTAGCCAAACTGTGTTTTGTACTCTTGATAATATATATATACATACAAACTGTGTTTTGTACTCTTGATAATATATTAAACTGTGGTTTGAGATACGTATAAGGGATATATTATCAAGAGTACAAAACACAGTTTGGCTAACACAGGCAAACTTAGCCAAATTGTGTTTTGTACTCTTGATAATATATATACATACATGTATTGTGCAGATTGCACACAATTTTGATACAAGGAAATTAAATATTAAAATGTACTTCAGTTATCAAGACTATCTTGTCATGCCATCGACGTTGATAAGCTTCCGGAGTTCGTTATGATTATCGTTTTTTTTTAAATATAAAGCGTAGCAATATGTTTACTTTTCTCCTTATTCATTTCTGCCAATCCAATCCATAAGATAAAGTTTAAGAAGAAATGTATCAGCCTACGATCACATAGATACTTTCATTCGCCTTAGACCAACTCGGCCATATCAACAGTGTTGACATTACTAATTAATCAAATACACTCAGATTAATCTTGTGGGGGGCGGTTTAAATTTGATATGGCTGCCATAAATTTGATCAACCTCCACCGGTGGTGATTTAACTCCATACTTGCACAATGAAATGATTACATATTGATGTCGTTTTTATTTTCTTAAGGACCACAAATTTGTAAAATTCGTCCTCTTATTTATGAAAGGAATCCGGAAATAATTTACGTCCCGCGGGATGAATCCCGAGAGTTATTCCGAGAGAGAGTGGGGTTGGGTCCCACCCCAAACCTACCCCATGTAAACCGTTTGGTCAGGAAGGGACCCCACCCATTCTCTCTCTCGAGATAACCCGTGGGATTTGTATCATTTCCCATAAGAAATCAAGAAACAAATACACATGTACTTGACTTAAGACACGCTCAGTTCATTTGATTAGCTCTAAGTTCTAACACGTTTAAATGTCCGGTCATGCTATTTATGTTCACTATAAATCCCAACATTTTCCATATTAAACAAGCATTATGAATTTTCATCTTCACCTTACCTAGCTCTATTAAACTAGCCCGAGAGTCTTATAATGTAATTATATAAGAGTTCCACTCGTCATGAAATCATATGCAAGAAATACAATAGCAAAACGAGATGTTGGTGGAAATTAAAACTTCAAAACTAGTTGTGTAGGATGTGAAACTTGTACCAACTGTTATGAAACTATGAGGAAAATATCGACTAGTTTCCTTCTTGATTAGTAGATGTGAGGTGGCTAAGAAATTGTTCATTTATTTTTCAGGAATACCCCCATTGGCTAAATGTTCACAACAATCATCTTTTTTTCTAATGTTTATTATCAACTACCTTATATGTCTTTTCTTCAATTGATATTAAATATCCTAATAGTCGTTAGATTGTATGTCCGTAATCTTATCTCATGTTATAATTGTTAGACTTTATGTTGGTTTAGCAATAAAATATGTTTTGTGTTTTAATTAGTCTGGATTGGCTTTCATCCCAATCGGTAAGACTATAACGCAAGTTGTGTAATATTTATCTCAGTTTTAAGATAGGGAAATGCATATTCGTAGATATCTTGCTTTGTAGGGATATATTTCTACTTATGATGGCATGTTGAGTAACACATGTCCTACTTAGCATGAGGTGGTCTCCACTCTAGATCTTATTTGTAGCATGATTATAGCTAATAAAAAAATAATAAGCGTGATTAGAAAGATGATTTTCCAAAAATAAATATTTAATAGAAAATACACATTCTGAAGTGCATCCAAACTTGTCATTTGAATTTTAAAAGAAAAACAACCATATTGTACTCCTTAAAAGTAGTGGGAGGACGAACAATGAAGCAGAAGTCGATTTTGACCCAGGGACGATCCCCGCCGTCAGAAGAGCCAGCCAAAACTCGAGAGACTAGGAACAACCACATTTTGATATTACAAGTGCTTTATCTTCTCAAAAACTGAAGATCCCCAAGTTATTCTTTTTTTTCCAAAAAATCTTTGAATTCCTAACAGAATTGTTCTCATTGATTTTAAGCTATAAAAACTCCCTTATACGTATCACAATCTTATGATCATAAATTATACTAGTAATCATCTATAAATCCAAACCACAATTTTCTCTTTTCTCGAGTAAAATCAGAATGATTTTTTTTTTTAATGTTTGTTCTTGAATAGATTCTTGGTTTTAATCTTGATTCGATCTTAATATTATGTTTGATCTTGATTTAAGTCATTTGCTGATCATAGAATTAACTAGTGATAACTGTGAAGATTTTTCCCACGTAATTCAGGCTTGTTAGGTTAACACTTTTAACAAAGTCACAAGAGATGCCGATTTGGGCTAGAAAGAAAAAATTCCCCAAGGAAAGTTCATTTATTTTGGAAAAGTTCCTAGTGTTTCCATACTCTCAAGTCCGCTTAAGAAAAAGACCCCAAATCATTACAAAGAAATGGATGTACCACAGTCGGCCCGAGGCCTCTAAAGAGCTCCCAAATTTAAACGTTGATCGATCTTCTAGGACATTATCTTCTTTGTCTTAAGTATATTAATACACAATATCTTATAGTTTCTTTCAAAAAAGGAAAAAAAAAATCATCTGTCTAAAAAATATCGATCTCAAATATCTGAGTTCTGACCAACCTATCATCAACTATTCATGAGAAATATTCACAACTAATGTGTTTCACCATAAAAGTGAATTATAGGTGAATAACATGTCCATTAATTACAAAATTCAATACAAATTAGTTTCCCAGAATAGTCATGTCATTTTGCCAATGGTTTCTTACATATTTTACATGGTCCTGGGAACTTCTCAAATCTCTTCTACATCACAGCATTATTAGTATTAGCATGTATCAAATTCACCTTCTTCCTGTTCCTTTTTTTCTCTCTCATGCAATCTAAAAGCGTAATCTATACGTGCGTGCATTCTCTTTTCATGACTTTCACTTGCCACAAATAAACGTCTAACTTATCAGTTTTAGTTCTCAATTGTCCAATTACTATTCCCGCCAATTTTTCAGTTTATATTTGTAATTTGTAGAATTATCGGTGTTTACCAATGGTCATGTCATTTTACCAATGGCTTCCTACATATTTTACATGGTCCTCGGACTTTAACCTCTTCTACATAAAGTGTAATAGGTATCAAATTCACTTTAGTCCTATTCTGTTTTCTCTCTCATGTGCGGAAATGTACAAAAACAGGACCCAAGAACAGTTAAGAGGTGTTGATGGAAACTGAATTGATCTACAAATTACTCAAATGTCTACATGATGGTGTAACTGTAATTGAAGGTAGTTTTCAGTGGAGTGTTAAATCTAAGGTAATTTTTTTCCAAATGAAAGGAACTAATAATTAGTTGGTGTATTATAATTTGACCCATATAATATGACCTTTTTATACGGGTGAAAAAGTTTGAAGGCAGGCAAAACTACTATTTATTTCATTTTTGGTCGGTAACTGTAAGTTTTCTGCCTCTATCAGAATGATCAGATAACCTTTATGTTGCTATCTGTATCCAATAAAAATACATGCTTTGCTTCTTGGATCAAGCTTAAAGATATGTAAGGTCTGAGCCATAGATAGCATAAGCATCCAAAGGACTTGAGAAATGTATAATCTGGTTTGTGATGAAAGAGAACTTCAAATGGTGTTTGATGGCCAATAGCTCTTGTAGGTAATCTGTTGAAAGTATAATTGGCAGTATGAAAAGATTCCACCCAAAAAGAGTCTGACAAACCATATTGAAGTAAAAGAGTTCTACTAACATCAACTAAGTGCTTGTTCTTGGATTCTGCCACTCCATTCTGCTCAGGAGTATGAGGACAAGATATTTCATGAACAATACCATGAGTGCTGAGAAAAGTAGACAGTTCCTTGTGTAGAAATTCTCCTCCTCCATCAATACTAATAGTGCCAATATTAGTGTGAAGAATATTTCTTCCTGAGCTTTAAAGTGAAGAAAAATTTGTTGGAAATCTGATTTATATCATATAAAGGAAAGATCCAACAATATTTGGAGAAGTCATCTATGATGTTCACATAATACCTATAGCCTGAGTTAGACTTTACAGGACTAGGACCCCATAAGTCAAAAAGCAAAAGCTCCAAAGGCTTTGTTCTACAATTATGAGACTCAGCAAAGGGTAATTTGTGACTTCTGCCAATACTACACTCATGACAAAACAATGGTGTTTTGATTACATTATTCAAAGATAAAGTCCTACAAACATACTGTAAATTCTGAAAAGAGGGATGTCCAAGTCATCTGTGCTATATGTCAGATGATGTGGAGGATGAGATACCAGCAAGAGCGTTGTGAGAGGATTCATGAAAAAAGTGAATTGGATAAATGCCATTAAGATGAGGGCCTTGTAAAAGAATCTTCCCAGTTGCTAAGTCCTTCACAACAAAACCAGTGGCATCAAATGTAATGGAGCAGCTATTGTCAGATGTAAACTTGTGAACATATAACAAGTTTTGTGAAGCTTTTGGGACTAGAAGAACATTGGATAACTTAAAAAGTGTGATTTGGAGTAGATTTGAAAGAAAAACCAGTATTAGTGATTTTCATACCTTCTTCATTAGTAGTCTGAAATTTTCTCCACACCATCATATGCAGATGCAAATTGAAGCTCGGAACCATCAGAGGTGATGTGGTTATTAACACCAGTGTCAGCATACCAAGGGTTCTCACCAAGAATATTTGTTATAGCTAGCATAACACTCATATTTTGTGGTGTATTAACATTCTGATAAACAAAATTGAGCCTATGTCTACAAGCCAAAGCAGTATGACCACATTTGTTGCAAATTTTACATATAACACTATCTATACCATTAGATGCAGTAGGTAAGAAAGGATTGGTTGGTGGTGATGGATTTGGTGGTTGTGGTGGTGGTTGTGAATGAAACATTGAAGAACTGAAATGAGAATGTCTTGCAGGTAACTGAAAATTACTTCTATAAGAAGAGTTATAAGTACTGTTACCTCTACCACAACCTCTGTAAGAAGGAAAACCTAAAGAAGTGGAAGCTGACCTATGCTGAGAAAGATATGCTTGTTGAGACTGAAAAGCAGCAAAGGCCTTGTTGTTTGCTTCAGAGAGGAGATTCTGAGATCGTTCATTCACAACAATCTTTTCACTAAGCAACAGGTTGTGAAGTTCATCAAATGTAACAGGAGGATTACGAATACGAATAGAAGTGCTAAAAGCATTATAATCATTTCCAATCACATTCAATATAAGAACCACTAATTCATCATCTGAAACTGTAGATCCAGCAGCAGAAAGTATATCTGATATTTTTTGATTTCGCCTAAAAACTGAGTGATTGTACCAGAACCAAACTTCAACGACTGTAATTTGGTACGTAACTGAATATAATGAGTAGTGGAAGTTCTTGCAAACCTTGAATCGATGTTTATCCATAGTTCTCTTGAAGAATCAGCACCAACCACAAAAGGTATTACATCATCTGAAATTGTAGATTGGATGGGGTCTCGAGTTAGTTAACTTTGTATACGGGAAAAATCTAATTGCACGAGCCCAAGGCTGCTTAATTTGTTGTGCATACTTCTGTTCATTTACTAATCATGACTAGGATATCATGGCATTGGTGTTGAGAAATTCTTGTATGTTTGTCGTGTGGACTGATGGTCCTCGGTAATATAAATGGTTCTTTGTTATCCTAATGCAATTTCCCCATCTTTATGATCATAGAAGTAAACACACCAGCCAGTGGTTTTCGAGTAGGAATCCAAATTTTACTCACCCTAGATGTCTAGATTAAGATGAATTATATACGCTCTTAGCCAAAAATAAATAAATAAAAAATAAAATAAAATAAAAGATGAATGGTCATAAATCCAAGGAATGATGTGCAAAATGAGGTGCTGGTGGAAAATTGAATTTATCGTATGCAATAGTATTCAGTGCAAATAAAAAATTGGGTACCTTATGTAATATTTTTCTAAATCTTCCCGCGACTCTAATTAATATCTTTATTTGCGTTATGATTTTGAGGTATTATATATCCCTCGAAATTTATATGATCCCGGCATTTGTAATTCGTGGAATTATATATCCTTTGGAATTGTAAATTCTACACCCAAACACACTAGAAGATTTTTATAATCCACTAGAAAAAGTTTGAAGGATGATAGAACTATAATTGTTCTTTTTTGGATGAAAATTTGAGCCATGTATGAAATGAAACCATTGCATTTCATATGCGCTCAAATATGGTTCCATTGTTCTTTGAACCCTGAGAAAAAAATAGTGTCCTTGTTTTACCTGAGTTTAACGAAAGTAGCAAATTTATTCCCCGTAAATTAAATTTTCTAAAAAAACTGTTGGTATGTATGTGTGACATGCATGTATTATCCTTGGTTCCTATCTAGTTTAGTTTTCTTGGGCTTTGCATTTGAATCCCTATTCAAAAAAAAATGTTAGAAAAAAACAGGACAACAAAAGGTGAAAAAAATGCAGACAAATATAAAGCAAGATCAATAACTTGTTTCGGAAGGGAATCGTGTAAACGACCATGTTCAACTGATAAGATTAGAATTCGTAAGTTAGTTAAGATCGGGGACTGTAACATGATTTATTACTTTTTCACTTGCCATATATAAAAGTCAAGTATACTTCAATTTTGCACCTATTTTGCAATATTTATTGATCAAGTTTGATACAAGAAAATATTAAAACAACGTAATATATACTCCATTAACAAAAGCTAAAGATAATATAAAACATAATGAAGTAGTAAAGCGTAACTAACAGTATCCACAAGGAGGAGGTGGTGGCGGTGGCAACGGAGGTGGTCCAGGAGCAGATCTTCTTCCTCTAATTGGGCGGTTACCCCTAGGAGGAGGAGGGGCCGGTCTTCTAGCTCTTCGACTAGATCCTCTACTAGGTGGAGGGGGTGCAGGTCTGCAAGGTCTTTCTCCTGATCCACTTCTAGCTGGAGGGGGTGCAGGTGCAGCTCTAGAACTCCAACCCGACCCTTCCTGTTCCTTTGATGTATCCACCTTTCCATTTTCATCGTGATCATTACCTACCGATAACAAGTTCCGGTTAGAGTCCGAAAGGTCTGAACTGATTAAATTTTGATCAGCGGAAACACCAGCCACGTTGGAATCACTATATCCCCTAGCTGCCATCTCAAACACAAACAACATAATAAGAACACGAAGAAGAACGGAAACAGGTTTCTGCATCGGTATTTAATTCAAAAACTCCGTTGTAGCAAACATCTAAAATGCATTTTCTCTTAAAATAACTCATGACGCGTTATACTGAGTCATTAAAAGTGTTATAATCCAAATTGGTTGGTAAAGTTGCAATATATTTTTTAGAGCCTAAAATTTCAACCATCTCCCCAAGAAAAAAAGACTATTAAAACTTTCGAGTAGGTAGCGATGGGAACTTCTTCTTGTGTGGATTAAATTGTATGTTAGAGACACGTTACACGTATGTTTAAAATTATCATTTTGAAAAATAGGACATATCTTCAATTCTGTTTACTCATTTCAACACACGTTAATTTCACATTGTCATGTCATGCCATTTTGCTAACTGAGTTCCCATATATTTTTAAGGTCCTCAATCTCTTTTACATAATATAAAGCGTCACAGTGTTTATTGAATTCACCTTCTTCATCTTTTTCTCTCCTACGAAAACGTGTACTACACCCAAGCCAACTGAATTCATACCTCTTGTATAAATATCTATTCAAGTGTTTGTTTAAAATCGTTAATGTAATGTACGACAATACACCGTGTTTTTGTTTAACGCGAAGGTGATTCTTTTTTTTACTAAATACATCCTGGGTGTCCTCCCCAACTACTCGAGCAACGAAGTTCTAAGGAAACATTGTCAAGTGAAGTTTGGAGGATCGAACTTTCCTCTAATAAATAGAGAATTCTGCTTTTGCTTCTTGGACTGCAAATTGGCATCTATAGTATGTTTCTTTGGCACCGATTTTTCAACTGAAATCTCCACCATTCTTATATATTTGGTCCCAAGTTTTGCGCTCTATGCTTTTATTTTTTTGGAGCATTGTATGCTCTTAGTTGATGTACATGGACTGTCCACAATTTTGATAAAAGGAAATTATCAAATTTTTTGCATTTCAAAACAAGAATAAGTACTTCATTTATTATGACAACTTGTCATGCCATTTATGTTGAGAAGCTCCCAAAATCCGTGATGATCCTCGTTTTCTGTCTATAAAAAGTTGCAATACGTCTTCGGTTCGCCTAATTTCATTTCCGCCACTCCCATCCATAAGATAAGACTAACAAGAAGATGCATGGTATGCTTCAAAAAAAAAAAAAAAAAAAAATGCATGGTCAAGTGTCAACTAAGAAGGTGTGAAACGTGAGATGCGGGTGGAAAACTGAATCGGTACCAATTCATGAGAAGAAAAACATTGGCAAAAAAGTTGGTATGAATCACGCCCTTTTGGCTTTAGAACCAGCAGTCAGAACCTTAATTTATCCGACTCGTCCAACTCGGCCGAGTTGATTAGACCAACTCGGCCAAAACAACAGTGTTGACATTGTAAACAAACACCAAATTAATCGAGTAAGATCAAATCATCAAGATTGATGACATTTAAATTTCTTGCTCAAACTCAGGAGTCGCTCACTTTTTTAACAGGGACCACAAATTTTTCTTGAATCGTTCATTTATTTCGGTACGAAATCAAGAAACAAAAACATATTTACTTGAACGGACACATGCTCAATTCATTTAATTCGTTATAACAAGTTTGAATGTCCGGTCATGACTCATGCTAGTTATGTTAACAATAAATCTCAAAATTTTCCATATAAAATAACAAAGTATTATGAATTTTCTTCTTCACCTTACCATTCCGTGTTTTACTAGCCCGAGAGGCTCATAAATCATAATATAATAAGGAAAGAGTTTCACCCGTAATGAAATTAGATACAAGAAATTAAGTTACAGGTGGTGGAAATTGAAACTTCAAAACTCGTTCTGCATGTGACTTGTGCCAATGAGTTGGAAACAATGAGGCAAATATGGACTAGTTGTCCTACATAACCTGTGGAAGAAATGAAGAATTTAATTCCTTTATTTTCGAGGAACTCCCACTTGAATATTCACAATGGTAATCTGCTTTTCCAATGTTTACGATCGACCACCTTAGATGTCTCACCTTCAGTTAATGTTAAGTACCTTGAATTGTCACGTATCCAGAAATGCTTCCAAACTTGCCATTTGAATTGAAAATTTATAATAAAAACAAGAAATACAACTACAATAAGGGGTTAGAATCGACTTTCAAGTTGTCCACCAAACCCTAATCGAGTCCACAGGTGAACATGTATAAAGCATAAACAAACTTAACCAATAACGGCCAAATTTGCTGTATTTGATGTTTAAGTGCATGTTTTCTTTATCTTGTTATTCAGATCCAAATTAATTTTACACATTCTGATATTTCACATCTTTTATTAATGAGATGACCCCATTTCTTTTATGATCCTCATTTTCCCATTATATATATCGGTATAATATCTAATTTATTCTGCTTATTATTTTCTTTCAAAAGTCTCGGCGATAGAAAAAATTGGTGCACCATCTTTAGAGAGTGAGGGGTTGGAGTAGTGAATTTCTTGTGGTCTTTTGATAATTGTTTACCTAGGCACAAAACAAAAAACTGCAGAGTGGAAAAATAATGTTTTTGTTATTCATAGAAGAATAAGACTTTGATAGAAATAAAAAAAATAAATTGGGATTACCACTTATCAATTAAATTTTAGCGATTTGCAAGTTATATAGGTTGTTCAAAATTTTCAAACTTAACTTGTGTGTTACAAACTTCGGTTAGCCTGGTAGGCAAAGGAAGTTGATTTCCATATAGTTGAGATGAAAGTTTAAATCCTATCGCTCATACATAAATTTCTCCATACGAGGATGTCGTAGGTTTACTCTCTTTGTGTGACTATAGTGGTAGGTTTCTCTGGCATAAATGTCTTAGACTATCTTTTGTGGCTGGTATTTTTATGTGATTAAACATGCATCTCTGAGACAAATAAACAAGATCTCATTTGAGATTTTTATTGATATTGCGAACTTGTTTTTAGTCATTTTCTTAACGATGAATTAGGTTAAAGCTAACAAGTTCTGAGGATAATCTTCTCTAGTTACCATAAAAATATCATTTGGATAATTTAGTAGTCAAGAAGATACGATCCTTTGAATGATATAACTCAAATCTGAATAGTAGATTGAACGTTTACTAAGTTATATGTGGGGTATATTTGAATGTTAACATTTCACTTAACGATAATTATACATGTTGGTAATAACAAGGAATGGCTGTATTACATGAATTTTATCTTCTCCAAAACTCAAAAACGCTATATTATCCATTCTTTCTTCCATATTCCCTTCGAATTTTTAACAAAACTATTTGCATTGACTTTACGCTACAAAAACATTCCTTATACAATCATCTTATGATCATCAATAAATTCGCAACACAATTTTCCCCTTTTCTTAGTAATTAAAGACAAAATGAAATTTTACCTTTTATGTTTGATCTTGATTGGATTTTCCGATTTAAGTTTGGTTCGATCCAAATATCGTCCTTGTCTGGATCCAAATCATTTTTTTAAAGTAACCTGTTAGTGATAATTATTAGTGAAATCATTTTTTTATCTTGATCTTGACAAAAAAAAATTTTTAAAGAAATGTACTAGTGATGATTGTACTCCCTCAGTCCCACAATTAGTTGATTTATTCATTTTTAAAATTATCATTTTAATTGATTATTGTTAGTATAAGAAATATGTATAATTTGATAGTCATGTTTGTATTCGTTACATAGATGTTTCAAAATGCTTTTAAATGGTATAAAGTTTACGAATATCCATGGTATAGTTTAAGAGATAAATCATTTCTAAATTGTACTAATTATTATCCATAAGGGTATAATTATAAAAACTACTTAAAAATACTCTCTTCTGTGCAAACTTGAACTAATCTCGGCCGAGATCTCGCCGGAAATTCCGGTTTCGGCATTTATGATAACGAAATGTCTAATTTCGCCGATACAGAATTTGGTCGAAATTGACCGAAAATTTTGATTGAATCTCGGTTGACTCGGCCGGAAACCTTGGTTGAAGTTTTTGAAATTTGTATGCATCTTGTTTTTTTACTACTTTGAATGGAGATTAGTTTCTTTTGATAAAAATTGGTGGTATTTCATTGTATTTATACACAATTATGAGTGAAAATGTATGAAAACTGTTTGATATACATATTACAGATATAAAATTCGAAAACAAAGTTTAATTTGATAGTTATTCCAAGATTTTCCCCGAGAATCTCCCCGAGATAAAGTTGTACCAGTGTCATCGGTCCTGACAGAGACGGACCGAAATACGAAATTAACTACATTGGTTGGACGCAGAGAGATTTAGGCCTATCAGGTTAACACTATGAGATTCCACTTGAATGCGTAGACCGGAAAAACGTTAAGGCTGTGTTTGATAGGAGTTAATTCCATGGAGTTAGCCACCTTTCCATGGAAATAGCGTGTTTTCTGTCGTTTGGTCAAAAATCTATTTCCATGGAATTGCAATAAAAGCTTGGCCTTAAGTATGTTTTAAACTCAATTCCGTGGAATTCCATGGAAAGTCTTTCCTTGCCTCCCCGGGAAACTGATTCCATGGAAACACTTTCCATAGAATTATTTCCTTTCTCTGTTATCAAACACAGCCTAAGGGATTTATTACGAGTCCATACGTGTAGAAAAATGTTAGGTAATGATACGATACCAATGACCTAATTAATCACCAACACGGGAAAGGTGGACAAAAGGTAAACTAGGGAAGAAAAAAAAAGTCCATATGTGTCAAAAAAAAAACAAAGTTCCTAATGTTGCGCAACCGACATCTCAAATCCGCAAGACGAATACCGTTATTAAGAAATGTACCAGACCAAGGTCGGTAACGAACTCCCAAATTTAACCCTTTCTTTGGCTTAAGTAATATAATATCATCTTCTTCTTATCAAAAACAGAGAAAAAAAAAGATCAATCGTCTAGGAAAATTAATCTCAAATATGTGATTTTCTGACCACGCAATCATCAACGACTCATGGTGAAAATTCAAATTTAATATGTTCCAACATGGGAGTTGAATCGTAGGTGATCGACATGTTCATTTCACACTTCCTGTTCCTCCCTATAATCAATGTCATTTTGCCAAAGATTTCTCACATATTTTACATGGTCTAAGAGACTAAGAAGACCTTAATCTCTTCTACATAAAAAAGTGAGGTCTTATGGTAAGGTATGCATCAAGTTCACCTTTTTCTTGTTCTTTCCTCTCTCTCTCTCTCAGTCTCATGTGGAGAAAGAACCAATGTTCAAGAACAAGAACCAAGATAAGTGATTAGTGAGGCGTTGGTGGAAACTGATTTTATCTATTATAGGAAGATAATGGAAGTGTCTATATAAATTTGTTAACTTTTTCTAAGAAATTTCAACAGTGGTGCTTGGTTTTAACTTGGTTCAACAGTGGTGCTTGGTTTCTAAAATGAAGTTAAACTGTCGAACTTTTGTCGACAACTATGCTTTCAAAAAACACACGGAGTTGTGTGATAATGCAAGAGTTTTATTACTCTCACGGGCTGCTGCTGCTGGGAAGAGAATTCACAGTAATTTCTCTCATACAGTGCTTAATTGGGATACAGTTTTCTACTGATTGTTCTCTTGTTTCTACTATAGCTCGTAGCTTTTCTGTACATTCCTTTTAGTCTAATAAAATTTCTCTTTTCCTATTAAAAAAAAAAAAAAAAAGTTTCTAAAATGAAGTTTGTGTAATCTACTTAAATTCTATCCAGACTATGAGAGGTTTCTTAAGGCTTTATTTTATTTGAAAATATACAAAATATAACTTCGATCAAATAAGAAATATGGAAATGACACGATGTTTATCAAATGAACTTTGTTGAGCTTATTGAAGACCATGAGGTAAATAACACAAAAGCAAAGGTGTAGAATAGTACAACTTTCACTTACTACTGTTAACAGTATCTAAATTTTGAAGGATACAATAGACGGGTAGTGTGGTAACTCTCTGCAGCAAGGTAGTAAAACCGTCAGAGTGTAAACGTTATACAATTAGTACCCACAAGGAGGAGGAGGTGGTGGCAACGGTGGCGGCGGTGCAAGAACAGGTCTTTTTTCTCTAATTGGGGGATTACCTCTAGGAGGAGGGGGTGCCCGTCGGCCTGGTCTGCTGGGTCTTCGACTAGACTCTGATCTTCTAGGTGGAGGAGGTGCAGGTCTGCTGGGTCTTTTACCCGATCCTCTTCTAGGTGGAGGAGGTGCAGCTGTAGATCTCCGACCCGACCTTCCCCGTCCCTTGGACGATGCATGCTTATTTCCATATTCATCATGATCAATATCTTCAGATAACAACTTCCGGTTGGAGTCCGAGTTGACTAAATTATGATCCGTAGAAACACCAGCAGCGTGGGAGTTACTATATCCCCTAGTAGTCATCTCAATTACAAACAACATGAAAAGAACAAGAAGAACAAAAACAGGTTTCTTCATTGGTAATTCAAGAACTTGACTACGGCAAAATCTAACATACATTTCTCTCTTAAGCTTCTCTTTATCGAAAAGAAATGCATCCGATCATCCAAGAGCCAAAACGCGTGATACTGAGTCAAAGTGTTATTTCCAAATTAGTTGTAGGCTTTTAATTGTTTCAGTTTTTCTTTTTCCAACCTTTCTCCCCAAAAGTTTGACTATTAAAGCATTGAGTAGGTAATGATGGGAACAGTTTCTTTCTTCCTTTGAAATATCAAACTTTACTTTATTAGCTAAAGTCCCAGAATACCCTTTAATTCCTTATGTGACATAAAATAGTCATGTCATTTCTAAGGATACTCACATCACATGTATGTCATGTGGACTCATGGTCCTCATTTGTTTTTACGGTATATAAAGCGTTCCAGTATTTTCAAGGAATTTTGTATCCAAATTTAACGCACACAATAATCATACTGTAGAACTTCGTTAAATTAATCCGTGATAAATTAAGAACTTCGGTAAGATAATATTTTTTGCCAGTCCTGATTTTGGTCAATGTGCTAAATTAATAACCTCGGTAAATTTATAAGATAATAAAAACTTTAAGCTTCTATTAGAGCCAACTAATATATAAATTAATAATCAGTGTGGCTACATTATATTGCGATGCTTATTAAAATAGACATATACGGTTATTTGTTTTTGTACGCATTTATAATATATTGGACTTCGTCTGTACTACTATGAGAAGTTTCGAAATGATTTTATTGTGTTTTTTTTCTTCTTAATTTAATTTTAACATTAAAATATATACATTTATACACATAATATGCCATAAAATAATTTGAATTGCAAATTAAATCTCTATATATTTGATAATACACGCTTATTTTAGAAATTTAAAGTTAAATTTGGTATGTTTCGATATAATAATAATTTATTAATTTATCGATAAATTAATACTTCGCTAAATTGATAGAATTTAGCAGTCCCGAGACTATTAATTTATCGAAGTTTTATTGTATCTTAGCGAAAAGAAAAGGATAAATTTTTTTTCTATTTTATTTACCATTAGCATGGAGTCCGGAGAGTGAGGTGTTGGCGGATACTTGGACTTTTCTTGGGTGAAACATTGTATGTAACTTTTCTTGGGTGAAACAGTGGTAGATAATTGGTGTTACCTTGGGTTAAACAGGGGTTTTAGAAATTGTTCTGCACAATCAAAACCATATTCTGAACAATTTTTATTGCCAGAGAGATGAACAAGATTTTGCTATCAAATTGACTAATGAGCATAAGTTCAAGTTTGGTATCACCAATGCAGAACTCTATGTGGGAGTAAGAAGAATCAAAGAATTCATTTATGTAGACAACAGAGTCAAAAGAGGAGCTGAACTAGCAGTGAGATTGGCCAAAGAGTTGCAAAGAGAAAATATTGATTTCCAAGCAGAAGATGATGCAACTCTGAAGGAGTTAGAGGATGAATACAAGTCAAAGTTCAAGGAAGATTTAACCAGGAATACCATTAGATGCAAGATGGAAATTTTGAAGTAATATCTTTTGTTCTGGGAAAGCTGATCAAAACTCTACAGCTGTTAATATAGCTAGTTTAAATTCCAAGTCAAGTAACTTAGATAACCTTAATTGGAAATGTCCAAACTTAAGCCTTTTACTTAATCATCTTCGGTCTGTAAATGGTAATGGCAATGACAATTCACTAACAGAGATGGTTGGCAAAGGTTTATGCATGATGGTGGAGGCAGCTCTGCAAACCTTAATTGTAATGTTTGAGATCCTGCTGGCAGACAACTCTTTTCCGATAAGAAAAAGAAATTGTTAATCAATACTGTCTCGGCTTTTGAGAAAGAGATTTGAAAAGAAAAACTATCGACTTCAAACAATATTCGTATTTTGATTTTTCTCTTATGACGTGGGCTGAAAATTCGAAAGGCTAGAGTGACGTGGACCGAAGAAATAAATAGTTCAACACAATTCTTTTACCAATTTTCGGGTTTTCCATAATCGTTGCAGGTCTATGGAACCCACTCATCCTTCCATGGCTCCATCACACAAATGCATCTAATTTTTGTTTGGGCACAACAAGATAAATAATGTCAATATGCAGAAACCTGTGTCACTGCAGTACAGTGGTAAAGTCATTAGGTGATGAAATCAATGACCTGAGTTCGAAACTCGTCAGCATCAAACGGTGTGAAACTAAACGTGCCAAGGGATCCTACTAGTTTGCTTTGAGGTCGCAACTGATACTCAAATTGTGGACCACATAACATACATTTTCTTTGGCTTGCCTCAAAAAGTAAATCTTTTTTGGTGACCATTTTTAGTTCTAATTCTTTGGTGTCCATTGGAAAAAAAAAACATTTTGGCAATAGTTTTTTTGATGATGCCGTTACGCATGATATATGGGAGGCAAGTTTGGCATAGATGTTTAATGAACTTATTTTTGCATTTCTTAAGGAAATACGGTAGAAACTCTATAATTTAGTGCTGTTGGGACCACCAGAATTTGTTAATTTAGCGAGATATTAATTTATAATTATTAATTTATATATTAATTAATATCTTATTAACTTATAAAAAGATTTATTATTAAATAATTATTTTCTAGATACTGTAGAATATCAAATTCTACAAAGCACCCTTCAATAGCCCACTTTGCTTCATTGTAAACTTCGATCAACAGATAACACAAGTTTAGATAATTTAGATCAACAGTTAGATGGTGAAATCACTCAAGAGTTGCAAAATTTGATCTAAAAACTGGGTTATCGCAATTCAAAGAATGTCAAGATGTTCTGAATATCCGGAAGAAACTACAAAACTGTTGACTGATTGAAGAAATAATTGAGAGTGTTATGGGAACTGATAAAGATGGGAAAGAAGATGATGAAAGTTCTACAATAAATCATCCTTCACGAAACGAGGTTGTTAAAGCAGCAATCACATTAAGTAATTTCTTGCTGAGCTATGAGAAAACAACACCAGAAATTCTTACAATGATAAGAAAAGTTAGAGATGAAATTCAATGTGATATTGATTTTAACAACAAAAAAAACAGAAGAAAATTGAATCATTTTTCAAAAAATCTTCATAAATCATTAATGTATTTGAAAACATATTATGAATTGTTAATTTATATTTCATATTGGGCCTACATAAGTAATCAAAAATGTAGTATTTTATAATTTTAGCAAATTATTAATTTAATACGTTGTTCCCGACTCTCGAGACCGGCTAAAAATATTATTAAATAATTGCCAATTTTATGTATTTATTAATTAGTGGAGTATCTACCGTACTTCGTTCATTTATCATGAGTCTCGATTTGTGTGAAAGTTCTGTTTACTCATTTCAATACATGTTATTTTTCCGTGGTCATGCTAATGAGTTTCCACATTTTTTTCATGGTCCTCGGCCTCTTCTATATAAAGCGCCATCGCATTTATTATATTCACCTTCTTTGTTTTTTCTCTCATCTATAAGCCAATGTATGACACGAGACAAGCAAGAGGCGTTGGTGGAAACTAAATTTATATCTCTCAATTATATGTAGTAATTAGAATCTCATATATGCTCGTACGATATTGTCGATGTAATCGATGACAGTGTTACGGCTGTGCTAGCCAATATCGAGTGTCTAATGCCTAAGTAGCTACTTTTCTTTTAATTTTTTTTTTTCCAAAATGAATGGAACCCGTTTATATGATGCACAAAACTTAAGGAACATTCAACAGGAAGATTGTTTTATAAAATTACATGAAGAAAAAAGAATATTTTGAGGAAAAACTGGAATCGGAATTCACACATGCTTTGTTACTATGACAGCCATTTTGTTATTAACCAAAGAGTACCAACCACGACATAATTGTTTGAATAATATCATGGAGCGTAAGATAAAAGTTAACATCTTCTCTTGATTTAAGGCCTTTCATCCAAGACTCCAAGGTCTCTTCTCTTCTTGGACTATAAACTAGGATGCTAGATTTATCTGGCTCTCCTTTTTTGTAATTTGTAAATATTGTCATTTTAATTGTTTTTCCATGTATGCTTAAATCTGGATCCATAAAGTGTTTTTTCTTTGAGTGCCAACCCAAACATGTATTGATCGAATCAAATTTTCACCCATTGGTGTGTTTCTTTGAAGCTTAGAATCGCAAAAATTAGATTAGAATCGCAAAATTTTTTTTTTTTTTTCCGATCATGGACTATAATATAATTTTTTATTATTTCACCTGCCCTGTCAAAGTAAATGTCTATTTCGATTTTGCTCCTAAAATCTCCACTACCGTTCTTATATGTTTAGTCTCTAGTTAGATGCTCCGATGTGCTGCTGCTCTACACGTAATCCACATAATTTAGATAGAAAGGAAACATTGATCAAAATAATGCAACATATTTTTTGCATTACGTAATACGCTCTTCATTTATTAACACTAGCTGTGTCATGCCATTTTTGCTGATATAATTCGTCGTGATCCTCTGTAAGACGTTGCAATCTGTCATCCATACGACAAAGAAAAAACAAAGCACGGTAAACTAAGAGGACCCAGCTTATATAGTCCCCGAGATATTGCCCGAGCCCAAATAGGGGTTTCTTTTACAGTGTGAAATGTGAGATGTTGGTGGAAAATAGATTTAACGCCCGAACGAACGCCCTTGCGGAACAAAACCTTAATCTAGCGCCTTAGACCATCTCAGCCATATGAAGGTGTGATTATGATTCACAATATATAAGTAACTTTTGCCTTCTTTTTCCTTTGTTTTATCCTCGGTGGTCGGTTGTTCTATGACACTCCTTCATCTTATAATAGAGTTATCTTTATCGAGCAAAAGAAAAAACTATCAGTAACTTCTTACTTGCACAATGACGTTGATTATAAATTGATGTTGTTTTTAATATTTTAATTAAAATCTTGAGTCGCTCAAACAAGATTTCTTTTTCCTTTTAAGCTTTAATTGAATAGAAGTAGTTTTTATTTTTATTTTTGATGTCATTTGGCATATTTCTTCGTTATTTGGAGCGATTTTTCTTTGCCGTTTATGTCGAGTTTCTCTTCGTTTTGAGGGCGATTTATTCAAACCTTGATCGCTGGTTCGTAACTTGTTGTTATCGATTCAAGAATATCGACAATCCAACACGGTATTGCTTAGAATCCGTGTTCAATCCAAGGGATTTAGGGAATCCGGGTTCGTTCGGATCTACAATATTTTGGGCAAATGACTCTTATAGGAGTATCTCTTATATTGAAGAAGTAGAAAATCATATTAAATGGTCGGAATCGATTTCGGATTATACCATCATCTTTCCCTACTACATTTACAAAAATTGGGTACCTTTACGATATATGACTCTTTCTCTTCGCGATTTACTTGTAATTGATATCTTCATTTGTATTAGTGTTTTTATTATCTTGTGCTTTGATGTTTTTTTGTTATTCTTATAAGTGATCATGTAATCACATTTTGATTTGAATAAATTGAAATTTGTTGATTGAACACAAAAAATAATAATAAATAAATAATCTTGAGTCGTTAATTTTTCTGAGGGACCACAAATTATAGCATAATTCCTCTTAATTCTGTATGAAGTCATGAAAACATAAACATAAGTACTTTATTTGAGACATGCAATTCATACATGTAATTAGTCATATAAATGACAAGATAAGATCCAGATTTGGCCAAGGTCTTCATAGAAGGTGGCAGATTAATACTTGCAGGTAAGATATTGGGAGCCGAATTTCAACCCAGAAAATGAGATAACTTCCTTATTTGAGGTTGGATAAAATTTCTGGGCTTAGCTTGGAATGTTGGACAGAGCAAAACTTGTCGGCATTAGCTAAGGCTGTCGATAAACCTAATTTTTTTTTAAGAAGCATAAAAGTAAATTAAGTACTCTTTTTTGGATTTTGTTGATTTTGCTAAGAAAAAACTGTACCAGCTTTAAACAATAAATGACACGGAAGAGGATTGGGAGTACAACAGAGTAGCCTGTAGCAAAATGGCTCCGCCAAAGGTGTTATTTTTGATGTGGGCAGCTTTGCATCAATCCATTCCAACAAGAAGTTTGCTGGAGAATAGAGGGATGCATATTAATTCGAATTTGTGCTTATTTTGTGACACCTATGTGGAAGATATGGATCATTTATTCCTGAATTGCAGCTGGGTTTATGATTTGTGGAACTACTTTATTCGCTCATTACAAGTAAGGTGGGTTATGCCAAGGAAGTTCATTTCTTTGTTGAAGAGTCGGAAGATTCAAGATCATAATGTTAAAAGAAGAATGATAAGGCATTTGATTCCTTTTGTTATTTTTTGGGAAGTTTGGTTGGAGAGGAACAGTCGAGTTCATGGGGGGAGAAGGAAATCAAAGGATGAGCTTATTCATGGTGTAATTATGGACATATGTTTATGGAGCTCTGCGAGCGAAATTTTCAAATCCTATTCCGTGAACCAAATCATAAACCACTGGGAAGATGTTGTAACACTGTAAATAGCTTTTTTATTCTTCTTCTGGGAGTCTTTTAACTCAACCCTTGTACATATCTTTTCTCCTTTATATATATCTTTTTTCACTCGTAAAAAAATAAGAGACTGGCTCAATGAGTGTTTGTGTGACCATAAGAAGCTAAATTAATGGACTAAGCGGTTGATGTTTATCCCAAGCGGCTGAACATATGCCTCCCTGTATTTTTTTTTTATTTTTATTTTTTAATAATAAAACCTATTTGTGGGTCCCATTTGCAAGAGTTTCAAATTAATAAAACTATGAAAATAGGTAGATTCTCAGCCGCTCAAGGTGTTTTTCCAAGCGGATGGAAATCAACTGCTTAGTGTCTACTGTCGCCCACTCATTCAATCCGGTGAGTGTATGAATGATTACGATGAATGAGTGGGTGTTATCACTCCATAATAACATCTAATTTGAGCAAATCCACTGAGACTCATCCATATTAAATGAGAACCCTCGCTCCACAGCCCTTGTTCTTATGAGGTAGACTAAAATTAGAAATGCTATAATGTGGACTAAAAATTAGAAATGCTAGAATGATGTCGGCTCAAAAAATTTAGAAGGGCTAAAATCTAAATTAACTCCATAAGTTATTAACTGTAGGCGGCTCAACATAAATATTTATCAGTTTTCCCGGTTTTTCATGATCATTCCCAGTCTATGGACCCCGCTTGTCCTTTGTATAACTCATCACCTAGGTTGCACAGACGCGGACACGACATGACGCGGACGCGGACACGACATGACGCGGACGCGGACACTACAAAATTCTCAAAAAACTAGGATGCGGACACGTATATACATATTTTATTTATATATACAATCATGTATTTATACATCAAAGTTAAGTGTTTCGATCCTAAAAATTAGAAAATGATACTACATGTGTATAAATTTCAAAAGAAAAGATTGTTTGTTTATACACACCAAAGGTCAAGCAATTATCAACTATTAAACACATGGCACAATCAAAATGCATTCTTAGAACAACACATGCCCAACCAAGGGTATACGTGGTGTCATTTCCAATTACAAAACCTTAATAAAGACCTAAATGATTGATCTAAATGTTCTCCTTTAATAATAGTAAAAATAATGGAAGAAGTTTAAATGAAAATGAAAAAAAAAACGCTTCAAACCAGAGTCATCATTGTGTTCAAACCAGGCGCGCGCAGGACGCGCACATTGATGCGTCGGACACGCGTCATGTCAGTATCCAACGCGCGTCCCTTGTCCAACATGTCAAAGATATTGTGTTCACTGACAAAGATATTGTGTCGACATCTCCTAGCATAGCAACAGTTGTGCGAATACCACAAGATAAGGAAACCAGATTGTCACACATTCAATGAGAATATATATTGTTTCCTTTCTTCTTTAAATCATAAATGTATAGATTGTTGTATCTCTGGAACCATGAAGTGTATAAATAAAGATTGTTTTCTTCTCTCCCAGATCATCCAAGGGAGAACATTCATATCTGTTTCTTTACCTTGATATGGTATCGAGATAGCTTAGGGTTATCAATCTTGGGATCATATCTGTTTCCTTTTTATTTTTATTTTCAATTCAGACCTGTATCAACAACATCTATTTCCTTTTTATTTTTCTTTACCTTTGCTCTTAACAATACTCAGAGGCAACCATTTTCCGCTGCTCATGCTCAGAATCGCAACAAACAACCAACGCCTAATCGTGGAGGAGGTAATAATGCTCGTGGTCGTGGATGCGGACGTGGTGGTAGCTATAATCATGTTGGGTATCGTCCTCCAAACTCACCTGCTCCTATATGTCACATCTGTAATAGATCTAGACATAGTGCTATCCGCTGTTACAATCGGTTCACTGAAGGTTATCAATCTGATCAAGCTGCAGCTAATGTTGTTACTCATGTTCCAAGCTATAATTATGCTGATCCTTCTTGGTACCCTGATTCGGGTGCGACACACCATGTTACTCATGAATTAAGGAACCTTCAAAACCGAGCTGAATATAATGGGAACGATGTTGTAACTTTTGGTAATGGAACAGGTTTGCCGATTACTCATACTGGATCTTCTTCATTTGATACATCGTCTTATTTTTTTAAACTAAATAATATCCTGCATGTTCCCAACTTAAATAAGAATTTATTATCAGTGCAACAGTTTACTCGAGATAATGATGCTTATTTTGAATTTCATCTTGATGTTTTCTTTATAAAGGAACGTACGTCGGGTAAAGTTCTACTAGCAGGCAAGAGTAAAGATGGCCTGTATTACCTTCTATCACCAAAATCATCTAATCAGTCCAGGAAGGTGTTTATAGGAATTATAGAGAAGAAGACTCGAGAAGGATGGCATCATCGGTTGGGGCATCCAGCCTACAAAGTAGTTCAATTAGTTTTAAATAAGAATAAGTTACCTGTGAGTAACGATAAGAACCATAAGTTTTGTGAAGCTTGTCAGTTGGGTAAAAGTCATCTACTAACATTACGAATGACTAACACCATCTCTCAAGCTCCTCTAGATTTAATTTTTACTGCTGTGTGGGGACCTTCACCTACTGTTTCAACTTCTGGTTCAAAGTATTATGTTTTATTTATGGATGATTATTCAAAGTATTCATGGATTTATGCAATTAATTTCAAGTCAGATTTGTTAGGAATTTTTGAAAAGTTCAAAGTTATGGTTGAAAATATATTTTCTTGCAAAATCAAGGAAATGCAGTTTGATTGGGGAGGAGAATTTCAAAAATTGGAACCCTATTTTGCTTGGTTTGGGATTAATCATACAGTTTCGTGTCCTCATATGCACGAACAAAATGGTGTCATTGAACGAAAGCATTGACATGTTGTGGATACATGTCTTACACTAATGGATCATGAAAAAGTTCCTACTCATCTTTTGGATCTAAAACTGATCCCTCTTTATTCATTTATAAGGAGGGTACAATTGTAGTATATCTACTGGTATATGTGGATGACTTATTGGTTACGGGTAATGATCCTTCTTTCATTTCTCGTATTATTGGTTAGAGAAGAATTTGCCATTAAGGACTTGGGAGTCTTCAAATATTTTCTCGGATTTGAGGCTATAACGAACACGAAGGGTCTAGTTTTATCTCAACAGAAATACATTTTGGATCTTCTTACTCGAACAAATATGCAAGATGCTAAGCCTATTTCATCTCCAATTGCAGCAACCACTCGTCTCACTAGAGATCTGGGGAGCCATTTTTGGATGTTTTTATGCATCGTAGTACGGTGGGTGCTCTCCAATACCTAACACTCACACGTCCGGACATATCCTTTGTTGTTAATACGGCCTGTCAGTTTATGCACAACCCGACAACGGAACATTGGGCTCTCGTCAAGAGGATACTTCGCTATCTTAAGCATACACTGAATTATGGATTACAATTTTATCATAGTTTTCCACCTATGCTCTCAATTTTCACTGATGCTGATTGGGGAGGTTCTTTAGATGATCGAAAGTCGACTGGAGGTTATGCTATTTACTATGGGAATAATCTTATTTCTTGGAGTTCGAAGAAACAACGGACAATTCTCGATCGAGTACAGAGTCCGAGTATTGCGCCATTGCAAGTGCCTCAGCTGAAGTAGTTTGGCTTCGTTCATTGTTTAGGGAACTCAACATTCCTTTGGTTTCTCCTCCCACGCTAATGTGCGACAACATAGGTGCTACCTACTTGACTGTCAATCCAGTGTTTCATACTCGTAGTCATCATGTTGAGATTGATTTCCACTTTTTTAGAGACATGGTTTCTAAGAAAGAGCTCATTGTGAGAATCATCTCGTCTCAAGATCAGATTGCAGACATTCTTACGAAGGGTCTTTCTACTCCACGTTTTACACTGTTGCGATCCAATCTCAATCTTGTTGGCACAGACATTCGCTTGAGGGGGCGTGTCAAAGGTATTGTGTCGACTGAAAAAGATATTGTGTCGATATCTCCTAGCACAACAACAGCTGTGCGAATACCACAAGATAAGGAAACCAGATCTGTGACGACCCAAATCATAAACCTGTTTAGATGATAGGATTACAACCTAATTAAAGAATAAATTCCATATTGACGATTTTAATAATCATAATAACATAATGTGAACTAAAACCAACTTGAACTCAACCACTCTGATATTTATAAGTGAAGAAATCTCAAATGATATTAATATGGTAGTATGTTATTTTACAATAAATAAAGAATACACATATACAAAATATACAAATATGTAACACAGTTCGGTAACGCTTTAAACTACGAAGACGGATATCTTCACATGCACCAATTATTCTGGTAACTGAAACTGAAGTGGGAACAAGTGAGCACATCATCCCAAAAGGGTGCTAATGAAAACATATAACTCTCAAGTAATCACTAACATGCTTCCCAGTTCTAAAAGAATATAAATTGAAAGAAACAAGAAGAAACTAATCATTCAACTATTTATGCATCATGAAGCAGGTGTCACTCTAACCACACCAAACTCGATGGAGAAGACGACGCGAGAGCAACTCCAATCAATAATAATAACATCGTCACACAGAGTGCCCGTACAAACCATGATTCAGAACATTGTTGTGAAAATCGGACGATTTACGAGTTGAATCGTCCGATTCGATTCAAACAATACCAAAACGATTTGAATCGTCCACTCAGAGCGTTTCTATTAAAAATCGTGTTATTTCCCGTTGACTTATGAGTTTGACCAGATTGACCAAGTTGGGCAGAGTAAAAATTCCGTGAGTGTAAAGAGATTCGAACCTGGGACATCAGGCCGTGTAAAGAGATTCGAACCTGAGACATCAGGCCTGCAGAAAAATCTATGCTCTACCACTGTACCAACTCGCCTGTTGGTGATAATAATCAAAGATATATACTACTTATCCAATCAGAGGTCAACATTTTAAGATGTTTTAGAGGCATTCAAAAATAAATGGTATATAGATATATACATAAATTAATTTTTAGAGGTATTAAAAATTGACTATGAATCTTCGATTCACGATTCAATATATGATTCGATTCTACAAATATGAAAAGCGATTCACGATTCGATTTACGATTTAAAAATCTTGATTCTGAATATTACCATCAAAATCAGAAAGTTAGACAAACAAGTATAATATGCACATGAGTGATTTCCCCAAAATAAAATAATATATATACTAGCGAAATGGGGAAGAAGCCGCCTTACTAAGTAATATCAAAACGGGGAAGAAGCCGCCATACTATTAATATTGTATATACTATCGAAACGGGGAAGAAGCCGCCCTACTAAGATATTACCGAAACGGGGAAGAAGCCGCCCTGCTAGAATAATATTCAAACGGGAAGAAGCCGCCCTACTCAACTTAGATAAGAGTTGTGGGGAAACACAGACACTCCTCGCGGGGAAATCAGACAACGCATATTACACACACACAATCACATTCAAAGAAAACATCATATTTTGAATTAAATTATACACTCATACAGATAGTAAAAGTACATCATGCTCGCAAGGAGAAGAAATCTCAATGATTACAAGAAGGTTACAGAGTTCCCACCTGATTTGATGACAACCACGCCTACCTTGTATTCCTCAATCCACTGGTTCATCCTTTGAATCGGTCGTTGTTAATATAGACGAACTGTTAATCACATAAGAACTCTAATAATTTAGCCAATAAGCTTACACAATAATCACAACATAATTTCATACAAGTTTCCAGTTATAGGCTAAGTCAGATAACTAACGGTTCTAGTTTTATTAATGGTTCTATAACCTGGTATTTAATGTTCTAAGCATAAATTAATATCTACTTAACTAAATGGGGTCAAATTGGGTGTCATTAGAAATCCCTCGAAAAACCTTACAACTTTTCAGAAGGAACCAAAAGCTAATTCGGACCATAAGGGGTCCAAAAGTCCAAAATACGATATATATATATGGCCCTAACCCTAACTCACGGTTTGGTCCAACCTGACCGTTAACCCGGGAACCAACCCTGACCGGCTTGCTAATCAGCCTGCTAACCCTAACCCATGAACTGGTCTGACTCACTACGAGTCAGACAGGTCATCTGAGTCAATCGTCTGACTCGGTCATCTTCCCTAATATCTGAAAATATTCCAAGTGTTTCAAGACTAAAAAAAGCTTCTGGGGTACATTTCCATGGACTATAGGTTACTCAATTATAATCCAAAATGATCCATTAAGGTCTCCTTAAAATCTAGGGACTATTTCCTACAACATTTTCCTACTGATAATTTTCCAGATCTCACTAGAACCTAACCAAAGTTGCTCCTACTTATTGATGTTCGCGAATGTTACACATGTTTTCAGCTGCGTCTACTGGTTTTCGATCATGTATATCTCACTCGATTCTTAACAACATTGAATGATATTTATCTGTACACAATCACCGAGGAATATACTACAATTAATGTTAATAGATCTATGTCTAATTATGATTCTAAAGTACCTAAACGAACCTCTACATTAAAGGCAGCGAAACACACTGTGTCACATAAAATCATGATTTTCCAAAAGATATCATATGAATGTTTTCGATCTAATCATGTATCCAACCTATACCCAGACCTTTAAAAACATACTAGAATCATTTAAAAGAGTTACCTTGATTAGTTTACACGCTTCTCATCATTTATCATCATTATCATAATTATTTTTATCATAAACATTATGATCCTCTATTTCTTCAATATCACCATTAACATGCAGTGGCGAATCCAAGGGGTGCCTGTGGGGTCGCAGGCCCCCCTAATAATTTTGAAATTATATTATACAAACGCTCATTATTTCCTAATATAAATTATACAAACGCTCATTATTTCCTAATATCCAAAGCCCTAAACCAACTCTTGCCACCACTGAGAACCATCAAGTGGTCTGATGGTTCTCATGCTCCCTCCCACTGCGGAGATTAGTGTTCGAACCCTTGTAATTACTAAAATTCCTAAATGAATGAGATTTAGGAGCAGTCTAGGGACCACTGTACAAAAAAACAAAAACAAAAAAACTCTTTCCACCATAGAGTTACTAAAATACAAGCATATCCCTGCATTTTCTATATTCTTTTGTGTAGTTTAATAAACTAACTCCGTGTAATATTTGAAAACTTATCCAAGATCCATCTAAATCCTATTTCCTTATAACACACATTTTTCTAAACTTTGTACCGATTACACTTGGTTTTATATCTGTATTAAGATTTTTTGGGTATATTAATTATATACCCCTAGTTTTCATGACCAACAAATATACCCCTACCACATAATAAATATACCCCTCACCTTATCCACTTAAAGATAGATTACATTAATACCCTCTATTATATAATCTTTTCTTGTTTTATCACACAAACATATTTCTTCATTTTTTTAATTTTTTTTTCTCATTTCACAAGCAATCCACCACCAATCGACAACCGCCGCCACCAGTCCACCCCCGCCACTAGTCCACCACCACCGTCACCACCGCCGCCGCCGCCACCACCGCCGCCACTACCACCACCACTGTCACAAATCCACCACCGCTACCGGCGGCACCGCCGCTGGTCCGCCACCACCACCGCGGGGGGTGGTGTCAACAACCGAAGTTGATCGAAAAAAAATCATAAAATAATTAAAAAATAACATGGTGTCAACAACCAAAGTTGACCCCAAGAACAAAAATCAGAAAAAAAAAAAAAAAAAAAAATTATGGTGTCAACAACCGAAGTTGATCCCAAAAAAAATAATCAGAAACAAGGAAAAAAAAATGCTGTCAACAATCAAAGTTGACTCCCAAAAAAAATCAGAAAATAAAATAATATGGTGTCAACAACCGAAGTTGATCCAAAAAATTAAAAATTCAGAAAATGTTCAGATTATATATGGTGTCAACAACCAAGGTTGATCCTAAAATCTGGTATCAACAACCAAAGTTGATCCCAAAATGTGGTGTCAACAACCAATGTTGATCCCAAAATTAAAACTGCAGAAAATGTTCAGATTAGGTACGGTGTCAACAACCAAAGTTGATCCCAACATATGTATCAACAACCAAAGTTGATCCCAATATATGTATCAACAACCAAAGTTGATCCCAAAAATTATTATACTAAAATTATTAGTGAACCTGGCGTGAATCGAACACGCATCTTATGACGTGGAGTCAGGTATGTTATCATTACACCACAAGTTCATCAAATATAGCTACTTTAATGTTTCTGCAGTTCAATTGGAATGACTCTTCTGTAAACATTTAACTCCCTTAAAAGGAACTAAAACAAGGAATTTATTTTTCGCACATGCGTTCTGAAGTAGTAGGAAAGAGTATGAAACATCCTACAAAGTTAATTTACAAAAGGAAAATTAATGAGTGCTTTATAATCTAGTTTTACTGGAGGTGGAACATTACGTGGGTATATTGCAGATGGAACTACAATATATGAAGCTAACAAGTAAGAACAAGTTTCACTTACTCCAAAAACCAATAATTTCGTTTAGTTTCAAAGTAAAGTACTTATATATGCGGGTGATTAAGTCAGTTTCGTTTAGTTCTACTGTAGTAAACTAAATAAGTTGAAGATATTTGTTGTATATGCAAGAAATGGCCTCATATTGTGATCAGCAAAACAAAAGATACTCCAAAAATCAATAGTTAGCTTAATAAGATGCAACTATAATACAACCTATTAAAGATCTTAATTAAAACTGTTGGAAACATAATTGCTTCATTAAAAAAATAAAAGGAAGTACCTATAGGATGCCATGAAAAAGCTACTTTCTCGACATACACTGAAAAGAAAAACTCCCCATGAGATTACAAAAAAATAAATAGAAAAGAGACAAATAAAATGGTTTAGATTCTGTTCCTACTTTGCATTTCCACAATTGCCATTTTTTGTCCAATATGCTCCTCGACATATGGGCGTAGGATTATTTTCCTCATGCATATGAGCTTCATAAAAATCAAACCCTTCAACTTTCATTTCATTTTCTTATTGATTACACGACTGACTTGAGAGAACAGCAAAATAGTTCGCGTTGAGATTCGACTATTAAACCCGTTCATGTATCAGCCAGAACAAAAATCTGTTTAAAAAATAAAAATAAAAATAAAAATAAATCTTAGTACAAAACACAATAGGTTGTTGGTGGAACAGTTGTACATTTTGGTTTTCGGCATCATAAGTAAAAGAACAATAGCAGCAACAAGGGATTTGGGTATTTAAAAAAAATAATAAAAAATCACCAGCCTTGACCAATGAGCCACATCCAATCAAGTGTTGCACCAAGAGTAATGCCTATAAGCAGGAATAGCGCAAACAGATTTGAAAATGAACTAGCAGACCGGATGGTTTAAACGTTTACTCAATTAACTCATAACTAAACAAGTTGCCAACACCATCACCCTCATTACTGCAACAAAATCCATCACTGTCGCCTCCATTTGTTTGCACCAATTTTAGTTCAAAATTCAAATTTTCATCGCTCAAGTAACTAAACATTCAAAGAACTACACATTTTCATCACTCAAACAACACATATAGCACAAAGATTCGATGTTCACCATGTATATAATGTATGAACCTAATGAGCATTCTTTAAACCCGAAATTTTAACTACTTCGATAAAAATGTCACCAAATCACATATAAATATAGCAGAAATTTGGAAAAATCTCAAATTGAATAGGGAATGAACCTGGAAAAGGAGTAGTATAAGTTTTACAAACAACATCAACAATGCCACCAGCTATAGCAAGTGCGAAATTCTGATCCAAGAATGTTGTTGTTGATGATACTTTCTCACACCACCACTACCACCAGGATTTACAACACCACCAACTCATCTTACTGGTTCTATTTTGATACTCATTTTTACAAAACTAAAATGCATAAATCACTGAGACCCCTCCCTGCAGAAACACCACTATCATTAGTATCACCACCGTATTATTATTCTGATTGACATCACCAATTCCAGATTCATATTACAACCACCATCTTCAACTATAGATCCAAATCTCTCAATAATCATTATCTTCTAATCCTAATTTTTAAATATTAGTTGTTGTATCATGGAACTGAAATTCGAGTTTGTTGCTATATCAATTGAGAAGAAGAAGAACTTTTAATTGAGAAACTAAACTCGTTAAATCTGTAACAGACATCAAAAATGGAGTAGAAATAAATTCCAATACATACCTCCTCCACCACCGCCGCCACCAACAAAACCACCATCACCGTCATCATTAATTCCCGAGCTTCTATAATTCGAACAAGTTCACTTCTAACTTTACCAGAAATTGAAACTTCAAAATCAGATCTCGTATCTTCGAATCTGAATTTAAAAATTAATCGGTACAATAAGAAGGTCTCTCAGAACAAGAATCATCTTTGTTGGTAATAGTTTTCAACTGGAATAGCAAATCAGTTGACGGCGGCGAAGGTGGTGGTAGTGACAGAGGTGGCGGTGATGATGGTTGCAGAGAGAGAGAAGAGAGACATAATATTTTTAGATTATATGTGAATTGATTAAATTAAAAGAAGAAATAAGCAGCGACGGATAATATATGAAGGGCATCTGTGGGATTATTGATTAAATAAAATCCCTTCTATAAAAAGTAAGGGTATAATTATTGATAGATAAGGGTAATTGTGAATCCCGGTCATTTATATAATTTCCACTTTTTTTCTCTCGTTACATTCTTAGTTACGTACGATCTTACGTACGATCTTCAAATATAATGAGTGCCCCACTGAACTATTTTTCTGAATTCGCCACTGTTAACATGTTTGTTACTAACTTCTTTCCTTCCTCTGTTTTCTATCAACTTCAATCTCTATCCTTACATTTAGTTCCACCATCAAACTCTCTCTATTATTCCCATTTTCGTAACCTTTTTCTATCATTCCCAAATTACAATACAGAAACTTATTTAAAATCCTAATCTTATCAACTATTTATCCCACCCTACTCTCTGTCTCATCATGCATCTCACACCTCTACTCTCCTCACGTTAACACCTCCTACTGAAATCACAAGAGAGGATATACTCTAAATATAAATATCTAATCGTAATCTTATTGATTAACTAATATAATCGGTTATTAACTTAACCTAAACATAATTAGGTCCTAACGTTAACATGATTAGAATAGGTTTTACTATTACCAACTCTTACTGACAACTAAAGGGTAACTGTTTCCCTAATTACAGGTCATCGGTCAAAATAAAACGGTCCGGTCAATGTTAGCCGGTCAACGGTGAGTGAACCCCGGTTGACTTTTGTAACATTTCGATATCCAAATTTCAAATTGGGATATCTTCCTCGTCCGATGTCCGAATGACACGTTCTTGTAGTCCATCTCACCTAACTTTTCGAGATCTATCTAATGGTACTATTTATTTCTCAAATTATTATTTAATTTAATTTCTATTAAATTTATTATTCATATTTAATTAATTACGTCATTATCGGCTAAATCGTCTCTTAACTGGTCTAATAACATTGACGAGCCTGTGAATCCTTACAAGATCGTCACACATTCAATGAGAATATATATTGTTTCCTTTCTTCTGTAAATCATATATGTATGGATTGTTGTATCTCTGGAAACATGAAGTGTATAAATAGAGATTGTTTTCTTCTCTCCCAGTTCATCCAAGGGAGAACATTCATATATGTTTCTTTACCTTGATACAACGAACTGGGAGAGAACATTCATATATGTTTCTTTACCTTGATACAACGCGCATCGGACGCGGACACGATTCAAAAAATACAGCGTTCGTGCAACCCAGCTCATCACCAATGCATCTAGTTTTTGTTTGGGCACAATAAAAAAATAGTGTCAACATGTAAAAATTATGTGAAACGAAACATGCCAAGGGATCCTACTAGTTTGCGTTGAGGTGACAACTGCTGCTCAAAATGTGGACCATATAACATACATTTTCTTTATCTTGCCCCGAAGGTAAACCGTCTACAATTTTGTGTCCATTCTTAGTTCTGGTTCTCCCCACTCCATGGAAGTGGTATGGCGGAAAAAAAAAACATTTTGGCTATAACTCCTCTGATTACACTGCTATGCATGATATATTGTAAGCAACTTTGGCATAGACAATTAATGAGCTTAATTTTGCATTTCATAGAGAAATACTTTGTTCATTTTTTTTTTCCGAATGAAAAAGTTATATTTAAAGGAAAAAGAGGAGTTGGTCTAGCCAAACATGGAACAAAAAGTTTGCAAATCTCAACATATTGAGACTGCCACAAGGAGCCAAGCCAAATACTGCACCCCACCAAACTTACAGGAGACCAAAAAGCTACTACAGAAATACAAGGAACATCAGCATCAGATCTGCACATTATCTACAACACCCTGCAACACTACTAAATCCATCTCTCGCCAATTCAGCCATCACCACTTGACTTACTGCCTCCCTTAACAGCAACCAACAACACCAGATCAGACCTACTAGTTCAAGTAACGGAAACAGCAACACCCAAACAGAGATCGTTACTCTGCAGGAATGTAATTACAGGTACAAGAACTTCCAGTAGAAAGAAAGCAACTGCACCAACCAAAGTCCCCCAAGCAATACTTTGTTCATTTATCATGAGTCTATTTGTGTGAATGCATTTCAGAGTTTACACATTTCAATACATGTTAATTTTCCACATTGTCATGCCATTTTGCTAGTGAGTTGCTACATATTTTTCATGGTCCTCTGCCTCTTCAATATAAAGCGCCACCGCGTTTATTTATTTATTATCACCTTCTTTTCGTTTTTTCTCTCATCTGTAAACCAATGTACAAGACGAGACATAAGAAAAGCCAGAGGCGTTGGTGGAAACTAAATTTGTATCTCTCATGTAGTAGTAGTGTTATTCATAATTTCACTGTAATCGATGGCAGCGTTGCTAGCTAAGAATGAGTATTTAGAGCAAGGGCTATGTGGAGACTAACTCTTTGATATGAAGGACTCCTCGCTCAAATGAACGAGTGAACCCACTATTGGCAAAAAAAAGGAGTACTACACGGGAGACGGTCTCCCATGATAAAAAAATTTTGAAACCAAACGGGGGACAGTCCCCCGTTAATTAAAAAAAAATCAAAATTTAATAGTAAAATAATAAGGGGAGGGAAAACTTAATATTAAAAAAACTGAATTTAAGCATTCACGGGGGACAGTCCCCCGTGAGATAGTGAAAAACAATATAGATGGGTGACTGTCCCCCGTCCAACCCAAAAAAAATTGATACACGGGGGACTATCCCCCGTGTAGCTTTATTTTCTCAAACGGGGAACAGTCCCCCGTCTAGTGTTAAACTACCAACTACTCGTTCGTATGAACGAGTGTTTGAACGTGTTGGGGGTGGAAGTGGGGTAAAAACTACCCATAACAGCCTCTAATTAGAGCAAATTGGTAGTTCACTCCTTCAAATGAAAATGTGACACTACCCATAGCCTTTGCTCTTAAGGCGCACGTAGTTTATTTTCTTCTATTTTAAATCACTTACAGGAAAAAATAATATTTTGAGGCAAAATTAGAATAACAATGAGCTATTTAGTTATTAACGAAAGAGTACTACCACAGCATAATTGTTTGAGTCTGCATCCACTGAATTGCGAGTCTATTGGTGCTAATAACATATTATGTTTTAAATATATACTAATTTAAATGTAAATTATAGCATTTTCTCCCCAAATTAAGTTAAATTATTGATTTTTATAATCTAATATGTTCCGAACTTTCGGTACGGAACTCAAATTAGTAAATCGAATTATACACGTACGTATGTCGTTCCGAACAATTGCCGTACTACGAGTCGTTAGCCGGTTTTTTGACCGAATTTAGATTTTGCGAATCCGTATAATAAACGTACGTTTGCAGTTCCGTACGTTTACCGAATTCCGAATTGCTAACTAGGTTCTGGATATTTCAAGTCCCCGAGAACCCAAATCGTTGTTATGAAACAAATCGTTATTAAAAAACGAGTAGTGAGCATTTTCATTGCATGTTGGCAATGCCTTGTTTCTTATTTTCTTTTACTTTGAAGCGAAATGCGGCTTAGTTCTTCTTAC
The DNA here is from genome assembly GCA_023531105.1 of Papaver atlanticum. NCBI lineage: Eukaryota > Viridiplantae > Streptophyta > Magnoliopsida > Ranunculales > Papaveraceae > Papaver > Papaver atlanticum. The sequence continues at coordinate 2,226,489 of JAJJMB010003726.1, read as the reverse complement.
TGAACAAGGAAACATGTTTAGTCCCGTTTAATCCGTTTAAATTGACTAATCTTCAGGTTCAAATGTTCCCCTTGTAATCAGCGACGGAAGTAGGATAGAAAATCTCGGTGAGCTAAATCAAATATACCATGCTAAAAATCAAATGTTAAGGGGGCTAAAAAAAATTCCCATAAAAATTACCTTTGAAAAATGAAACTTGGGCTGTATTTAGAATTTTGGGCGTGGATGGAGCACCCCAAGCCAACCCCAATTTTGTCATTGCTTGTAATCGTCATGATTTAATTTTGCTAGTACTTATGTAAGACTAGTGAAACTCGCACGCATGATGCGCCTTCCCAATAGGCACCATCTAATTTAGACATATGCATGTTCAGGTGGATGGACAAACTGAGTTTTGAGCAGTGGGGAGGGGGCTTTTCGAGTCAAAATAAGCCGTACAGAACAGCTAGAGACGACCGGCTCACATTGGGATGAGTCTCGTCTCAATCTGAGTCGTGGCTCGTCTCCAACTGATCCGACAACAGTCGGATTTCCTGAAGGCTACTTTTCCACCTACAAATATTCAAACCATTTAAACATACAACTCACACCAAAATTCATACTTCTCGTTTTACGATGTATCCAACATTGAACAAAGTAACATCTTCTTCCATAATAAAGACAGGGAGAGCCCATCGGGTGTAGTACATATGTGATTGAAATGAACAATTTTTAAGAATGTTGAACCAAACTTTGTACGCAAAAGGTTTACCGTGAGTTTCCTCCCAATTATCCAGAGCTGTTCGGACCACTTCAGCCTCAGTTACACCGATAAAAAAAATTCGATCAATTTCCCGTACCTGATCAAGGAATGGCGTGACATCGCGATTAATTAAATGAAAACGAAGATACAAATCACGAGCATCTCAGTTTACAGGGTCCCTCTTTTCTGAGACGAACATTTTGAAAATGTTCTGCCAAAAAGACGCGTCCAACATGTCTTGATCGTGCATAATATTTTCTACCATATGAAAAATATAGGCTTTGCATATAACTAATCATCTTTTTAGTAAATAGGACCACGAATTCTAGCAGACATTTTTTTGACAATTTTCGGTACATAAGTTTGAGAATGAAATATTAAGATACAGAAGATGTGGTTTTGGAATTGAAATCGTTTGAATTTTATAGGGAGTGGAATAATAGACGTTCGATGAGACTAGCCGTTGTCGGCTCAACCAAGGCCGATCGGCTCAATGTGAGACGAGATAACGGCTTTATTATAACAGTCATACATTTCCTTATATAGTCATACATTATAACCAATATTTTCCAAACACAGCCACAAACATTCTCAACCAAAAACGATATCAACCAACACAATGATATCTGAAAGAAAAGGAAAACATTTTCTATGTGTGGAACCAAAAGAAGTTTGTCCTTTATGTTTCATGGATGGCCATAGTCTGATGCAATGTCCTTGTATGTATTCTAAGTGTCCACAAATTGGTTGTTCAGCTAACATAATTGTCGTTGAATCACATCCAGAAAATCTCAGGTATTTGATATGTCAAGATCCTAACTGTTCTGAAGAACCACGAATGTTAGATGATGTTATGAAGGAGCAAGAAAATAAAAAGGTAGCAGCATCTTGGAGAAACTTGAATCTTCATGCCAGGTTGAAGAATCCACAAGCCGACCACTGTGGAGAAGCATCATCGTGGAAAACACATGAATCTTAAAGTCCAATTGAAGAATCCACAACCCGACCACTGAGGAGAAGTAGATTTTACAAAACAGATGATTAGCGAATGCTCAAGCCTTGGTTGAATTTTTTTTATGCATTTTCACACTTCTACATAAGCAAACAATATGGAAAACACTTCTGGGAATGTCATTCGTGTTTTAAGTTGGAGTTAATTGATTAAGTGTATGAACTGATTCCACCACCATTATGTTGTCATTAGCTTAATTAATGGAAATATCTTTGTATTTGCACCATTCTTATGTTTATATAAAATAACATTAGATTCCATTAAACGTCACTTAGTCTCACATTATTTTTCATTAAATGTGACATTAGATTTAATTACTAAATCATAGAAAAAAGGTAAAATAACATCCTTCTTCATGGAGTGACTTGTGGAGCTGCTGGTGGAGCACTTAGAAGTCAGAAGGGGTTGAACCTGTGAGGACCTCTAAGGATATTAAAACAACCTACAAACTGAAAAGGTTTCCCGTTAATTTACTACCAAATCGCTGCAGCGTTTGGATCAATTCATCTTCAGTTTCACCGTTAATCTTATTTCGGTTGACTTGCATTACCATACCAAGAAATTGGTTGACAGCATGACTAATTGATTGAAAACTATGAGACAATCCAGTAACATCACGTTTCCCAGCTTTCCCGTTTCTGCAGCGAACATTTCAAAGAAAAATTGCCATAAAGTTATTTGCGTAAAATTCGTATCGTGGATATTATTTTTTGTTTGAAAAAAATAAGCTGTCAAATTGTTGAATCTTCTTCCAGAGAAAACCTAGGCCCACGAACTCTAATAGACATTTTTTGAGATTGAAAGATTTTGAGATTGAATGATAAGATTGAAATGAAATTATAAAGAATTTGTAGGTGTAGAAGGTGGTGAAGATGTGATTTAGGAGTTGAAATCAGTTCAATTTACAGGGAGGGGATTCATAGTCGTTAGATGGACTAGCCGTTGCCGGCTCAGTCTGAACAAGTCGGCTTTATAGGAGACAATTCTCGTCTCTATTGGACTCGAGTCTCGGCTCTGTGTGAGCCACTCGGTGCAGTTAGAACCGATCACCTCAAATTGAGTCAGTCGACTCAATCAAATTAATGGTTTGTTCATCCATTTTAATGATTTTTCTGCCCCACTCTAGGTGCAAGTATAATGGGCAAATATACTTATTGTTGGTCCCATTGAAATGAGTCAAAATTTGTGCACCCCTCTAAAACCGGGGCACACGTTCCGACCCCACCATTGTTAATAAAATTTGAGAAAAAAACACCATTCTTTAAGCCAGCAGTTGTTTATCTTCTTCCTCAAAACTTAATAAGATCTCTCTAGCTCTGTATTTCATAAGTTTGATTAAAATCACACTCGCCATAAACTGTTATTACCTATTAAAACAACTTTTAATCACAACAAATAAACTTGAGACACGAAGAGTTTTAAATGTAGCAGCGACATCAATCACAAGGAGTAAGCTTGAGACATGAATCTTTACTATACTATTGTTATTGGGTTTTTTTGTTTGTATACAATTATTTCTCAAAAAAAGGATCTAGGTCTGCAATAAACAATAAACGCAAATTCAAAAATAGAGCTTTTGGTAGCAGCGACAATGATAATGAGGTTGTGGGAACAAATCATTTTGAGTTTTTGTGGATATTGCATGGTACTGAGTTTATCATGATAAATTCCTTTGTATAATCACCAACAACATCAGAAATATATACCCCAATTAGCTGTATGGATCAAATCTAAACAAGATTCTGGTTACTTGAATTCTGTTTGCGATCTTTATTTTTTCTTTTTAACGCAATTCTAGGGAATAAAAAAAGAATAAAAACTAAAACCACTATAACTAAATCTTATCCAATGATCATGGACGGAACGTGCACCCCGGTTTCAGAGGGGTGCACAAATTTGGACTCCATTGAAATTGCTCTAAGTGTTAACATTTTATGATAAAAATTATTGCACTGAATTTTGATAAAAAATAAATAAAAATTATTTCATGTTGTACATGCATCATTAAGAGATGAGGTATCTTGTTTATGAATTCATGCGGCAAATGGTAACTTAGATGACCATCTTTTACAACTCACCTAACCAAATCTGTACCCTTTTGTTGTTGCAACTTTTCTATATCACATGATTCTCTAGTTTTGAATCATTTTTTGTTTATGTTTGGTGAAGATAAACCCCTACGCTAATTTTGAACCTAGTTTATAATCACATCATCTCGTTTCAAATCATATTTGGATTTTAAGGGAAACCATATGATGTTACTCTAGGAGGACCGTCCTTAATCCCTATGCTAATTTCGGAGAGTATGTTTGGAGGATATGATCACATTTCACGGGTTACTTGTATCTGTATGTCTATTAGACGATTGATGTTGTAACTTTTAATGGATAAGCGAATCCTGGTGATAATATTATTCCTTTATTGCATAGATTGTGAATTCTCTCATATGAAAAGTGAGATTAATCTTATACTGATTTCCATATATAATGTCCACCTTATTTGGAATATAATATCATGTAATCCTGAATATGCTGGTTGTGATCCTGAGGTTAATCACAAAAAAGAAAAATCTCTCATAGATATAACCTATAAGCCGAACCACGTAAAATTGTGTCTTGTTTAAGTTTTTTTTTTCTTGTTATTTTCCGCAATATGGTATTAGAGCATGTATACTTGCGCTGCGCATTTAAAATAAACTTGTTTGTTGATTTGGTGTTTTCCATTGAAAAGTTTCTTGCTCTTTAAGTAATTGTTGGCAAGTGATCTAATTGGATCCTTATTCTTTTTCGGTGTTTATCTATTGATTAAAAAAATCATTTGACTATTTTTTTTAAATCTGTTTGTCTCCATTTACTTATATTCAATCTGATTTGTCTTTTCTTTTATTGGTTTCAGTGTTCGAATCCGATCCAAACACAATTAAAGTTATCTCATGTTCCTCTTAATGGTACTAATTATGTTGCGTGGACGAGAACTGTGACCCTGTCTCTTGGTGGGAAATCGAAACTTGGTTACATTAGTCGCCCCATAGATACTGATAAAGAAATTAAAAGAATAGATTTACATGTATCATCTTGTATTGGCCTCTCAACTCCGATTCTGCATGGTCATTTGCATTTTCGTATGTGTAAAACCTCATAATTTTTGTAAAATGACTTTCATGCCTAAATTATCCATATTATTTTATTCATATTTTAATCAAAAGTTTATAAAGAATGAATATTTAGTTTTGAGTATATTTATATATGGTTGTCATAGCAAAAAATAATTATGATTTTTAGTTGTGCAGTGATTATACAGTGTGATGTGTGTATACTTTTGCTAGGTAGTAGGGTGTGTTTATCAAAATAGCACATCCCTTTATCATTATAAAGTTGATAATTAAAAGTTGAATTAAGTTTGCAAATCTAATATACGTATGTAACAAAATGTTTGGATTTAGGTCATTTTCTCTCTCTTATTTTGTTGATTTTTGTTAGAGCATATCAAAAGGTGATTATTTTCTCTCTCTTATTTTTTTGATTTTTGTTAGAGGTAGATCAAAAGGTGATCTGAGTAGTGTAAAAATCATAATCAACTCGCTTCTTAAGCCCGATTCAATTTATATTTGTCTAACTTGGACCAATTTACCCTCACTACAAACTCTCACCCATGCCTCAAACTCCGCCACTTTCTAACACCATGCACCACCAACCCCATCTGTGTGACCTAGAAGTTGATCACGATTTAGAAAAAATATATTTTTAATAATCGACGATTACGAGTAAACTCATATTGGTTTTCTGTTCTATTTTATGTTTTCTCAAAAAGGAGACAACCAATTTAGTATCTCTACTATCCCTAAGAAGACGATTTAGGAATGATTCTGCGCTTTAGTACGAATAATTCCATTATTTTTAATAATATCATTAATAAATTTATAATCTTCTTTATTACCAAATAATTGACAAGATATGGGTAAGTTTCATGAATAACCATTCATCAGTATAAACGTTAAAAACCTAAACATGGAATACATAATGCTTAAAGAGAAGGACATGGGATCCAGTGATGAACATCCCTAAACCAATGGTGCGACCAGCATCAAGAGATTAAGAATTTGAAGAAGTCATAATAGATTTGCGATTGCAGTTAGATAAGACATATGGGGATTTAAAACTTGGTTTCTTTCCTTCATGGAGGAGACTCTTGATCAGTTTGTTTGAGTAGCACCATTGATATTGTTTGAGTTGTGTTCGTGTTTCATTTTGATTGTGGGTTCGGGTAGTCAATCGTGACGAGTCCATGGCTGCAACGATGATGGGGATGAAAAGGTTTTGTTTGAAGGATGGAGAGAAAGTTAACTAACTACGAGTATAAAGAGGTTAGTTCAGTCCGAGTTAGGAAAAATAATTAAAATCGGTCCAACAAGCGAGTCGACTATGATTTTTTCTCTCCTCGAATCGTATTTTGCTCTCCCTCTAACAAAAATCTTTTTTTTTTAATTCAAATCCAAAATGGAGCCGTCATTTTCTTCTTCTCCATTGTTTCCTAACACAAAAACCCAAAACACTTTTAGTCGTCATTTTCATCTCTCTTTCTTTCTAAGTTTTCTCTTTACCTATTTTAATATATAATAAAAGAAAAACGTATAAAGAAAACTTAACCTATTAATCCTTTTTGTTCATGAAAATTGTGCGTGCCTTGTTTGAATTTAGATTAATTCAAGAGTTTGGAATTTGCTAAAAAGGTAGGGGGTTTCTACCTAATATCAAAATCAATAATCTATTTTAGCATTAAAATTTATATTAATTTTATTTTTAATCATACGTCAATAGTCATGATTTTTGTTTTGTGTAAATTGATTTAATGATGCAGTTTTTATATAAAACACTAACGATTGTTGTTACATTATTCTAAATTTTTGTTTTAATATTTTGCTTAAGGTAATACAATTTTTTCTTATTTTCTTACAAAAAGAAATAAAGAAAAAGCATCACAAAAAACAAAAACACTATTCCTTGCATCCAACACCTTATTGTATGCATTTGATTGAATCAAACTTTTACCAATGGGTATATTTTTTTCTTCTTATAATAAGTAGAGAAATGGTATTTGATTAAGAAACAGAACAATGAATTACACACTTAAGAATAGTGATACAAGCCATCACTATTTAAGAAGAAGAGTAAAGTGTCCGTACAGGTGATCTGTACAGACAGGCTGACAAAGACAGTCTGGCAATAACTGTCACTCACCTGACAGTTAACTAAACACAGACACATAAGTTATACAAGCAGCCTCACTACACTCTCATACACACTCATACACATTTTCATGCAAGTTGAGTTGTGGATAAAACTCTCAACTTGTTTCTAAGAAAATCAAATCTGCCAGTACTCAAACCCTTAGTGAAAACATCAGCAACTAAGGCATTGGTTGAAACATAGTAAATTCGGAGCACCTTGGATTGAATAAGATCTCTGATAAAATGAAAATCAACTGCTACATGCTTCATCCTGCTATGCATGATATGATTAGATGCTAAGGAGATGGATCCTTTGTTATTACACCCAAGAGTAGGAGACTGAGGAAGAAAAACATGTAAGTCCTTCAAAAGTTGACAAACCCATAAGACTTCATCTGTTATATGAGCTAATGACGTATACTCAGCCTCAGTGGAGCTCCTAGCAACAGTAGGTTGTTTCTTGGAGGACCAAGAAATAGGACTAGATCAAAAAAACACACACAATACCCACTGGTAGATCTTCTATCATCTGGATTCCCAGCCCAATCAGAATCGTAAAAGGAGGAAATAACAGTAAGACCTTTTTGTAAACAAATTCCATAGTCAATAGTGTATTTGAGGTATCTTAGTATTCTCTTGGCAGCAACAAGATGAACATCAGTTGGAAAACTCATATGCTGACAAACCTGATTAACAACATAATAAATTTTTGCCTGGTCCAAGTAATATAATGCAAGGCACCAACTAAAGATCTGTGCTCAGTGGCATCTTGTAAAGGAGTTCATCAGTTTAACTCATTTTAGTATCTGCAATTGCTGGTGTGGTACAAGGTTTTGCATCAAGCATATTTGTTCTCTTGAGAAGATCCATAATATATTTGGTTTGAGAAAAGTGCATGGTTGATTCATTTCTCTTACTTTCCAAGCCTAAGAAATAATGGATTTGTCCTAGATCTTTGACTGGAAATGATGAGGAGAGTTTGGTGATTACCTGATTGCAGAAAGTAGAAGATGAACCAGTGATAAGAATATCATCAACATAAACAAAGACAACAACAAAGTTGGTACCATATGAGTGAAAAAATAAGGAAGTATCTGCTGCAGAGGTTTTGAAATTCATAGCTAGAAGAGCATCCATAAGTTTATCATACCGGGCCCTTGGTGCCTGTTTCAATCCACAGATGGATTTATGAAGCTTGCAAACAAAATGTGGATTGTCCTTATCTTCAAAACCAGGAGGATGTGTCATATAGACATCTTCTTGAAGATCTTCATGCAAAATGGCATTACTAATGTCCAATTGTTTAACTTCCCAGTCATTCTGAATAGCCAAAGAAAGAACCAATCTGATGGTTGTAGGTTTAGCAACTGGACTAAATGTTTCCATGTAGTCCAAACCCTCATGTTGATGAAAACATTTTGCAACAAGTCTAGATTTCAATCTTTCTATAGTTTTATCTGGATTATGCTTGATTTTGAAGACCCACTTGCACCCAACAAGATTGGTTGCCTCAGAAGGATGAACAAGTGTCCAAGTACCAGCTGACTTTAGTGCAGTATTTTCATTCTTCATGGAGTGTAGCCACTTAGGTGATTTCATAGCTTGCTTATAGTTGGATGGTACACCTTCTGCAATTTTGGACATGAGACCTTCTGCAATTTTGGACATGAGAGATGTAGATAAAGGATATCTGGTGCTGCATAGAGGCTTCCTTTTAAAAACACCATTTTTACTTCTTGTTTGCATATTATGAGTGGAGGAGACAGGTGGGGCTGTAGAAGAATCAGTTGTTGATGAAGAAGTAACATTTGTAGGAACTGTCTCGGTAACAAACTCTGAAGTAGAAGATGAAGTAAGTGAAGGAAAAGCTGATGAAGGTGCATCTGAAATAGATGTAACAGGAAAGTTCTTATCTGCATAAAGAAGAGACTGTTGTGAATCAACATTTGAAACAAAAAACAACTTGCAGGATAAGGCAGGAAAATAATTTTCATCAAATGTGACATGTCTTGAAATGTACACTCTCTTAGAATAAGGCTCAAAGCATCTGTAACCTTTCTGAGAAGATGAGTATCCTAGAAAAATGCACAATTTACTTCTTGCCTGTAACTTGGAGTGAGTATAAGGCTTCAGTAAGGATAGCAGGCACACCCAAAGACCCTTAAATCCTTATAATTAGGAGCTACTCCATATAGCTTCTCATAAGGGGACTTAAAAGATAAAGAAGAAGTAGGTAATCTATTAACCAAATAGTTTGTAGTTTTGATATCATCAACCCAGAAGGAGTCAGTAAGATTGGTATGAAGCAAGAGCGTACTACATAATCCAACTAGGTTCTTATGTTTAGATTTAGCAACCCCGTTTTGCTCAGGTGTGTTAGGAGAAGTATACTGATGTGCAATACCAGAATTAGATAGTAGACTACCAAGCTCAATATTTATGAATTATCCCCCTCCATCTGTTCTAATTATCTTAATGTGAAGATCAAAATAATTTTCCACTTGATATTTGAAACCTTGAAATGTAGAAGCAAAGTCTGACTTTCTCATTAAAGGAAAAATCCAGCAGTATTTACTGTTATCATCAATTATATTACAATAGTAAGAATAACCACTGTTGGATGTTACAGGACTTGGTCCCCAAAGGTCCGTATGTAATAGTTGCAATGGCTTATTTGAAACAAAAGTAGACAAAGAGAAAGGTAGTTTATGACATCCACCTAACTCGAAGTCACTACAGAATAAAGGTTCTTTAGACATTTCAACAGACATAGAATTAAAAATTCTTTGTAAAGATTGAAAAGATGGATGGCCTAGTCTTTTATGAAGAAAATGACTTGAAATCTTCACAGTAGATAAAGCCATATGTCTAGTAGCAGCATCAGAAGTTGGTGTATCCAAAAGAGGCATGGGATAAAGTCCATTTTTACTCAGCCCTTGGAAAATTCTCCTCCCAGAGTGAATATCCTTCACATAGAATTTGTCACTTTCAAATGTAATACTACATTTATTATCTGTAGTAAACTTATGTACTGAAAGAAGTTTATCTGAAGCAGTGGGAACATGAAGTATATTCTGTAAATAAACTGGATTATTAAACAAAAATCTAGTTGAGTTACCAATTTCAGTAATAGGCATACCTTCTCCATTTGCAGTTTGGATTTGTTCATTGCCATTATAGGAACGATAATCAAAAAAGTCAGAAACATCAGAAGTAATATGGTTGGTAGCACCAGAATCTGCATACCAAGGATTCTCTCCAAGAATATCTGATGTAGCTAACATAGCATGAAGATTTTGAGGAATTGGCCTTCCTTGATAAGAGAAATTCATCCCGTGGTTACACTCAATAGCAGAGTGACCAAATTTAAAGCATATCTGACAAGTAGGCTTGGAAGGTCCATAAAATTTGTTACCAGCATAAGTAGAACCATGTGGTGGTGGAGGAGTAGATGAACCAGAAGCAAAAGGATTTGTAGCAACAGACCTTGAAGGAGATGAAGATGTGATATGAGGAAATGAAGGTTGTGGTGTGTATGTTGGTATGTAAGAATACGATGAAGAAGATCTAGGTCTAAAAGATGAATTGAAATGACCTAATCTTGTAGAAGGATTAAAGAAAGATCTGTTGTTTGGTCTAAAAGATGCAAAAGCTTTAGATTCTTCATTTTGCAGATTAGTTTTAGATCTCTTAGAGAGCACAATTTCTTCACTCAACAAAAGATTATGTAATTCTCCTAGTGTTACTGGTGGATTTCGAACACGGATCGAAGTAGAAAATGAATCAAAGGATAAATTTAAACCATTAAGCACACTAACAAGCATTTCACTCTCAATGATTGGAGAACTAGCAACAGAGAGAGAATAAGAGATCTTCTTGATTTCATTAAGAAACGCAAGAACAGATGAATTACCTTGCTTAATTGAAGAAATCTTAGTACGTAATTGAATAATATGAGGAGAATAAGTCGCTGCAAAACTTTCTTAAAAAGCTTTCCACAAAGCAAAACACGTTATCGGACCTGCGATATAAGAGATTACGCCTTCAGAAATTGAGGATTGAATCCATAGAATGAGCGTCTGATCTTCCTCATTCCACTTAATCACTTCAGGATTGATAGTCTCTTCCGGATCTGTACATCTTGGAGCATAAACATACTTATGAGGACAAGGTTTAGATCCATCAATGTAACCTAAAACATTGTATCTTTTGAATAAAGGAAGAAGAAGAGATTTCCATGTAAGATAGTTATGATCTTGAAGTTTTGAAGGAACAATATTAGCGATGGTGTTCAGAGGAACTCCAGTGATAGCTGAATCCATGACAGAAAAAAAAGAGAAAAATCAAGAAAATTTGCAGGTTTAATGGCGGAGAAGGTGGTGAACAGGCCCAGATCGGCTCTGTTACCATAGAGAAATGGTATTTGATTAAGAAACGGAACAATGAATCACACAGTTAAGAATAGTGATACAAACCATCACTATTTAAGAAGAAGAGTAAAGTGTCACAGGTGATCCGTACAGACGGGCTGGCAAAGACAGTCTGGTAATAACTGTCACTCACCTGAAAATTAACTAAACACATACACAAAAGTTATACAAGCACCCTCACTACACTCTCATACACACTCGTACACATTTTGACCCACTACTAATAAGAATCCATTAGTATTGAATCAAACTTTTACCAATTGGTATATTTATTTATTTTCTAATAAGAACCCAATAGTATATTTCATTGCTTTTTTCATAAAATGTATTGCGCACAATTCGATGGAAAGGAAACATCAAATCAATGCTACATATTTTTTGCATTTCGTAATGCTAAAACAAGGATTTCGTAATGCTAAAACAAGAATATGCACTTCGTTTATTAAGACCGCTAGTCATGCCGTTTTTGTTGACAAGCTCCCAAACTCTCCCAAAATTCGTCACGTTCCTCGTTTTTCTGTATATAAAATTGTGCAATATGTCTTCTTCGGCTAATCGATTTCTAATAAATTATGAGTATCGAGACGGATCATTGATTAGAGAAAACGAAATCAAAGAAAGGAGACAAAGCAATTAGCGTGGTTCGGCACTAACGCCTACATCCACACAAACCCCGTAGGGTGAAACTTTACTATTGATCATCAGTAGATACTTAGATGGTTTTACATTTGCACTTTAGCTCTTATTTATAGAGTTAACTAAACCTAGGAGATAACATAATATCTCAATATTTTGTTTGACTAGGTAACATATCTAGAAAATTAATTACACATAATTGTCTAGATATCCTCGGACTTTATCTTCACTTTAGGAACGGTCACTTGACCTCTTCTTCATATGCAAGGTCTTCACGGTCGGCTCAATGGTGTATAAGGTAAATATATTCCAACAGCCCCCCTCAAGTTGGACACAGAATTGTTTGAAGTGTACAACTTGAAACTTCTCTTGAAAACGGTCTTGCAACTTGAACTTTGATCATTGACCCCGAAAACTTGATCTTCGGTTGCATTGGCACATTGAACAAAAATGAAGCAACAAAAATGATCTCTATATAAAGGTACACCGCACGCCATATGCAAATGGTGCGTTCAGAATTGGTTGATTGCCAATAGGCTTGGTTTGCTAAAAACCAATCATACCAGAAACTTCATGTTGGTCCATAGTGAGAATCAGCTACGGACATGAAAATTAGTTTCTGAAAATGAGATCAAAGATTCAAGAATATTAGATTGGTAAAGCCTCTGATGGGAAATAATTACTAAGAACACCCGTAATGAATATTGGCTAGGATAAAAAGTCAGAGTATACCATGAAGAATATTAGATTGTTATGTTGACAGACCACAAGAATAAGCGGCCATCACATGATCCAAGTATGAAATTAGCTCCCATGTATATATTGGAGATGGAAAATATGGAAGGATGGAGGTTCTTACTTGAAGTTTAGAAAACCCAAGAGAAATCTGATTTTCCGTACAGGGCAACAGTTGATGGAGGAAACCTATGTAAATAAAGGTCTTCCTTGAGAATAAAAACCAATGATGTTTTGATGAATA
>JAJJMB010003726.1:2120682-2213453 GCA_023531105.1 Papaver atlanticum | reverse complement strand
TCTTATATGGATATGAATCCAAGAACGGAATATGGAGATTTTCCGTGAATCTTGCCGTGAACAATAGCAAGATTTTTTTTTTGCTTTCTTCTATGAAAGAGCTAGAAGATAATAATTGTCCATAACTGTCGACAAAGAAAACATTCTGAAGAAAATCAAGAAAATAAGAAAATTCTGATGGAGAATAAACAAATTTTCCATTGGGAAAAAAAGACTACTATTGATGATTAGCCTGAATAAAATCGATGAAAATAGAAAACGGAAGCAATTGAGCGGATCTCCCCTCTCTGATACCATAATAAATTATGAGTATCGAGACGGATCATTGATTAGAGAAAACGAAATCAAAGAAAGGAGACAAAGCAATTAACGTGGTTCGGCACTAACGCCTACATCCACACAAACCCCGTAGGGTGAAACTTTACTATTGATCATCAGTAGATACTGAGATGGTTTTACATTTGCACTTTAGCTCTTATTTATACAGTTAACTAAACCTAGGAGATAACATAATATCTCAATATTTTGTTTGACTAGGTAACATATCTAGAAAATTGATTACACATAATTGTCTAGATATCCTCGGACTTTATCTTCACTTTAGGCACGGTCACCCTACCTCTTCTTCATATGCACGGTCTTCACGGTCGGATCAATGGTGTATAAGGTAAATATATTCCAACAATTTCTACCACTCCCGCCCATAAGACAAAGAAAAGAAAAATGCATTAGTAGTATTCCAGCCTACATATAGACTCAAAGACATTTTCCAAATAAGAGCCCTCTTTCTGTTACACCGTGAAATGTGAGATGTTGGTGGATAATTGATTTGATATCATGTGAAACTATTTACATCATGTGAAAGACAAAAAAAATCTTAGCAATAAGGTGAAGTAAATATGGTATTACATTGATAGTGGGATTCGACGTATCAGCAAATCAACAATGCTTCAAAAAATTGAATTGCGAAGTCTCCAATCAATGTTGAAGCTATCTAACAAGTTTGAATGTTCGATCATGCTAATTATGTTAACAATAAATTCCAACATATTTCTCATTGTGCTTACTCCTCATTAATCCCATATAAAGCATTATGAAATTTTCTTCTTACCTTACCGATCTTTGTTATACTAGCTAGCGAAGATTTTCCCTTGTAATGAAAGAAATAAAAGTGCAAAACGATTAAATCATGTATATGCAAGAAAAAAAGATGCAAATAGAGATGTTGGTGAAGATTGAAAACCAAGACTAGAGATGGACTCTCTTTTTGAACGATGTTTTGGGGACTACCCCAAAATAGTGGGGGACTACTCTTCCAATTTGGGGGTGGATATTTGAAGTAATTTTGGGTCACCTCTTATCTAAAAAAAATTTAATACCAAATTTACCCTTGGTAATTAAATTAGTTAGTTTATTGATTAGTTAGTGTTAGTGTAATGATTAATTAGTGATTAGTTAGTTATTAATAGGATAGTTTTGTTAGAATGAGAAGAAGAAGAAGAAGAAGAAGAAGAAGAAAAAAAGATGAAGAAAAAGAGGGAAGAACACTCAAAATGTTATTTTGAGTTTAGTAAATATGATATGAGTGATTCATGTGATGATACCTCCTCCCCAGAATCAGAACCTCCTTCATCTCCTAATATATTTGTCAATATTTCTAATGATCCAGATATGAGTTATTTGTTAGATGATGAAAGCTATTTACCCCAAACACAACCTAACGACCCAAATGATGAATTTTATCATCCACAACCAGAAGACGAAGTTATGGGTACTCATGTATGTCTCAAATTTAGTTAATGTAGCTTGAATTGTGCAAAAAATTGGCCAAATCGAAAATTTCAGGAAGAAATTTCGGCTAGGTCAAAGTAGTTCGGTTAGCAATCCTGCAGAACAGGTAGCCGAACTCTCCTGTATGTGCAGTTCGATTACTCGTTTCAGCATACGCAGGTAACCGAACTCTGTTTTAATGGAGGTTTTTGAGAGTTCAGTTATCTTTTTCCAGAAAACGTTGCCGAACTAATTTTATAGAGTATACAGTTAATAGTTCGGTTGAGTCGAGTTTAGTCCCTTTGTTACCGAAGTTTATGTTCGGCAAGCTCGCAAATCACGTTCATTGAATAGGTAACCGAACTTTGTAGTTCGGTTCAGTCGAGTGTAGTAATTATGTTGCCGAACTATACCATAGAAAATTCCAAAGAACAAGTTCGGCAAGATCGCAATTTTTTTTTCATAACCGAACTTTTTGTTCGGCAAGATCGCAATTTTTTTTTCATAACCGAACTTATTGTTCGGCAGGATCGTATTTATTTTTACATTGCCAAAAATTTAAGTAATTCTTATTTTTAGTTGGTATTGACGTTATTACTCGTAGGTTGCATATGATCCAATAGAACCAATGGAAAATCAACCTACCCCTGTTAATATTTTGTACGATTACACGTCCCATCACTACATGAATGACTTGGTATTCAAAAGTCCTTTAGAGGAAAAGAGTTGGGCTAGACAACATGCATAAAAAGACATGTGCGTATTAGTATTGAATGGGAGAGAAAGCAAAACCCGCTTTGAAATGGTTTGTGAGAGAAGCGGTAATCCCGATAAAAGCCACAAGAGGAAGGGTTATGTTTATAAAGGAAAGACAAATAGGAAGAACAAAACTTTCTCAAAGAAGATTAAATGCCATTCAAGCTTGCATTTAATTACAACGAAGAATTGGGTGGATGGGTTCTCTACAAGGTTATGGAAGGGTGTCATAACCATCCTCGTCCGGAGCATCTTGAAGGACATTTCATGGCGGCCAAGCTAACTCCTGAAGAGATGGACAAGGTAGCTAAAATGAGGAAAATGGGTCTTTCACCGATTCAAATGCTCTAAATACTAAAGGAGGATAACAAGGATAACCACTCATCTTTGTCCACCGTTTGTAATGCAATTGTGACAATTAGAAAGAAGGAATGGAGAGATAGACAAGTGATGCAATAATTGTTTTTTTTGGCCAAAGAGAAAGACTACGTGGTTCAAAAGGATGTGGATTCGGACGGAGAGATAACACAACTCTTCATTGCGCATCCAACGAGTGTTCAATTGGCTCAATGCTTTCATGAAGTTCTCATAATGGATTGTACTTATAAGACGAACAAGTACGAGATGCCATTGTTGAATATTGTTGGGCGTACTTCGACGCAGTCACCGTTTACCGTGGCGTTTTGTTTCTTAAGGGACGAGCAAGAACCTAGTTACATTTGGGCACTACAACAAGTTAAGGAAATCTTCCGAGGTGATGATATTCCTGGGGTTATAGTCACCGAAAATGAAGTCGCATTGATGAATGCAATAGAGGTAGTGTTTCCATTAGCACACAATATGCTTTGTACATTCCATATATGGTGTAATTTGATAAATAGGTGCAAGCCAATAATTTGTCCACCCAAGAAAAAAGGATATGAAGAGATTAAGATGCTACCAGAACATGAAAGAGCGGATGCAAAAGAGAAAGTTGAAAAACAATATGATCTAAATTACGCTAAATGGGTTGCTTTCAACGGTGATTTGGAATCATTGTGTTAGTCTCTTACCGAGGAAGAGTATCATCTAAATCTTGCGGGGTTTATCGCCCATTGGGATACTCCCAATTATCCCGGTGTTGTATCGTATGTTCTTCGCCAATGGTTGGAACCACACAAAGAGAGGTTTGTTAATGCCTATATCAACCAATATAAACACTTGGGAAATCAAGCGACAAGTTTAGCAGAGTCGGCTCACCATCGGTTGAAGAAGAATCTCTTTGGATGTGTTGATAATTTCGTAACCGTGTGGAATGCTATGGAAAATTACTTCAAGCGCGACATTGATAGAATTAAAGAGAAGTTCCAAAAAAGTTGTATATTCAAAACGACCGGAAAATATGCCGACCACCCATTGTTCAAGGGAATCCATTACAACGTATCTCGCCAATGTATGAAGTTGTTGATTATAGAAGTCGAGTTGATTGATAAGTGGGAAACCAAAAGGGATGAGGTGTGTGTATGTAACATGAAGAAGTCTATGGGACTCCCTTGTCGCCATATGATAATCAACTACGAGCATGGCGTAATCCCTTTAAGCAACATTGATCCATATTGGAAGCATCTAAGTTTCATCCCTCCTCCAAAGGGAGAAGAAGCCGGAGAGGAGTTTGGTGATAACGAAATGGGTAGAACCGTACTAGAGATGTATCATGGCATGAACAAGCTCCAAAAACAAATATTTTGGGATGACATGAGGAAAATCATATATCCACAAACTTCGGAGAATGTTTATGAACCGTAAAAAGGCAAACGCAAAGGTAGGCCAAGCAAAAAAGAAACTAAAAAACAACTAAGAGAATATGCAAAGGTGTTACGTAAGAAGAAAAGGGAGCAAACCCCATTTACTAGAGATCCTTCGGCCCATGAGTATACCGCGGCAATGTACTTGGAGCAAAGCAAGAAACGGGGTAGGAGTATTGAGGAGAAAGGCGAAACAAGTGAGCAAGATTTGAAGAAAAAAGGTACGATGTGTCCATCACAACCAAGCCAATCATGTTCCGGCGACGTGAAACTTAAGTCTCCAATTTGCCCTATCCAACCATCTTCCCTATACGTGAAGCTTGAGGCTCCAAATAAAGACTATTTGAATGAGCTACCTCTATACGTTAGAGAATACGTTATATCCACCGACGACGTTCCTCCGGATGGTAATTGTGGTTTTCATGTTGTCAATCAACAACTTGGGCCTTTCATCGAAGGTGCCAAGCTAAATAATGGGTGTGCAATCACTCATATAAGGCAAAGGTTGTTGTCCAAACTAAAGGAGAATCCGGCATTTTACAAGACAATGTTGTGCGATGGGGTAGGTAGTCTCAATTAGCAATTTGTTAAGTATCAACGTCGTCTTCATGGGGGCCATCCGATCACAACGGATTATTGGATGAGCATACCGATATGTGGACACTTGATCGCCGAGGCATTTAATTGTGTTGTTCATTATATCTCAAATTATGCTAGTTTCACCTTCACCCCGAAAACAACCGTGTGTGTCGAGCAACTCAAACGAAGGAGATGTGTGATGGCATAGACTAACAACAACCACTTTATAGGCCTTCGTTTAAAACCCGATTGTCCACTGCCAATATCCGGAAACTCTTATTAGCCTGCATTTAACTCCGATATAATGTTGGGTTGGTGTATTATGTATGAGCATAACATGGAGATGTGGAAAGCTTTGGAGAAATCGGATGAAATTGTACATGAAGGTCTAATTTCACTTGAGGATGATTAAATGACACATGTAATGGAACTAAGTATGCTTTTCAATCTAATACTATGTTTTTTGAAGTGTGCTATTCATTATCGAGTTTGTTGTAGTATTTTATTGAGTTGACGGATAATAGTTCGGTAAGCACATATGATTATTCAGGTTGCCGAACTTAGGTTCGGCAACCTGCGCCATATTTCAGGTTGCCGAACACCTGTTTTGTGTCAGATATAGAACATTGAAATTTTAAAATTCAAAGTTCGGTTAGAAAAAAAATATTTGCGAGCCAACCGAAATACAAAATTCGGTTAACATGGTAAATAATGAGGTAACCGAACTTTTATTTGAAGGCTCGGAGAATGACTTTTTACCTGAAAACTCACAAACTGGTAGGATTTAGGTGTTTTATTTTAGTCTTCAGAGTATAGTTCGGCAACCAGTGAAAATGTTGCGAGGTAATCGAACTCTTTTTTCGGCAACCTGGTAGGATTTAACTGTTCGCCGAAAAAACAGTTCGGTGACCATTCATTTGTCACACTTTACCGAAATTTAAATTCGGCTAGCTCTGTTCAAATTGAGGTAACCGAACTTTTTACCCGAAGTGTAAGTCACAAACTGGTAGGATTAAGGTATTTTATTTGAGTCTTCAGAGTAGAGTTCGGCAACCTTGAAAATGTAGCATGTAACCGAAATCTGTGTTCGGCAACCTGGTATGATATAGCTGTTCGCCGAAAAAAGAATTCGGTGACCATATATTTGTCACAGGTAACCGAACTTTTAGTTCGGTTAGCTATGTAAAAATTTCAGGTGGCCGAAAAACAACCTGTATTCAAAATTTCATCCATATAAAATTGAAAACACAAACCCAAATATAATTAAAAACGCAAACAAGGTTCTAAAACAAATATAAAAGTTGTTATACATACACAAACATACGAAATTAAACCATACGAAATCCACAACTAAGATGTTTTTTGACACTAAAACCATACGAAATCACTAATGACCACCGCGACGCACCCTTTTACCACTTCCTTTTTTACCAAGAGTTTTAGGTGGAACTTCCTCATCACTTGGGGTTTCATCTACTCGTCCGGTTTCCTCCATGGCGCGACTTGAACATTCTCCTTGTTGTCGACCCCTGTTCAATTGCTTAGACCTACTTGGCTCCATCATTCTATTAGTTATAAGACCCTCCCACTCGCCGTAGAGGTAGGTTTGTTCCTTAGTCGACATCGGCTCTCCACTACGGATTTTAGCCATCCATTTCTACAACAATTTCGCACCCTTCTTCACCTGATTCCAATTTTAAGCATAAGTAAATATATTTTTAATACTTTCAAACAACAAGGAAGTATAAGAGAATACATTTTCTTACCACATTATCCCATAACATTTTTGCTTCTTCTCCACAAATAGGCATCTCCTTCTGAGCTCTCTTAGCATCCCTCTCCTTTGCCTTCGCCTTCGCCTTATCATTCTTAGCTTGTTCTACTATATTTATCACAAAACGATGACTAATTTCCTGATAAAACTCCATATAATCTTCATCACATGCATTTACATCTCCATCACAAGGTACACAATCACCGAAAGGTAAGTAGTAGTTACTAAGTGCATTCCAATGTCCTACCGTAGGATTTGGTTCATGTTTTGGAACAGAATATTTCTCGGTGTTCTTTGTTCCTTGAACCACCAAATTGAAATTTTCATTCACCACGTCGGGATCCATTTGGACACAACAAAGTTGTCTTAGTATTCTCCTTGGATTATATATTGCGTAGCCATTAGGATACCAAATTGGTCCATAGTATGCCGAGACGGTAGAGAAACCATTCATATCTTCTTCATCTATAGGGACATCATCGGGTACGGCGTATGGGTGAAATACCACATCGTTCACCGTAAGTTTATCCAATTTCTCTCTCAACGAAGTCAACTGCTCTTCTTTAGACTTCTTTTATGCGTCCAAAAACAACCATTTTCCTGCTGTAGGTTCGTCATAGGGATAAGGTGTCTTTTCCCTAGCCAATCCCAATGAAGGGAAGTGGTCATAAATCCAAACCTATGCGAAAATACGAAAATATTAACCACATACATGATAATTGATTTAGGAGCAGAAAATTTATGCGAATAATTTGCTAACTAACAATGTAAAAGCTCACCTGAATAAGAGTTAAGTAACTTCCAATTTGAGTTGTCTTAATCCTCAACCCTTTGCTCATCTCTCCTAGAACAAAAGCAAGCACCCCAGTGGCCCAAGAGTATTGGTTAATCTCATCGAGATTCTCCAAAAGCTGTAGATAATGTGCATCCACCCTATTTCCAGAAGTGTCGGGGAAAATGACGGTTCCTAGCTGATATAACCAATAAGCGGTGACATGATGCCTAAGGGTCTCCTGGTCCATCACCAACTTTCATTTATCCACCTTCTTTCTTGTCCCTCCAAATGCTTCCTTCAACTTTACCAACTTGAATTTATTCACCTTCTTCTTGAACGCTCCATTTACCTCTCTTGGATTATACTCATCGCCCCATTTAGGGGACTTCACAGAACGTCTAAACTCACATTGAGCCTTTCTTGCATCCCATCCTAAACATTTTAGAGTCAATTCTTCAAGAGCTTCATAATGCATCAAGGGGTTGTAGCCTTCTCGAAGACATTTACCTTCCACTGGTAAGCCGGTTATTCTCGAGCAATCATCGGGAGTAATTCCCATCTCGCCAAATGGAAGATGCATTGTATATGTCTCGAGATAATACCTCTCGAGAAATGCGGATACGGCAACAACGTCAAAATCCGCATGTGCATACTCTATAGCTCTCCATAACACATACTGTTTCACCTTTGCTTGAAAATCATCACACTCCAAAGAAAGATCCCATTTGGACGTCTTTTGACGACGAATAAGACGAACTGCATCATTATGATCCTACGAAAATAACATAACACTATTAATACTTGACGAAACATGTCCCAAAAAAAAATCGTTTTGTTAGGTAAGAATGAACTTAAAGAATACCTTTGTCGCATAGATCTTCGCAGCCCATGAGTGTTTGTAGCCAAACAATATGACCCCTCCATCATTTGGAGTACCATAAGTTTGGTTCACTAGTGGCAAACACAAATTATCAGGGGGAATGTGTGAGTATCTATCACAAGGCGGCTTCCGCTTCTTTTTCTCTTTAATAGGAACTATTTCTTGCTCTTCTTCCTCTTCCTCCACTTCATCCTCTTCCTCCTCTTCATCCTCTCCCTCATCTTCTTCCTCTTCATCCTTTCCCTCTTCTTCATCATCCTTCTCTTCCTCTTGTCCTTCTCCTTCTTTGCCCTTTCCTTGTTCTTCTTCCTCTACATTTTCAACATGTTCTATTTGTTGTTCAACCTCTTCATTTCCTTGGTCTTCATTTCCTTGCTCTTCTTCATCATCATTCTCTTCCTCAATAACATTATCAATTATATTCTCCATCACCTCTTGATTGACTTCCTGTAATGATCCCCCTCCATGTTTTGCATTTTTAGTACCACGGTTTCGGAAATCCAGATGTATCCTACCGCGAGGTGTTGGAGTTCTCAAATATTCGACTACGTGGGGATTAGATTTTTTTCCCTTTGTTCCTAATGAATGAAAACCACATTATTACCTAAACAGAATATTGTCTTATCTAATAAAATTGAACATGGGATTACATCAAACAAAAAATGTTAACAGACTAAAGTTCGGTTATCTGGTATAAGTTTCGAGGTAACCGAACTACAAGTTTGTATGTGACAGATCAAAGTTCGGTTACCACATAGAAAGTGCGAGGTAACCGAACTATATTTTATCAAAGTTCGGTTACCTATATAAATTTATCGAGGTAACCGAACTCATATTTTTCATATAAAAAAGGAGTTCGGTTACGTGTTTTTTTTTGCGAGCTTACCGAACTTCATAGTACGGTTACCTTAAAATTACTAATTGGCCGAACTGTTCTTCATATTGAAAGTTCGGTTACCTATATAAATTTATCGGTGTAACCGAACTCAAATTTTTCATATAAAGAAGGAGTTGGGTTACGTTTTTTTTTTTGCGAGCTTACCGAACTTCATAGTTCGGTTACCTAAAAATTACTAATTCGCCGAACTGTTCTTCATATTGAAAGTTCGGTTACCAAATTCTAGGGTTTTAAAATTTTCTCCTAGCCGAAATCTCTACTGTAACTTTCATTTTCAGTGGTTTTTGATGATTTCTTCAACAATAAACGATTCAAAGGAATGTGTATGAAGGAAATTACCTGCGAATTTTCATTTTGATAGAATCAGACTCCTTGGTTGATGTTGGATGCTTCAATTCGTCTCCCAACTTTGCTTGAAGTTGTTTATCAACTTCAAATTGATTTGGGAGATTCGCTATGCTAGCCAGACCCGGACTCAATCCGGGAATTCTTGGTGTCTGCTTAGAACGCATTGTTTTTTAAAATTGATCAATCGACGATGAATTTTTTCGAATCGACGATGTATACGAAGAAGAGGAGAAGAAGAAGAAGAAGAAGAAGAAGAGGAGAAGAAGAAGAAGAATAAAAGAAATATTATGGGTTTTGAAAATGATTTTAGGTTTTAATTTGGGGTTAGATTAGTGGGTAGTGGTTAAATTAGTGGGTTATTAGGATTAGTTATAACCTTAATTAGGATAAGGACAGATTAGTCTTCCCTAATCTTTTAGGACACCCCTTAAAATTTAGGGTGGACATTTGAATAACAAAGTAGTCCCCCGCTGTTTTGGGGTAGTCCCCAAAACATCGTTCCTCTTTTTACTACAAATTATGGGTGCACATGGGTACAGTCTCCACAGCCTAATCAAGCCCACAAGTGAACATTGCATAAGGCATAAGAAAACTTCATCAACCAGCCAAGTTTGCCGTATTTGATGTTTCAGGATATAAAGAGGCGCACATATTCAACATTCAGTTCATATACTTCATTACATGTATTGCACACAACTCTTAGAAGAAAACACAGAGAAAAACACCACTGACAAAAGTAAAGACAATAAATATATTGAAATTAATAAGATGTAACTAACAGTAACCACAAGGAGGAGGTGGTGACAGCAAAGGTGGCGGTGTTGGAGGAGGGAGAGCAGGTCTTATTGGGGGGTTACCTACAGGAGGAGGGGGGGCTCTGGGTCTGGGTCTGGTTCTTCGACTTGATCTCCTCCTAGGTGGAGGGGGTGCAGGTCTGCTTGGTCTTTGACGCGATCTTCTCCAAGGTGGAGTGGATGCAGCTTTAGATCTTCCACCTGGCCCTCCCGGCCGTACCATCGGTACATCCACTTTTCCGTATTCTTCATGGTCAATAACTACTGATAACAACCTCCGGCTAGAGTCGGAAAGTTCCAAATTGATTTTATTATGATGGGTAGAAACGCTAGCAGCGTGGGAGTCACTATATCCCCTCCCTGCCATCTCAAATACAAACAACATAAGAAGAACACGAAGAACGAAAACAGGCTTCTCCATTTGTAGATAATTCAAGAACTCTGTTTAGTAAACAACTAACATGCATTTTCATCTTAATTAACCTTCTCTTTATTAATCGTCGTAATTCATAACGCGTTATACTGAGTCAAAGTGCTAAAATCCAAATCAATTGTTTGGTTAGCCTAAATTTTCAACCTTCCCCCCAAGATACTATTATTAAATTTTTTAAGTAGGTAAGGATGGGAACATTTTCAGCCTAAACCCGTCTGCTGGGTCTTCGACTAGATTTTGTTTGGGCAATTGCATAGTTGACAATCTTAAATATCTGGTTCGTGACCTCACACGTAACAACCAACGAATTGTGGGAAACTTCAATGTTTTTTTACCGTGAAAAGAAATTGTATGTTAGAGACACGTTATAGATACGTTCATTTTTTTTTTTGTATATAATTTGAAAAACAGACAAGAGTTCATATTTGTCAAGTCATTTCACATTGGTCATGACATTTTTCCAATGAGTTCCCACATATTTTTCATGGTATCTCTTCTATATAAAGCGTTGTAGTATATATTAAATTCACTTCCGTCTCTTTTATCTGTGGGAAGAACCAATGTACGACTCTAAGAAAAGTTGGGGGAAATTGAATTTATCTCTCTTTTATAAATATGTCTGGGTCGTAAAAGCTAATACTGAATTTATTTCGAAATGAAGGGAACTAGTAAGTGTAGTTTACTTCCACTAAGCTTTCAAAATGAAGATTCTTTCGTAAAATCACTTGAAGAGAAAAAATGACATTTAAGCTAGAACAAGAATTCGCATCTTCATCGTTAAGAAAGTCATGTTGTTATTTATGTTTGATAAAATAATCTCCCAAAATTTGTCATAATCCTTGTTGTTTGTATTAAAATGTTACAATATGTCTTCTCCGGTTCTCCCCGCCTTATTAATTTCTGCAACTTCCATCCGTATCTAAAGACGGAGAAGAAAAAAATGCACTGTTAATCAGGAAGAGAATTTGTACAGCCTAATAAGAGTCTTCTTTTTCGAGGGACCAAATACAACTGAGTTGTGAAGGACATGCACCAGATGACAAAATTTAGTATGTTGGTGGGAAATTAAATCGATATCACGTTAAAAAAAAATGGCAAAAGAGTTGAAATCATAAATTTTTTATCATGTTGACATCGACAATGGGAATTGAACCCACGCCCTCATTCTAGTTGTGATCAACCAGTGGTGATGATTCATGGCATAATCAACTTCATAATTGTACAAGGATTATTGATTATAGATTGTTGTCGCTTTTAATATATATCTTTTGCATCGTTAATTATTTTGATGCACCGCATGTTTCCGTGATTCTTCCTCATATTTCTGTACGAAATCATGAAACGAAAATATACGTACTTGACTTGAGACATGCTCAATTCATTTAATTTTAGTTATATAACAAGTTTGAATGTCTGATCATGCTAGATTGCTAGTCATGTATTATTGTTAACAATAAATCCCAACAGATTTCTCATGGTGCTCACTTCTCATTTTTCCAAATAAAGTAAACAAAGGGCTGACCATAGATTGTAGGCTAGCCCACCAAGCTTTTTTATATAAACTAAATTTTGTGCTCGTGTTACGCACCGGGTCCACCATGTTTTTTTCTTTTATTTAACCATATTTTTGATTTGATGTCGTAGGGTTTCGTCCAGTCTTGCTGTGGCTCGGCTTCGTCTTCTCCCATCGCTTAGGATTTTTGATTTCGTGTAGCTCGGTTTCGCCTCGTCCGGTCCCAATGCATGTTTAGGAATTTTGATTTCGTGCGGCTCGGCTTCGCCTCGCCCCGCACCCCACGTATTTTTGATTTGGTGTGGCTAGCCTTCGTCTCGCCCCTCCCCCATGCATTTTTGATATGGTGTGACTCGGTTTCAGTTCGCCGCGTAGCGATGCATTTTTTATTGTCAATGTTATCCGTCTTTTCATAACTCATAACCATTTTTATATAAAAAAAATGTTCCGGAAGGATTTATAAATGAATTCAAATTGTGCTAATTTGGGAAAGCTGAATAGTAGTGCTAGCATCCGCAAACGGTGAAAATATGATCAAATAGTTGAGAGCTTGTATAATATCCTAACTTTTACAAAATTTTAAATTCTTAAATACTACAACATCTTCCCCACAAAGATTTCCTATGCGCGATACGTATTTCGACCCATAATAGATTGAGATCTAGTGAGTGAATTTATCATCCTTGCTAATTCTGATTAAACATAACACAGTAAATTATTTAATTCCAAGATGATGCGGTCTTCCAGAATATGCTATAAACACAACATGCCAAATTCTTTATCATTCTCACTAATTCTGCACGACTATCGAAGCAGTATTTTGCATACACCAGATAGCAGACAATGTTTGGCTGGTAATGGCTGTAAATTCAAACTATCTTTGGACACATGGGAGGGTTTGAGTATGAATGACTGACGATTCATTATAACTGGAGAACTGGAGCAGTGATCCATGAAGTGGCTTCCAACATAAGAAAGAGTGGGTATTCATACCCGCTAGTGTTTGAAGTACAAATGTTTTTTCTTTTTTTCCAAAAAATTACCTTAATATATTGATAAAAGAGTACCATTGTTTCCCTGATAGAGGCATTGATAGATCATTACAGTTTCATTCCAAGTTTGGATATTCAGATAAGTTAAGAGAGCCCATAGGCTGTGGTCTACCCAGCTATGAGTGATCATGTACTTGTTACAAAAGATAGCTAGTTTTACAGCCCATATACATTTTCCGTCATTATTAAAGTAAAATCTTGAGCTATAAAATTTATTTCAAACTTGTCTTGGTTACCAAAGTCTTCACTGATTTTATATCTCTGTTTACGGGCTTTTGCATACATTCCTATCAGCAACAACAAGGTTGGTTCGGAATGGCTCCTAAAAGAAATTATGTGTCCACTCCAATGTGTTGCCCATTGGAAAGCTGCATCAGCTCCAGCTTTTTCTAGTTCCTCTCTGGTTGTACAATCTGCATAGGATCCCCTGGCTTCTCTAATTGTGCATGTGTAGTCACATAAAGTCAGACCAATTCCCACCTTTGCAGTACTATCTAACATAATCAAAGCAATATTTATTGTAATGGCCAGATTTCCTTTTTCCTCTATAGAATTAGTCTGTGAAGTCCAGCTTCTAAGGTTAGTAGTAATCTGTAAAGTTTCATCATGTTTTGGATTATAATAAAGATCATTCATTATATTGTGGCCTAGTTTATTTATGGCATTATAGCTATTGATGAATCGTGTTACTGCACTATTTTGCCTTTTCTGTTTAAAAACAACTTTGCACCTTGCTTTCCGTATAAACCAAACTATGGTACTACACAGCACTTGCCAGTCAATATCATACTCACCTCTTTGAGGATTAACAAAACAATCAGAAAGCCATTCATGAAAAGAGGTAGTACCATTTCTAATGTAATCCATATCAAAATTAAAGTGCATCCATACCTGTGAGGCGAAGTTACATTGCAAGAACAGATGAGTAAGAGTTTCTTGGTTTTCATTACACAGTTTACATGTTGTTTCAATATCAGGTAGAATGGCAGCCGCACGCATACTATTTGGTAGAATTGAATTAGCCGTTTTCCAAATGAAATTCTTAACAGCAGGGCTGGTTTTCATAGTCCATATCATTTCCCATTTGTTATAAACAGTACCACTTGAGTTTAGATGATTATTAAGAGATTTGACTGAAAACATACCTTTCTCATTTAGAGTCCATCTTGGTGTGTCTAACTTGTCCTCCACAGGTATTATTATTTTCATTATTTTTCCTATTGTTTGAGTGTCAAAACATCTAGCTAGTTTATCCAAATCCCAACTTTTATGATCAGTCATCAAATCTCTAACTTTTTTCAGGTCATCACTATTTGTAGGAGGTTTGTGCATAGGAATTTTTGTATCTGGGATCCATAAGTCATCCCAGATATCAATATTATTGTCATTACCTAATTCCCAATAGCAACATTTCTTAATTTGTTCTATACCATTTAGCAGGCCTTTCCAAATACAGCTGTCCTTTTGATTTGGTTTGCTGTCTATGTGTAGGATATCACAGTTAGGGTAATACTTTTCTTTTAAGATTTTGGCACACAAAGAGTTTGGGTTTTGTTTTAAATTCCAGCCCATCTTTGCTATCATAGCAATATTGAACTTTCTTACATTTTTTATCCCAGCCCTCCTTCAAGAGTTTTGCAGATAGAATTCCAATTTTTTTAAACACACTCCTTTTTTTCCGTTATCATTTAAACCTTTCTCATTTTTCCCCCACCAAAAGTCCCTCTGAAGTTTTGTTATTTTGTCACAAATTTTGACAGGTATTTTAAAGCAATTCATTTGGTAAACATACAAAGAGGAGCTCACGTTTTTTATCATAACAGTTTTCCAGCATTATTTAAATTGCTACTATTCCATCCTATTACTCTAGTTCTCATTTTATCCACCAAGGGTTCAAAGCATTCTACCTTAGATCTATTTGTAAAGAGAGGTGATCCTAGGTATTTGTCTGTCAAAGGTATTGCAGCAACTCCTAAAATCTCTTTAACTCTTCTTCTGATGTTAGTATCTGTCTTAGAACTAAAGAAAACCCCTGATATGTTTAAGTTTATCAGTTGTCCCGAAGCTAGGCCAAAATCTTTAAACAGTTGAACTAAACTTTCACAAGTTTTCTCGCTAACTTTACAAAAAAGCAAACAGTCGTCAGCGAAGAGTAAGTGACTTATCGGGGGAGCCTTATGTACCAGTTTTATTCCCTTAATCAGACCTAAGTTTTGAACTTGAGAAATAGTTCGAGATAAAGCTTCCATATAGATCAAGAAAAGATAAGGGGAGATTGGGTCTCCCTGTCTTAATCCCCTTGTGGGTTTAAAGAAATTAGTGGGAGACCCATTAAGTAGGACTGCTAAAGTTGTAGCTGAGATACATTGATGTACCAAGTTACACCATTTATTGTTGAACCCCAGTTTAGACATAATCTGCATTAGGAAATCCCATTCGACAGAGTCGAATGTTTTAGACATATCGATTTTTAACCCCATAAATCCCTTTTTCGATTTAGAATTTTTCATTTTATGTATAATCTCATGAGCTAAAGTAATATTTTCAGAAATCTGCCTTCCTGGGATGAAGGCAGATTGATAAGGTGAAATAAGTTTTTCCAGAAGCCCTTTCATTCTCCCTGCCATCAATTTTGATATAATTTTATAACAAGTGTTTACGCGTGCAATAGGTCTGAACTCCACAGGGGTTGTAGGGTTGAGGTTTTAGGAATTAAAGAGATGAAAGAGGCATTCATCTCTTTAGATATGTGATCAGTGATAAAAAAAAATTGTACCATATTAGTTAAATCAGTTTTGATTATCTCCCAATTTTGTTGAAAAAAATTGGGGGAAATCCATCTGGTCCCGGATTTTTATCCGGTTCCATAGAGAACAAAGTTTTTTAAATTTCATTTTCTAGAGGCGTGACACAGCATTTCATCATCCTCAAGATTAACAGTATTGGGGATAAGATTAATCAAGTTCTGGACTATATCAGGCTTGACAGTAGTAGCTATGTTTTGAAAATGGTTTATAATGCACTCTGAAATTTCCTCTTTAGTATTAATCCAGTTGTTGTTTTCATCTTTAAGTGTTTCAATTCTATTTCTTCTAAACCTCTGTTTAGCTTTGTTATGGAAAAATTTCGTGTTTCGGTCTCCTAAAGCAATGTTCTGATCCCTATTCTTATCTTTCCAGAATTTTTCTTTAATAGTGTACCATTTGGCCAGGTCTCTTCTCAGATTAGCAAGAATATTAGTCTTATTTGGGTAGTTTTGTATACTATTTATCTTATCCATTTCGTTTTTTATGTTCTGAATATTACTGTTAATGTCTCCGAAGCTTGTTCTATTCCAAAGTTTTAGGATATGTTTGACATTTACAAGCTTCTTATTTACTTTATGGGCTGCAGAGCCTTTTATATTTTTGCTCTAACTTTCCTGAATTAAAGGTTTACATTCCTCATGTTTAATCCATTCCCCAAAGTATCTAAAGGGTGTCGGTCCATCATCCCACTGATTGTAAGTATTTAATTTTATAGGAACATGGTCAGAAGTAAGAGGTCCTAAGTGAGTAATGCTAGAGTTAGAAAATTTTCTATTCCTTTTGTCATTTGTTAAGGCTCTATCTAATCCCTGTTCAATATTCTGAGTGTCCTGTCTATGGTTATTCCAGGTGAAAGTATATCCCGTGAAACCTAGGTCCATAAGTTTACAATCATTTATTAAGTTGTTGAAATTTCTAGCCTCATTCCTTTTAAAAGGGTATCTACTCTTTTTTTCTTCTTCATGAAGGACAACATTTAAGTCCCCTATGATTATCCATGGTTTACTAATGGTTTCTGCCGTATGGCTTATAATGTTCCAAGACTGTAATTTAAATCTTCTATAAGGACTCCCATAAAAATAGGTAAGAGTCCAACTATTATCATTGTGATGATTTGTGACAGAAGCATTTATATGATTATAAGCAAAATCCTCAATTTGCAGCTTAACATTTATTTTCCAAATGAGACAAAGGTCTCCAGCAATACCTCTAGGAGGAACTAAGAAATAATTTTGAACATTTACTTGTTTCATGATATTTTCCATCTCTTTGTTTTGCTGTTTTGTTTCTGAGAGGAATAGAATGTCTGGGTTTTCTTTATTCAGAATATCAAGCAAGCTGTTTTTTGTCTCTAATTTTCCTAGCCCTTGGCAATTCCATGAAATCATAATTATAAACTGCCAGAAGTAGGAAATTTCTGGATAACAAAATTCTACTAAAACTATGCATACACAACTATTATTCAGCCTATTCATGCTTTCAATCATACAGAAAGACACTGAACAAAACATAGATTCAAGCAATTGGTTCAAACTACTTACCTCATTTGCAGTTTGTGTTGTAGTTCCTTTTGTTGACTCAAAGATTGCTTTTGCCTCAGTATCTTCTTTCTCCTCTTCACTCAAAATCTCCGAATTTCTATTTTGTGGCCTCCTAAACTTCCAAAAACTGTAGGATTTAGAGAACAGGCTATGTAGAGTCATAGAAAGACTAAGGAGCAGACACCTGAAAAGGGTAGAAGAGTGAATTTAGATACCAATTTGGGCGAGAAGAGCTACCGATGATAATCAAAAGTAAGAAAATGTTGGGTTAGATCAAGATTCAAAAGAACTAAAGAAAAAATTGAATAATTAAAGCAGCAAGATCCGAAAAAAATAATAAGAAGTAAACCAAAATCAGTTGACAATTAAAGTTAAAAAGTTAAGCAATGGAATATCTAAAATTAGAAAAATAGATCTGATACAGAAAACTTATAAAAGCAAGAAGATGATAAGAGCACTATTAATTAAAGAAAAATCAAAAGAAGTAAAAGGGATCGCATCAAAGGTTAGAAAATGGTAAGGAGGTAGGTCCAGATGAAGGCGTCTGAAAAAGTCTTTGACTAAAGTATTCAATTCGTAAGAAACGTGAGGATTTGTTGCCAAAGAGGGGTTTTTAGATTCTAGTGATTTTGATCGGTGTTTAGTAATTGTTGATGGTTTTGGTGTCTCTGTAACTTTGATGATTTTTCTGGTCAGATCGATATTAATAGAAATAGCAGTCTTCAGTATCTTCACAAATATTCTTAGTGTCTTCGATGTCTTTTAGAAATCGGATCTAGCGGTGTCTTAGTAGCAGATGTAATCCAAAGTGTCTTTGTAACTGATGAGTAAAGATATGACGGACATATGGGTCTAGGAAATTGAGGATGGAATTTTTTTAGTGGTGGATTCCGGTGCCCATCACCGTCGGATACGGTGGTTACTGGCTATATTTTGGTGGTTGTCGACTGTTACTTGGTGGTTACTGACTTTAATTTGGTTGTTTAAGTGGTGGCTCTAAAATCACAATTTTAGAGGAGAGAGCATTTCACTAGCAATATTGCAATACAGTGTTTTAAAATCACAATTTTTGAAATCTACTTTCATTTACTGAAAAAACTTACCGCTTGCTATTCAATGGTACTTGCAAATTCGCAATGCCATCACTTCCTCAAGGTATAAATAGCATCCTTAAAAGCATCAGAGAAGTATTTGCATACAATACAATACGAAATTGTTACTTAATAATCAGAAAATGTACTAAACCAAGGACATCAACAATTGATGGGCTAGTTAAAATTCAAAGCACAAAAATGATATTACCTCCGTCCCACTATTAGTTGACCTAGTAGAATAATTTAGAAATGATTTATCTCTCAAACTATACCACGGATATTCGTAAATTTTATATCATTAAAAAACATTTTAAAACACCTACGTAACAAGTATAAATATGAGTATCAAATGATATAAAATCAACTATTAATGAGACAAAATCTAAAAACAAATAGGTCAACTAATAGTGAGACGGAGGGAGCATTTTTTAAAACCTAAGTTTCATATGCCCAAAATATAAAATCCGAAAAAGAAATCTAATTTGAACTCAAGTGCTCTAACCATCCATTGCACTCGCATGAGTTATGGCCTGGTTGATAGTATCATCTATGAACTGTGAATTCTCAAAGTTTTGCTTGTAGACAGTGGATTTTGTATAGTGATTTTCCAGATACTTCTTTTTTCTAATTATAATCTCCAACTTTGAACTCCCATATATTGCTTCCTTTGTCGAAACACCAATGTATTTTGGATGTTCGCTGTAAGCTCCAGAACTTAAGTAGAATCCAGCGTTGCGTAGGTTTTGGTCCCTATCATCATCAAGTGTCATAGCTAAACATACTTTCACAGGAAATTGATACCTGATAATCGATAGTATACTGTCCAACATCATCGACCTTCGCCGTATTATTTTTGTCTTACCAGCACCAGCACCTGTCAGGACTTCTGCCACAATTTCTTGATCTCCTAATTGTGTTATAAATAATCGTGTACCTTCAATGACATCTTCTCTCCTGTTGAT
Source organism: Papaver atlanticum (assembly GCA_023531105.1). Classification (NCBI taxonomy): domain Eukaryota; kingdom Viridiplantae; phylum Streptophyta; class Magnoliopsida; order Ranunculales; family Papaveraceae; genus Papaver; species Papaver atlanticum. Next base: position 2,193,693 of record JAJJMB010003726.1, on the reverse strand, counting down.
TTGTTTGTGAAGAATAATTGGTACTCCAACCTTCAATTGTAGCCTATAACTTGGCATATGTGTATACTCCAGTTCATTCAACAATAATTCGGGATACAATTCCACATTGGCTTTGTAATTTTCTGAAGCAAGTGATGTATAATCCATACTTATATATACATATTCTTTCCCCTAAAACAACGATACCATTTTTGTGTTTATATTCAACTTACTTCCATAATAAGCAGTTGCATTATTAAAGGTAAACAGTGTTGTTAAAGGATCAGGAAATTACATGATGAGGAAAAGGATCATGTATATACCCGGTACTTCTTCATTTGCACATTCATCGTCAGCTCTGCAACTACTACAACAAATAAAGCGTGTTCCTTGGCCACAACTTTCATCTTTTCTTCATGTTGCAACGTCTTCCTTGTTGGTAAACTCTTTTTCCTAGTCTCCCATATCATTAAACCATCTCTTCAAAGACCTCTGAAGCCCATAGAGATGTTTCGCATACTCAAAGTTGAAGCTTTTAAGTTTTGAAAGATGCAAGCTCCTACTACCCAGTCAAGTGGAATGTCTCCAACCCTGCTTGAATAAGAATTGTTAATCAGTATGACACGATTGATGTATCCGTAGAAACAACTTAAGCATGCACCAACTAATGTTTTTAAGAGTCCGCAATGTATAACCTCAAATATCATTGTATGTTAGATTTAGTTCTTAATTTACATATACTGTATTTCAGGAATGGTTTTGATTAACAATAGGCAAACGGAACTAAACAGATGATAGTGAATTCAAATTAACAATGAACAAACTGAACTACCTATCAATAGCTATGCCACTCTTTCAATCATGTATCTCAATCTCCCGATTGCACTTACATACGACATATGAAACAAAATCTCAATATTAAAAAGGACACGAACAGATATCATCAGCATAGAACTGGGTCAATGGATATTTTTCTCAATTGAATATCAAATGCATCTAGTATTCTTTACTTCGAAACTGTCATCATTCTTCTTCATGAATTTCAGAACAACCCAGGGTTTCAAGCTGTGAACTTGCTGGCACTTCTTCCTTATGATGATGATCCTTTAGAAGCCTTCCACACAAAAAATAACCCTTTAACCCACATCAAAAACCCTTCAAGAAACCCATAGAAATATCAAAACATGTTACAATTACAAAATTCATTAAATCAAATTATTTTTTTTATCAAACTTAAAACATTTGTTAGGAGGGTTCATGATCACCCTCAATGTAAATTAAGAGAGCAGATAAGACTATGAGATTATAATTATGAAAATCAAATAAGAAACAAATATGAAAAATTACTAGCCCAAGCTCACACCAGTAATAACAGAATAAGATTTGTTTCCACTGATAAATCATTTTTTTGTGCAACTGACTAAACTTTCCCTGTAACTTGATTGCTTCATCTGGTTGCAAAATCAATTTCGGCTCCGATTTGACTAAGCGTCTTCTCTAAAACACAAAAATAATTTCAAGGAAACAGAATCTTCTTACCGTGTCACGTGTTGATGAAAGTAATTCTTCTGCAGCACAGATTAATGGTTTTAATATGACTTAGCATTTATCTCTCCTAGTCCTATGCAGCACAAATCTTCCCTACAAAATAAAAGAAAACAAATCAAATATCATGAGTGATGATAAAATCGTGATAAAGATAGAAAGTAGGGTTAAGTTTAGGAATTTGTAGTAAAGATCATCATACCCTAATCCTGCCGAATGCATAATTTACATTATTAGGGAAAAAAAAAAAAAAAACGGAATCATAAAAATCAACAGAAACAAAGATTTAATTGAAACCGTAATACGATAAGCACATACCTTGGTTCATAATACCTTGGATTTCTTCTTTCTAAATAAACGAAACCTTGAACATTAATCTCTTCAAATAACAAAACAAAACAAAACAAAACAAAAGAGTTAGTTAATAGATTAGGGTTTTGAAATGAGAAAACAGATAAGCAAAAAACCGTCAATATACCCTCTTATACGTTTGTTTTTCTGTAGGTTTTTCTTTTTGGTTTCATAAGAAGAGATTTTTTTTTTTATCGGTGTGCAAACTGTTTTATTAATTAAAAACCGGTTTTCACTGTAACATTAATAGAATTTGAGGAAAAGTGGAATGGAGCAATTTCAAGGGGGTGGTGACCCTCACCCAAGGGTGGTTATTCTCACCGCCGCGACGTGGGGGCTTATATGACTTAGGATTTTAAAGGTTTAGATAGATTTGTAGGTTTATTCATTCAATCCCTTGAGAGGGTTTGATTTGATGGAAGGACTCCAAAATAATACAACAACGACGGCAATAAGGATGCCATCACCATTTGTGAGTAAAACATATGATATGGTGGATGGTCCATCTACAGATTTTATAATATCTTGGAGTCCAAGTAATAATAGTTTTGTTATTTGGGAACCTTTTTGTTTTTTCTTCAAATAGAATACTCCCCATATTACAATATAAGAAGCCCAACAATGGAAAACCCCTGGCCTAAACAATACAAGGCCCAAGAAATGCTAACTCAAATACAAATGAGTGAGCCCAACCAATGGAAACCTTAGCCCTGAAAGAGCTAAAATGGAAAATCCTGTCTGTAAACCCTAACTCATCCGTCATTCAACCTTCAACCACATCCACCACCTGCTCAAAAACCACCATTGAAGATCATCTTCCTTAACAACCAATCCACCATTAGGAAACCCGTTGCCACCAGAGTTTGCTAAACCTGTTATGCCTTTGTTTTTTAAGCATAACAGATTATGTGGCTATTGCAAGCAGTTGAATGCTTATGGATTCAAGAAGGTTGATCCTATAAGACATGAGTATGCACACAAAAGTTTTTTAAGAGATCAAAGACACTTGTCAATTTGCAGACGCAGCAACAACAACCTCAAGGACAGAGTTCATCGGTTGGCGCATGCGCTGAAGTTATTCCGTTGTAGCGTGTGTTTGTGATATGAGTGTTGGTGTCATTGTTGCGTAAACACATCTTCTTGATTGTTAAAACTTGTCTGGATAATTTTTTTAATTATGATTGGTGTTAATTTTCCATTGTCATTTTCTTCTGGAATTTTGATTGGTCCACTTATTTTGAATTTAAAACACTTATTTAGACTTAACTGCAATGTGAACGGGACGCGACACATATACTTTTTCGCATTATTGTGTTAATTCTTCTATTTTTGTACCTTGGTCGATGCTAGGTAATCCGCAATCAAGAATGTTGCAGAAAATTGTGGGGATGTTGATATATTTTCTAGATTTCTTCTATGATTGTGTTAGGACGAATAGAAAATAAAACAATGAAGCTTTTATTCTTCTCTTGTATGTTAATGATGAGAAAATAAATCTGCATGTCGAGTTAATTCATTGTACAATTTCATACAAGTTTTATTCTTGCAAAGTAGCTGAAGAAAATATATTCAAAATGAATATGGCACTTTCTGAATAGATGATTTTCTGTTTCTGTCGCTTGGTTGTTACATAAGGGGCACTCATCTGAGATTTCATAGTTATGAGCTGCTAATCTGCTATAGGTTGGAAGAGCTTTTTGAATTAGTTTCCAAATAAATAGTCTAATTCGCGGGATTGCTTGCAGCTTCCATAATTTATTCCATGAGAATTCATTAACCTCCTCATTATCTGAATTTTGACTGATGAGATAGTTATAGATGTTTTTTGCCGTGAACTTCCCAGAACTGTGATGTTTCCATCTGATTTTGTCTCTTTTCTCCTTATTCGGAGTTATAGCTAATATTTTTTCCTTTATTTCTGGCAAGAAAATCATCTAATTTCCCAGTGTCCCAAGACCCTTCATTATTTAATAGCTCTTGAACTTTTTGCGGTAATGGGTTAACTCTGTCAGTTGGTTTGTTTATTCTGTCTGTATTAGGAATGCAGCCGTCTTCCCAAATCTTTGTATTGGCTCAATTTTTCACTTCTAGACAAAGTTTCCCCTTAAAATATTGATACCTTTTTGAATGCTTGTCCAAATCCGAGAGAGCTCATAGTTTCTCATAGGTTCGAAAGGGTTTGAACCTTGGTAATATTTTGCTTCAAGAAGTTTCACCCACAGTTGATTTTTGTCTGTTATTACTCTACTTGCTAACTTAGTTAGAAGAGCTATATTGAAATTATTGGCATTTTTTATTCCCAGACCCATTTGAGATTTTGGTTTACATGTGCCTGACCACGCCTTTATATAACCACCTTTTCCTTTTGACTTATCTTTTTTCCACCAAAAATGTCTTTGAATTTTTTCTAATTTATCTAACGTCTCTTTTGGTAAAGTTATCATTTGCATCTGATATGTCGGGTAAGCTTGCAAGATCGATTGAATTAGAACAGTCCTACCCGCCTGAGACAATAGCTTTGCTTTCCAACCTTGTAAAGTATTATAATATCTTTGAAGAAGCGGTTCGAAATTCTCTTTTCTATTTTTATCAAAAAATAGAGGTGTCCAAGGTATCTGTCCTTTTTGGTCATCAGCGGAACTTTAAGGATTTTTGCAATGATTTTACCATGTTTGGGATGTATTTTTGGACTGAAATAAATACCTGATTTCTGCAGGTTTACCATTTTCCCTGTTATTTCTCCAACCTTTGATAATATATCAAATAATTTTTTTTTTCACCTAGGTCTTCTTTGGTGAACAGAAAACAGCCATCGACAAAGAAAAGGTTGGAGATAGTCGGAGCATTTTTATTTATTTTTAATCCCTGATATTTTGTTGTCTTTTGTAGCCTTTTCGAGGAGTCTTGAGAGAATCTCCATGCAGATTAGAATTTAGAAGTAAGTATGGAGATAGCGGGTCCCCCTGTCTTAAACCCCTTGAGTTGGAGAATTTTGGGCCCGGAGAACCATTTAGGAGAATGGAGAAAGAAGTGGTGGAGATGCATTGAGAAATGAGGTTTACCCAATTATCACTAAACCAGAATGAAGATAGAGTTTTTTTAATAAAAGGCCACTCAACTTTATCAAAAGCTTTGGATAGATCAATCTTGAGAGCTAGGTAACCTTTTTTATTTTTGGAGGTTTTCATCGAGTGAATCAGTTCATGGGAAATGATAATATTATTTGTAATCTGCCTCCCTGATAAAAAAATCAGATTGATTTGGGGATATAAACCTATTTAAAATGGGTTTTATTCGGTTGGCTAGGATTTTAGATATGTGTTTGTAAATTGTATTGCTAAGGCTGATAGGTCTAAAATATGCCGGAGTTTGTGGAGTTGATATCTTTGGTATGAGAGTAATGAATGAGTGGTTGAACTCTTTTTCCATAATTCCTGTTCTAAAGAAGTCTTGTGTCGCGTTTATAATGTCTGTATACCTAATATATCCCAATTAGCTTTGAAAAAACCCGGCTGGAAACCGTCCGGGTCTGGAGCACCTCAACGATTCATGTTAGAAAGAGTTGACCAAATTTCTTCTTTTGTTGTGTTTTCTGATTGCGCTTGAGCGCTTTCCCATGGTGAACTAGGTTTTTTTCGAGTTTTTTCTTCTCCTGAAACTTTCGTCTTCTCCATGAGCGTCTCATGGGATTTGATCAGGGACGGAGCTGTTAAGAGTCTAGTGGGGACAGCTGTCCCCACTAGATTTTGGTAGTTTGCTAATTTTAGCATAAAGGGGAATAAATTTGTAGGGGAAATTAGAAAATTGTAAAAAAAAAAATCTCCCCTCAACTGGCGATAGCTTTTCTCTATAGTAGAGAAGAAGATTCTTCTAGAAATGGACAACTGATGCTCTGGTGGATTAAATGAGTATTCGATATATTGATGAGGCTCCATATATTACTAGCAAATTCAATGATTATACAGTTTTGAAACATTCGAACCCTTCGCTAGCATTTCTACTACCCTCTCTTCGATAGCAAATTTACGTATTTACAGTTCTAAATTCAGAATATGTTACAATTTATCAAGTAGTTTAACGTGTTCATAACCCAAAATTCAATTAGTGAAAGGTTAAAAAAAATTTGCGCCCTTTGTCCGCCTAACCGGACTAGCATAATGACTGCTTCTAGCATATTCTATCCCCCTAATCAAATGTTCTAGCTCCGTCCCTGGATCTGATGGCACATGCAAACATGGTTCCTTAGGGTTTCTAAAAGGAATTGAGATTTGGATCCGTTAATTTCAAAGCTATACAACTTTCTGGGGAATTATGTTTAGAGATGAAGAAAATGGGCATCTGTTTTGAAACTGCATAAAAGAAAAGAAGAGATTTGGTTAGACTGAACCTCTGCAAAATCCCAATTTCAGGCGGCGGTATCCGTTGGAATTCTTCAGTGGTCAGGTAATGATTTGCTTTGGTTTAAGAGAGTTGCATCGGTTTAAACAAGATGAAGTGATTTTAAATTGGGATTAGATTTGAAAAGATTTAATTACTTGCTAAGTGGATCGATTTATATATTAAGCTCGGACATCTGTAAGCTTTTCTTACATCTTCCTCCATCTGGTGGTTTATTATCTCTTAATTCATCTTTTATCATCCTCTTGATTCAGCTTTAACCTGCAAAACTATTCCCACACGCTGAAGTTATTGTCTTTTTTTCTCAGAAATTTAATCTAGTTCTGTTAATTTCTTTAGTCCCTAAAACCCTGGTGTTAGACTATAAATACTCTTGATAATGTTCCTCATGTGTGTTGTGTGTCTCATATCAGTCTCAAAACCTTCAGTTTATTCTCATCTAACAGAGGTTTTAATCATAATCTTTATCACTTCAACACCTTGTAGCTCTTTAGCTGATAGCCAGTGTATCACCATGTTTACTGTCTGGCATGGTGATGTTTCTCAACTCACAAACCAACTACAACAATCCATGAATTTGAGTGGTGGTAGGCAATTTAACCTCAATGAAATTATCCCTTCTAGATTCCAAAACACCCACCTTCTCTGGACAAATTGCCTGATTGGTACCTTTGCTGAACCAGTAGAAAGAAACTGCTGGGATGTAAAAAATGCTCTCTCATTCCAATGGGAGATTCATGGGGGAATTTCTGTAAGAAAAGCTAGTGAGTGGTTGTACATAATAAGGTTTGAACATGACTATCAGATGCATAGGGTTCTGAATTTGGCTACTATAAGAGTATCTGGAGACCTTTTCAGCATCAAGAAATGGGAAGTCAATGATGATTTGCAGAAGTGGTATCCCACTGAAGAGGTGTTTTTTATAACAATCAGCAACTTAACCCCAGCTCAGGTTACAAGTGACAATCTTCGAAGATACCTGCAATGGAGAGATTCTCTCTTTCTCTTATCCAGTGAGGAGACTTAATGGAAGCTATTCGATCACAGTGAGAGCAAGTATCAGATTTAGGCAGAGACTCAAATTTAATGTAAATGCTGAAAATGAAATGGGTAGGGTTAATGCTATATTTTTTGAATTTCATGACTTCCCCAACAACTTTTGTGGACATTGTGATATAATTGGTCATAAGGTGCAAAACTGCATTCTCTACAATATGGCTCAACACCAAGCTGAGGTTCATCAAGCACATGCCAATGCGGCTCTGGTGGCCATGCAGCAGGAGGTAGTGATCCAACAAGAACAAATGCATCCTGTGATGGTTCAGGAGGGAATGGAGTTTTCTGAAGACAGCATCTCTAGCTTCATCTCTGAACAAAATGCAACTGAGGTAAGATGTTCTGAATACTTGAAACAACTTGAAGTTGATTTTAATGGCCTTGCTGAAATTGGGAATAATACTGGTAATGGAACTCTTGCCCCTGGAGTGACTAATGAAACTGTACAGCATGACCAGTTTTTTAGAAACAGAAACTTGGATACTTATATGTGGAAAATGATGCAAAAAAAGGGAAAGACCAGGAAATCCTTTCAACTTTTCCAGTGGTCTATGGGATGGAGCTTCTACTTCATCTCAACAGCATCAAGATGGTGTAAACAAGGATTATGTGAAGAACTGGACTTTGGTGCAGAATTATTTCCACTGGGAAAACCCTCTTCCAATTCCCAAAAGACCAAGACTGGCAGAACTTGACCTCAGCTTATCTTTACCTAACCATAATAAGGTGGTCATCAGGGAACTGGAGGATTCCGAGGCTTCAGAAACAGTTAGAAACCACGCTCATCAGTGGTTCAAGGGTGAATCCTCAAGCAAGTCAGATAATGGGGCAAGTTTCTATCCTCAAAATGGTGAAAATGAAGACAAGTCTAGCTAAATCCAAATCTAAAAAGAATCAGCAGTTAATGTACCCTTTATGAAGCCATGTGTTCCTGCTATATGAGCTCTCCTCCACTGTTTCTTGTTTTTTTGTTGGTTCTTGGCTTTTATTTCTGCTAGCTTCCTTAGTTGTTTCTTGTGTGTTTTTCTTTCTTAGCTATTTGCTTTGTTAGTTGTTTTCCTGTAATCAACCTAGTTTAATTCTGCATCTGTAGTTGTATCTCTTTATGATACCTCTCTAGCTAGACTTTAGTTCTTGTCATTCTTTGCTTAATTGATCCTTTATTTGCACCTTCTTTCTTTCTTATAATCCTGTGTGTATAATTTATGATTTGTGCATTCTGATTTCTCCTTCATATATTTATTTTCTTTGTGCTCAGTCTCTGAATTTGTATCTCCATTACTATTTTAACTTGGTGCCCTAAGCGATCTTCCTTTCCCTGAAGGGTTTATCTAAACTGTGAGTGCAGGCATATCTAGCCTCTGACTAGTTGAGTTAATTCTTTAACCCCTTGTACATTGGCCTGTACTCTTTCCCCCGTTCTCTTTTATCTTTCTTTAAGTTGTGTAGGCCTAATTTAGACTTAGTACTGAGCTTCTGAATAGTCTGGTTTTTTCCATTCTAATAGTGAATCTTCCCATTCTCTTAGTGGATCTTCAAGATCTCTGGGCCCTAAGTGTTCTTTTTTCTCCACCTTTACTCCCTCCTTTTAAGGATTTCTTTCCTTGTTTTTCTTTCACCATGAAATTGCTTTCTTGGAACGTCCAAGGAATTGGATCTTCCATCACTAGAGATCATCTTAATCACCTTTGTCATTTTTACAAATCGGATATTATTTTCTTATCCGAGATAAAAGCACAATTCGAAAAAATGGATTTTCTCTTAAAAGAATCTGATTTTCAAGATTGGTTCATAATCCCGTCGGTGGGCATAGCTAAGTGGTTAGCAATAGCCTAGCACAATAATGTAGAGGCAAAGTTGCTTTCGGCACATTTAAAAGTTTGTCATTTTGAAACAACAATTGGTGAACAAGAAATAGAAATTACCTGTGTTTATGGTGCAATTGAAGCTGATGAAAAGATATCCCAATGGTCGTATATTTTGGAATTATAGAAACAATTTAAAAAGCCATGGGTTTTAATTGGTGACCTGAATATAATCCTCGATCCGGAAGAAAAACAAGGCGGCAATAATACAAGATCAAGCAGCAAAACGTTCGTTAGGAAGATAATAGACTCTCTGGGATTACAAGATGCGGGCTACGAAGGCGCTCTATTCACATGGTCAAACAACAGAAGTGGAGAGGCTAATATCTGCGAGAGAATTGACAGAGCCTTAATATCATATCAATGGATTCAGATGTTCCATAACACTAAGGTAAGTCACCTAACAAGAGTTGGTTCTAACCATACTCCTATACTTTTTGACTCCAATCCCGAAACAAAAAGATTAAATAAGCCATTTAGATGTCTTAGGTCCTGGCTTACTCACCCCACTTTATCAACTATAGTGGCGGCATCTTGGAAACTTCATTCCTCCAATTCTTCTCCTAAAAACCTTTGTTCAAACCTGAAATCCCTTTCCTCGGATCTAGCCCAATGGAATTCAGACGTTTTCGGTAATATTCATAAAAATATCAAAAAAAATTAACATCAAAATAGATAACATTCATAAATCCGGAAACATATCGTCCAAAATAGATATTATTAAAAGTCTTCAAGCTGAACTGGGAAAATGGTACGAAATTAAAAATGATTATTATCAACAACTCTCAAGGGATAAATTCTTTAGAGAATATGATCAAAATACAGAATACTTCCATACTTCTGCCTCAAATAAGAAGAAAATTAATGATATACATTCTCTAAGAGAACCTTCTGGGCTCTGGCTCTCGGAGAGAGATCAAATCAATTCCCTATTAATCAACCATTTCACCCAAATATGAACTTCCCAAATGAATAACTACAATGTGGACCTCTCAGAAATCATCCAACCTTGCATCTTTGATTCAGAAAACACATCTCTAACCCAGGTTCCAACAAAAGAAGAAATTTGGTCAACTCTTTCTAACATGAATCCTTGGGGTGCTCTAAGCCCGGATGGTTTCCAAACAGGTTTTTTCAAAGCTAATTGGGATATATTAGGTCCAGACATTATAAAGGCGACACAAGACTTCTTTAGAACAGGAATTATGAAAAAAGAGTCAAACCACTCATTCATTACTCTCATACCAAATACATCAACTCCACAAACTCCGGCAGATTTTAGACCTATCAGCCTTAACAATACAATTTACAAACTCATATCTAAAATCCTAGCCAACCGAATAAAATCCATTTTATATAGGTTGATATCCCCAAATCAATCTGCTTTTTTTATCAGGGAGGCACATTACGGATAATATTATCATTGCCCATGACCTCCAAAAAGAAAAAAGCTTACCTAGCTCTCAAGATTGATCTATCCAAAGCTTTTGATAGAGATGAGTGTCCTTTTATTAAAACAACTCTATCTTCATTCAGGTTTAGTGATAATTAGGTAAACCTCATTTCTCAATACATCTCTACCACTTCTTTCTCCATTCTCCTAAATGGTTCCCCGGGCCAAAAATTCTCCAACTCAAGGGGTTTAAGACAGGGGACCCGCTATCTCCATACTTATTTCTAATTTGCATGGAGATTCTCTCAAGACTCCTCGAAAAGTCTACAAAAGACAACAAGATATCAGGGATTAAAATAAATAAAAATACTCCGACTATCTCCCACCTTTTCTATGTCGATGACTATTTTCTGTTCACCAAAGCAGACCTATGTGAAGCAAAAAAATTATTGGAAATATTATCAAAGTTTGGAGAAATAACAGGGCAAATGGTAAACCTGCAGAAATTAGGTATTTATTTCATCCCAAAAATACATCCCAAACATGGTAAAATCATTACAAAAGTCCTTAAAGTTTCGCTGATGACCAAAAAGGACAGATACCTCGGAACACCTCTATTTTTTGATAAAAATATAAAAGATAATTTTGAACCGCTTCTTCAAAGATATTATAATACTTTACAAGGTTGGAAAGAAAAGCTATTGTCTCATGCGGGCAGGACTGTTCTAACTCAATCAATCTTGCAAGCTTACCCGACATATCAGATGCAAATGATAGCTTTACCAAAAGAGACGTTAGATAAATTAGACAAAATTCAAAGATATTTTTGGTGAAAAAAAGATAAGTCAAAAGGAAAAGGTGGTTATATAAAGGCGTGGTCAGGCATATGTAAACCAAAATCTCAAGGGGGTCTGGGAATAAAAAATCCCCATAATTTCAATATAGCTCTTCTAACTAAGTTAGCAAGCAGAGTAATAACAGAAAAAGATCAATTATGGGTGAAACTTCTTGAAGCAAAATATTACCAAGGTTCAAACCCTTTCGAACCTCGAGAAACTATGAGCTCTCTTGGATTTGTACAAGCATTCAAAAAGGTCTCAATATTATAAGGGGAAACTTTGTCGGGCAAGTGAATAATGGAGCTAATAAGAAGATTTGGGAAGACAGCTAGATTCCTAATACAGACAAAATAAACAAACCAACTGACAGAGTTAACCCTTTACCTCAAAAAGTTCAAGAGCTATTAAATACTGAAGGGTCTTGGGACACTGGGAAATTAGATGAACTCTTCTTGCCAGAAATAAAGAAAAAAATATTAGTTATAACTCTGAATAAGGAGAAAAGATACAAAATCAGATGGAAACATCACAGTTCTTGGAAGTTCACGGCAAAAAAAATCTATAACTACCTCATCAGTCAAAATTCAGATAATGAGGAGGTTAATGAATTCCCGCGGAATAAATTATGGAAGCCGAAAGAAATCCCGCGAATTAGACTATTTATTTGGAAACTAATTCAAAAATCTCATCCAACCAATAGCAGATTAGCAGCTCATAACTCTGAAATCTCAGATGAGTGCCCCTTATGTAACAACCAAGTGACAGAAACAAAAGATCATCTATTCAAAAAGTGCCACGTTGCTAGATCTATTTGGTTTGGTTGCTCCATGGACGTTGTTAGTTCGCAAATTAATTAATGAAGACTCCATTAACAAGTGGGTAGAAAGTTGGCTAACGGATCCAAGATTTTCGCAATGTTGGGTGCAGATTGCAACAATCCTATGGTTTATTTTGAAATAGATGTGAAGTGGTGTTTAGGAAAACATCTCCAGATCCAACTTCTCTGATTCAACAAATCAAGAAGTTCATCCCACTACGGGGAAAAACATCATTGACGACTACATATTAGAGTTTTAGTACCCCTACGACAACTCTATTTTATACATTGTGGAGGGGGGGAGGGGTGGTGTAGAAAGTCCAAGCTTTTCTACAATGTTTGACTAAGAGTTGTAAACTTAGTTGTGGTTCAAGTTTGGACTAGCTTTCGCTTCAGTTGTGATTGTCTTTCGAATTTTTTGAAAGCCTAACACAACTCTTATTTATATTGTAAGACTTAAGTTCACGACCATTAATCTGTGTAGTAAAATTCTATAACACAACTTCCCTAATTATTATGAATAGTATTATTACTACATTTGTTAGAGTGGTTGAAAAATCTTGCACAACACTTATTTATATTATGACACATTCTTTCCCAACCTTTGTCTAGCGTAGCCATAATCTCTAACACAACATCCTTAAAGGTTGTAATATACAGAAGTATCAACTTCTCTTTTCAGTAGATGAATGCGTAACTACAACTTTTGTTAGAAGTTGTGCATAAAATTGTTTGGAAAAAAAAATTTAGAGCTGAAACCGAATTGCCGAAAGTAATTCACATTCACATTAACCTGCCGGTGTAACCCGTTTACATTCATTCTAGTTAATCTGCTAGTGTTAAACACACACATTCAAAAAATGGCAGTGATATACATGTTTGCTACCAAAAGTTAAGTTTCATGAACACACTCCAAAAAGATTATGAAGATTAAGATGTCTATGAGAACACTATTCGATCCTTGGGCCATGTAATAAAACATCAGACAGCATCACTAACATACTTGAACTCTGAAACCTTAAACACACCCCTTTTCATTAACTTCAATATTGAACCTGACTCCGAGATCGAAACCTGGCCACGGGTGGACTACAATAAGTCAGAAACTTTGTAAGAACGATGAATCAACCCATCTACAGGTAAGATTCCATCAGAATATTCCCCGAAACCTTAAACACGCCCCTTTTCGTCAACTTCGATACTGAACCTGGCTCCAACCTCAAAACTTGGCCGCGGGTGGACTATAATAAATCAAAAACTTCGTAGGAACGATGAATCCACCCATATACAGGTGATATTCTATCAAAATATTCCCCAAAACCTTAAACACACCCCTTTTCGTAAATTTCGATACTAACCTGACTCCGAGCTCGAAACCTGGCCGCGAGTGGACTACAATAAGCCAGAAACTTCGTAAGATCGATGAATCCACTCATCTACAGGTAAGATTCCATCGGATCAATATTCCCCGAAACCTTAAACTCAACCTTTTTCGTCAACTTCGATACTGAACCTGGCTCCGAGATCAAAACCTGGTCGCGAGTGTAATACAATAAGTCGAAAACTTCGTAAGAACGATCAATCCACTCATATACATGTAAGATTCCATCGGAATATTCCCCGATACCTTAAACACACCCCATTTCGTCAACTTCGATACTGAACCTGGATCCAAGTTTAAAACTTGGTCGCGGGTGGACTACAATAAGTCGGAAACTTCGTAAGAACGATGAATCCACCCATCTACAGGTAAGATTCCATCAGAATATTCCTTGAAACCTTAAACACACCCCTTTTCGTCAACTTCGATACTGAACCTGACTCCGAGCTCGAAACCTGGCTGCGGGTGGATTATTAAAGTCGGAAACTTCGTAAGAACGATGAATTCACCCACTTACAGGTAAGATTTCATTGAAATATTCCCTGAAACCTTAAACACACCCCTTTTTGTCAACTTCGATACTGAACCTGACTCTGAGCTCGAAACCTTTCCTCGAGTGGGCTAATGTATAATTCGGAAACTTCATAAGAACAATAAATCCACCCATCTACATGTAAGATTCCATCAGATCAATATTCCACGAAACCTTAAACTAACCCTTTTTCGTCAACTTCGATATTGAACCTGGCTCGAGCTCGAAACCTGGCCGCGAGTGTAATATAATAAGTCGAAAACTTCGTAAGAACGATGAATCCACCCATCTACAGGTAAGATTCCATCGGAATATTCCCCGAAACCTTAAACATACCCCTTTTCGTCAACTTCGATGCAGAAGTGCATACCAAAATAGTTTTTAGCAGAATAGAGAAAAATTTAGCAAAATTGAATAAAAATTTAGCAGAAGTGAATAAAATTTTGCAGAAGTGAATTTTTTTTAGCAGGACGACAAAAATTTTGTCGTAACCCTACGACGACCTTTATTATTGGTTGTGAAAGGGGGTTGTAGAAAATAGTTTTTATCAGAATAGAGAAATTTTTTAGCAGAAGTGCATACCAAAAGAGTTTTTAGAAGAATAGAGAAAAATTTAGCAGAAGTGAATAAAATTTAGCAGAAGTGAATAAATTTTTGCAGAAGTGAAAAAAAATTAGCAGGACGACAAATTTTTTGTCATACCCCTACGACGACCTTTACTAAAGGTTGCGAAAGGGGTTGTAGAAAATATTACATTGTAACCATCCATTTCAATCTCGAACCATCCATTTTTTTTAATTTCTTTTCCTTTCTCTTTATGTTTTCCTTAACCTCTCTCATCCACTTCTTTTTTCTTTCTTATCTTTTTTTTTAATATCTCCCGCAGCACCTCCTCCTTCATCACTTCTTCTTATGTAAACCACCATCAAAACCACCATCTTCTTTGATTACCATTTTGTGTTTAGTTACCATTATACATCTAAATTACTAAATTGATGTAAGTCATCTTATAAGTTTAGAGCGTTTTGAATGCATGGAAATTCAAGGAACTGAACTTGAAGTTCCAAAACAATATTTGGGTACTTGAACTGTGAAATGTGAAATGAAGTGCCAGGGACATGCTTTCTTTAACTAATAGATACGAAATGAGATGAATTGTCATTGTAGAATGTATGTGATTGTTTACAGAGAAGGCTTCACGCTGTTAGTCACCTGAGCGTTATTTTTGAACATCATATTTTGTTTTTACAACTCTTATAAAGGTTGTCAAAGTTTGTCATAAAGTTATTATAAAAAAGAACCACAGACTTGACAGAATTGTGAAAGTGTAGGCATGGATGATAGTGTGGACTTGCACGAAGGAGGCTCAGGATCAAATTCCCGTAACCTCATTTCCCAACATCCTATATTTTTACTTCAACAACTCTAATAAAGGTTGTTATACATTTTCATTAAAAAAATAACACAAAAACCCATAACTTGTGAAGCGTAAGGATGGTTGATGTGTTAGACTAACGCATAGTATGTCCATGTTCGAATCCCCTCAACACTATTTTTTATCATCATATTTTGTTTATCTTCAACAACTCTTACGACAGGTTGTTATTGGATTATTAACCACATTTCCGGAAAACGGTTGTTATAGCTAAATGTCGTCACAACAATTTTGCTTAAAGAGTTGTCGTTTGTTTTCTTGCCGCAACCCTTTGGTCCCAGGGGTTGGTAGTGATGCCATTCTACGACTCTTCCTCTGGAAAAAATTGTAAAGCATGGGACGTTCTACAACTTTTAGCAAATAGTTGTAAAACTCCATTTATAGATGTATATTTTTCCCGTAGTATCCAATCCTCTCCGGAAAATACCCAAAAAAAAAAACATGAAGATTCAGCAAAAGAGTTCGTCTAAACATTATTGGAACAACTTAAACGTGGATAGGATAATATTCACAGATGCTTCTTTCAATTTTAATTTGGGAGTTGCTCTCCCATTTCCCTTAGGCTTAATCCTATGGGCGCTAATCTAGCAGCTAGATTATCAATCCACGTCATCTAGGGCGACCTCCTAAGTCCTATGGGAGTGTTAATCTAGCAGCTAGATTAGCATCCCACGTCAGCTGGGACCACCTCCCATCGTTGTTTGGTTCAGCATCAGCGTTGTTTGGTTCAATGCTTTAAATCTCAGTCGTTAGATCAAATTTTGTGATTTTTGTGATCCGTGTGATTGTTGTGAGCGCTGAACCAAACAGCGCTCAGGTCACTTTTTGAGCGTTGAACCATTCAGCGCTTCAATCTCGCTGCTAGTTCAGCTGCGAGCACATGCTAGGAGAGAGAATTAGTGTTAACTTTTAGGCCACACTTTTTTTTTGAATTGCAACACTTAGCTGCTAATCTAGCAGTTCCATTTAGCCCATAGGACTTAGCCTAAGCCGGGACACCAATGTTTCATTTTTATTTTCTTTTATCAAACTTCTTTTTCCATGAGAAAGATAACACAAAAACATTAAATAATAAATTAGTTAATTCACAATGACCATTTCATACCAGTGCATAAAGATTTAATATCATACAGCCTTCTCGATTCCGGAGTACATTGAAAGAGAATTACATTAAACACAACACTAGTTTGACAAATTATAAAGAAATCGGGAAACTATATTAAATTATTTCTAGATATTTTTCATGGCAGAAGAATGGAACTAAGGGTGTGGGTACAAAATACCGCACACTCATCTAGTATGCGAAGCAACTCCATTAGTAGTAAGCGAACGCGGGCGCGTACGACATATCCAAGATGACGAACTAGATGACGTCACCTAATCACGAGTAAAGTGTGAAGAACTATGCGGCAGTGAAGAAATCGTGTGATAGTAATAAAAGTCTATGCGACATTGATGCTCATCAGATCTGAAATTAGGGGCTTTATTAGCTGTCCTCCACTATGTAAATTCCTATATAAGGAGCCGAGCGCCCTTGTATGAGAGAGATCTTTTTAGTGAGCTTAGAGAAGAAATTTAGGAGAGAGAAAGTTATTTGCTCCCCAAGTTAGGGTTCTTCATATCTTTGTACTTGATCTAAAGTTTTAATAAGAGTTCTTGAGTATTTGAATATGGTTTCTTAGATTACATCATAGATTATTGATAGGATGTGGTTGTGAGATTTCTTGCAACTACATTTTGGCGCTAGAAAACAGCTCGGAATGATATACCCTGTTAGTGAATTTCTTTAAAAGCAAGCTTAAAATTATTCATAGTTTATCATTGCTCTGTTAACAATCTTTGAAAGTTTTAGAAGTTTCGATCTACAAAATTCAACCAAAAATTTTAATCTCAGAAAGACAAATTTCTATGGTAAAGTTTTCAGTTCTTTAAAGAGTACTTTTTCCTTTGTCAAGAGAAGATATTGTTACGAGACAGAAAAGATGGTAAGGCAAGCATCTACAGCAGAACAAGTGATAGCAACTAGGAGGAGCAGAAGAATCACAGAAAGAAGAAGAAGTAAAATTGTTGAATCGTCAAGGATGGGAGAAAAGGAATAATAGAGGAAACCAAGTTCAAACTCAAATCCAACGCGAACCGGCGGAGAATAACACCATCGACTATGATGCGGTAAGTGTTCATACTACAAATACAGATTCAACGAAAGAAGACGAGCAAAGAACTGGAGATGGAGGACCAATAAAAGAAAACGAAGAGAATATGACAATCGAGGAGCTCCGACAAATGCTAGCCGCAGAAAGGAGGAGAGAAGAAGAAGCACGCGCGAACTTAACACGTCAGAATGATGAGCTAAGAGAAGAGAATATCAAATTACAAGAGCAGAGGTCACGAAGTACAACATGTGCAAGCTCAAGGTCAAGAACAAGTAGGAGCACATCAAGGCGTAGTCGATCTAGCCGCAGAGATGCTAGACAAGAGCAACTCTTAGATAACAACATTGTTGAAAATTTTCAGGTAGGCGATAACATACAGGAGAACCGCGGTACTTATTGCATAGAGCACCAACCAATTGATGAACGATACGCACAACAAGGCGAACAGTACCACGTACAGGAAAATCGCAGAGGTAATCGCAATGAGCGGCATGGTGAACATAACCGCACACACCATGATCAGGGAGATGAAACTGAAGAAGAACAGGGGAGGATGATACTACATGGGAGAGAAATGCTACGAAATCAATGGGACCGCGCAGATAAAGCTGAAAGATATAATGACGCACAGATCCATGCAAGGAATGAAAGAGATAGGCGAAGGAGACGCATAGAAGAAGCGGAAGAACGAGAACTACAAGAAGCAATACGTCAAAATAGATATGACAACAGAATAAGGCAAGCAAGATTGAAAAGACCTATGCGGCAAGACGCATACCAAACCATGAATGCGGAAATCCTAAGAGAATTAGCAGAGGTGAGAGCGATGATGACAACACGAAGAGATGGAGGAAGGCGACAATTAGATGAAGCAATAGAAAAGGCTGGGAAAACAACTTTCGCAAGACAAATACAAATGGCAGGAGTACCGACTAAATGCACTTTACCTGTGTTTACTAACATTTCCGATGGAACCACATGTGCAGTGCAACATATAAAGGCATATAGCAGATATCTGTTACAATGGGAGGATAATGATGCAATCCTGTGCAAATATTTTCCGGCAAGTCTAATAGGAGAAGCTCTGCAATGGTTTGAGGGATTTCCTATGGGAACAATCACATCATTCAATCATCTACAGAGCATATTCTTAGGAGCATACATCAGTAACAACATGTTACGACCAGGAATATAGAAGGTGTTCAGCTTACGCAGAAGGATCAACGAGGGATTGTGCAACTTAACAACGCGTTGGAGGACCATGTGTAGCGAAATGGCAGGAAGAGTAGATGAGAGGAATCTCATATTAGCTTTCATTAACGCGCTTTTTCCAACAGATTTGTTGTATACATAGATATTAAGGATAAAAGACACAATAACGATGACAGAGCTGCGCGAGTACCTAGAAGAGTACATCACTCTCGAGGAAAAGCAAAGAGAAATGGAATCTTACCCAGTCGCGGCTACAAACGCAAAAGAAGGGAATGCAAGCCTACTTCCAAGGACAGCAAATGCAGTGGAAGGTACATCCCAAAGGAGTCAAGAAAAGATGATAATGGAAGATAAGTCAAAGCTAGTAGCTATGGGCAGTGGAGATCAAGAAATGTTTGAAAGAGAATACAGAGAAAGACAATACAATAATCTAGCAGGAAATAACAAGGTTCAGAGGCTTGATAACCAAGCAGAAGGTTATGGAGGACAAAAGCGATATTATAATCAAGGCCCAGGAGGAAATAAGACAGTTTTGGAAGAAATAAAAATGCCACATCTAAATACCGCAATAGACAAAATCTGGGAAGCGATAATCTTAATGGAAGACATACCAGAACCACCAAATGCGGGTCATGAACCACCACCAGGAAGGAGAAGTAGAGAATTTTGTGCTTATCATCGTTTCCATGGTCACACTACTAGCAACTGTCGTAATGTGCAGAAAATCATACTAAGAATGATCGATCAAGGGAAATTAAACCATTTTCTAGTGCCACAGCAACAGAATTTACCACCACCACCAGAAGGGCACGCACTGGGTGTGAAGCAGGAAAGAAGACATATCTGATTGAAGTAGGGGCGAAAGCAAAGAATTTATATTGTAACTCAATAATACACTCATTCAGAAGCATAGAAGACTTCCATGATAATGTCTTAAGTCGAGTTTATGCAAGAGACAAGGATGGGAAAGAGATACTCAACTTGGCGAAAATATCACCATTGAAAGATTGGCAGAAACAACCCATCTCCTTCAATGCAGAAGAAGTACCCGGAGGCGGAGCATCGCATGAGAGTCCACTAGTAGTAAAACTAGAAATTAATCCAAAAGCAAAGACTAAAGAAGAGGAAGACGATGACGCAGACGCATGGGTAATAAATAGGATATTGATAGATCTTGGTAGTTCAGTTGACATATTGTTTTAACACACTTACAAGACAATGGGTGGCAGAGATGACGACCTCATTCCATCAACTTACAAGATTTATGGTTTCAATGGATCAGCCAGTAAGCCAAAAGGAGAGATAACCATGCGAATTCCTCTCAAGAACATAACCACTGAAATAGTATTCTGCGTTGTTGACGTAGAGTCTCCATACAATGCCTTGATAGGAAGACCATGGTTACATAACATTCTGGGGGTGGCTTCAACTTTTCATTAATGCATCAAATTTCCATTACCTCAAGGCGTCGGAGTGATAAGAGGAGATCCAACAAAGGAAAAAACCTGTAATGACATTGATATTGACAAAAGCGAAGAACGCGCGAGTAAGCGAATAAGTTGGAAAAAGGAGATACAAGAAGGCAAGCGAAGTGAAATATTAATGGTTGATGTTGTGAACAAGGGAGGAGAAATAAACAAGACTTCAACCAAGGCGACAATATCCGCACAAGAAAACGAATATGACAAGTGCGTTAAAAAGAATGAATTCCATATAGGAGAGCTGGTAATGAAACAATAACCGCCCTATCATAAAAATAGTAAAGGAAAATTGGAGACCGCATGGGATGGGCCTTACATCGTATGCGAATAAGTATATCTGAAGAAATATAACTCATGCAGCAATCATAACATAGCAGAAAAAATAGATCGTATGCGAATAAGTATATTAGAAAGTATACGCGAACTTAATGAAGCACAGAAGGAGAAAGAAATAAACAACTCATCTCAGATATAGAGCCTTTTAAGAGGTAGTTATTATGTAGGCGAATAAATGAAGAAAGAAGACATCAGAGTTGTACTAATCAAGCGTATGAATGAAAATAAAAAATTGTTCGTCTTTATATACATAAATTATCTCATATGAGAAAAAGGAAAAAATAAGACCTTATAATAAGACCTTAATAGAAAGCAACAGAAGTAAAACCTCTAACTAGGGAGGCTAGGCATCCAATTGTGGCGTGCACCCTAGTTCGCATAATAGCAAGAAGCAATGATAAGTCCTAACGCGCGTCATAATTGGGGAAAACCTAGTAAGCATGACTCGGGGGAAAGTTACACCGACCCTGAAACCTGAGTCATGGAGATTTGGGGTGAAATAAAAACCCATCCAGGAGAGGCGCCTTAGTCGAAAAACTAAGGTGAGAAGGTCTCTCCTAAGGAGTGCATAAACTCGATCAGGGCGCCGAGGTACACGGTTGAGTCAAGAGTGCCTGAGGCGTCTGGAGCGTACCTGTCCGCTCTTGGAAAGTCCTGACTATGATGCACTCGGTCCTCAAGAAACCCCAATTAGGGTGCATTCTCGTAACCATAAGCCATATCGGCAAAGGGATAAGAGGCCGCGAAAACAACTGATTGTTGCATCACTGGATGGGAAGAGCCCACCCTAACCCGTTAGGGATAAGCTTCCTTGAAGGGGAAGTCAGGGGGAATATAAGGACGGCACCCTCCATTAGGGAGATGAATTGTGTCAAATACGGTAATATCATGAGGCTTTTACTCACGGTAGTAATAAGACTTGTCGTATTAACGCACCAATACATCCTGCAGAGGCAATAATACGAGAAACGATAAGGAGAAATCAATGGGTCATTGCATGTAAATGTAAAGACCGCCTGCGATTTCGTCGCACAATCAATAATACACTTGGGCAAAATAAGACATCTAATTAGGGAGGCTCAATATGACCTCATAAGAAACGTAAATAAAATCATATGACTAACATTATTCTGCAGGAAAGGAGCTTCAAACAATAGAGTGTGCGCCATTAAAGAAAAGAATGTCCAACAAGAAAGTATAGATTAAATAGAGGAAAAATAAAGTATAAGCGTAGGAATACACATATATGCGAAATAACAGTACGCGAAATGGATAAGTAAAAAGTCAAAGAGACAATACTAAGGTAAAATAAATGAGAGACAATTCAGGTATGATACTAAATGATTTAGCAGCATAATAGATATCTGTGAACGCATGTATGATAGATTTACGCATGTAAGGTATTAAATAACATACGCATAGAATAATCATCACAGCTAACAGAGGCAAGAATGGGACTGCAAAAACAAAAGTGTTACCCGCCACTATATGATAGACTCCCTCATATGTTATATATTGTTATCAATGCATACGCAATATATTATTATCGCCGCAATATGCTATTATCACTGGATTAACTCCAACTGTTAGAAAGAACAGTACTTCGCTTTTCATTTTTGATCAAGTGAATGTATAACACAAGAAGAATTTACATTAAAGGAAAAAGCCTCAAATGCTTAGGAATTCACATTGAAGAAAACACCCTAAAGACTAGGAAACATCTAGAATACAAGGGACTGATAAAGAATTTACAAGCGCGACAAGGGAGAAAAAGAAAAAAGATCTTCAGAAAGAGTGGCTAATCCCCGCCCATGTCATCTTCATCATCTTACCGAGCCTCAGAACCACTGTCCTCCTCATCAGTCTCCTCATATTTATCATGCTCTGCTTCACTATCGGAGATGTCAGAGCCTTCTTCATTAGAAGGAACTTCAGCAAAATTATAATTTGACAAAGGAATGCTATTATCAGTGCAGACTTTCTTAACAGCTGCATCACGAACGCGAACCGCATCCTTACTCAAGTAGAAACAGTGACAGTCAACTTTTTCTTAAGTCTGCGGTACTTAGAGTCGCGAGCGGCAAATTTCGCATTCAGACTTTTAATCTCCTCAAGATACTTCTTCTCAGCATCTGCGAAGGAAAATAAGAAGGTTAAACCCGCATAAGAATATTTGTCAGGGAATAACAAAGGAATAATTATTCTAAACAACCTTCTTTTTTCAGAAAGGTTAGTCTTAACCAGTGACGCATGGTCGGATTCTAAACTAACATTTGTGGCTAAGCCAGTTCTAGCATTGTCAATAACCCTAGCACCCCAGTCGAATTCAGCTTCGTTCTCTATAAGCAGTCGAGAATGAATTATATTCTCTCGATTAATCAAAGCATCCCTTTCGCTTATAGCTTGGTCTCTTTCCATCTGAACGAGGAGTTGAGCCTCATGAAACTTCTTTAAAGCCTCAGCACCCTTAAGGACTGCCTTATCCTTCTCAGTAATAAGCGCGTTCTTTTTCACTTCTAAAGTTTGAATTATCTCATTGTCTTTATGAAGACGACGTTGAAAGCCATTATTTACAGATAACATGGATCTATGCTCACGCTTAAGAACCTCATACTTCAACCTTAGATCCTCCAGACTAAGATTCTCTAATCCCTTATTAAGGAAATTATTCAAAGAGGAGTTAATATGCTCAAGAAGAATCTCCTCATCATCAGGGAGACTAGATGCTTCATCGGTTAAATTGTAAATCTCTGCGAACGTAAAGAATTAAAAGGGTGCGAAAATAGCGCAGTAATATGAAAAAGGGGGCATAAAAGAAAAAAATACCAATCAACTGATTATTCCTCCTACGAAGTTCCACAACACCATGAGAATAGGAAGAACTCTCAGCTTTGAGTCTGGTATTCTCAAACTCAAGGGAGCGAAGTCTTCTCTGAAGATCTGAAGTAACCACGTGAGACATACGGGCATTCTGCGCCAATATGAAATGAAAGATTAGAATACAAAACGCGAAAGCATCATTAAAGAATGTGCGGCGGTATAGAAATTACCAAAGATCCAAGCGCGACCTGAAAACTTGGGCTTATCGCAAAGGCAACTCCAAGCAAAGACTCATGACTCAGAGAGGGAGCGTCACAAATTTTAGCAACCATCTCACAGGTACGAGTTAACGCATCGTTTCCAACGGCAGACAAAGAGTCAGTGAAAATACTCGACAACTGCCCCATAAAAGATGTGGACTCGGAGTTATCAGGGAGAAGGAGAGTATCATCTTCAGAACGAGAAGAATTTGGAGAAGATGCCTTCCGTTTCTTGAGAGGATTCTAATAGGTGGACTTTGAGACGGTCTTCTTACTCTTACCCTTAGAAGGAAGAGCGTCGTTATTAGAACCCTCAGCGTCTCCAGCTTCCACCTACACGCGTAATGAGAGATAAGAAACAGAGGCAACAATATTGTTAAAATTCAAGAAGGAGTATTTCTTACTTCATTATCACGCGAATGTGACGCAGTAGACGCATTTTTATTAGCCTTCTTCTTCTGCTTCACAATCTGGGATCAAAGGAAATAATGAAGGAAGCAAAGAACAATAGAAGGGAAATAAATAGAAGGACGAAGGCAAAGGTAGCATACCACATCATGTTCCTCAGGCCATACAAATTCCCAAGGTTAATAGGTGGCAAGCTCAGCGGGAAGAGAAGGAATTGAACCATCAGCGCCCCTACCAGTAATGTAAGGACCCTCCAAAACGATAGGATACTCCACCCAACGAGTATCCTTTGATTTACAAGCGGTATTGTTAGAGGAGTCATGAAAATCAACATCTCGCATGATCCTATGGTCTTCTGAAAAACCATCCTTTCTCATCAAGCGAATACCCTAACAGAATGATTCATTCTTCACAATGACAACATCATAGTGGAGAAAGAAGTTCTGAACCATGTACTCTGCGGGGACGATCTCTTTCTGTGCATGGTTGGGATTCCTTACATCTTCTTGGTAAGCAGATCCTAACCCCGCCGCACGACGAGCGTATTCCGTCATAATCCTAATACAATCACCACTCAGCTGGAATATGCCACGCGAAAATCTCGCATCAGACAGCTCATAAAATAAAGGGATCTGAGGATTACAGAGGGGAATGGGAAGACTGGCAAGAAGTTGCCCAACAGAAATAATAATTTTTTGATCACTCCATTGATCGAGCGAAAACCATTTAGGGTCAAGCGTAGAAGTAGATTCTGATCCAGGAGGAATAGATAATATAAATCCCCTCTGCTTGAATTCAGTCTTTAATCTCTTAAAATATTTAGCATTTTTCCATCCAGGCTTAAGACCCATTGTTGGAAACAATATTGTTAGAATGGGAATGGAAAACGAGAGTTTAACCAGGATGATCAAATCAATCAAGATCAGGATGATCAAGATGATGATAAAGAATATAGTTCGAAAACAAAAGAATTGGAAGAGAATGCGAAGAAAATGGTAAAGAACGATCAGAAAAAGATGAACAGCAGCAGCAGAGAAAGTTGCAGAGAAAAAGAAAAAAAAATGAAGAGAGAAGGTAAAAAGAAAGAAGAGAAGTCGTGTAGCAGTAACTAAAGGATTTTCATCCCAACTCCCGAGAGATTTCCTTCCATCAGTGCATTAATTAAGAACGAACGGATAGGAAGAGGCGGTTATTAAGGACGTGTTAAGTAACGAGTGGAAGAGCTAACACGTGTAGGCGGTTAAACCGAAAGTACGGAAAAATGTCGGTCAATAAGAATACAAAGAGATGAACTGGTGCGGCAAAACAAACTAGAGTTTTCTCATACCGCACTCTCTACCAAAAAGAGCGATATGAGAAGAGGCAAAATGTGGGTACAAAATACCGCACACTCATCTAGTATACGAAGCAACTCCATTAGTAGTAAGCGAACACGGGCGCGTACGATATATCCAAGATGACGAACCAGGTGACGTCACCTAATCATAAGTAAAGTTTGAAGAACTGTGCGGCAGTGAAGAAATCGTGCGATGGTAATAAAAGTCTATGCGACATTGACGCTCGTCAGATCCGAAATTAGGGGCTTTATTAGCTGTCCTCCACTATGTAAATTCCTATATAAGGAGCCGAGCGCCCTTGTGTGAGAGAGATCTTTTTAGTGAGCTTTGAGAAGAAATTTAGGAGAGAGAAAGTTATTTGCTCCCCAAGTAGGGTTCTTCATATCTTTGTACTTGATTTAAAGTTTTAATAAGAGTTCTTAAATATTTCAATATGGTTTCTTAAATTACTTCATAGATTATCAATAGGATGTGGTTATAAGATTTCTTGCAACTACAAAGGGTCGGGTGAAGAGACTAAGGTTCTATAGAAGATAAATTTAGCTCCCACCAATCTCTCATTATCCGAGAAATAGGTAAGTTGGTTTGCATCGCTGGTGAGTAAATTACATATTGGAGCGCCTTAAATAAAAGATATCGACAATCATAAAGAATCCATGGTGATTCCTAAATAAAAACACGACAAATGACAAAATGCTAACTTAATTGCAATTTGGATAGAAATCAAGGAAAACAACATATATGTGACATGGTTAAACTTCGATGATAATAATAACATAAAAATTACATTTTAAACCACGTTCTTTTGCCTCCTGAATAGACCACACATATTGATACAACACAGTAAGGAGATTAGCTAGGTTATGTGTTCAAGAACTTTGGATTTTAGATAAAATGGCAGTGTAACTTGTGAAATTTTTATTTAATGTGATTGTATTAATGGGACAAATTAAGAGGCATGAGATACATAAAATCAGAAGAAACAGAAAAATCAAAATTAAGGAGCCACTTAGAGAAAAATCAAAAGAAACACAAAAATGGAGGGAACATAAACCTATACCCCAAATAGGAAACCGAAAACCACTTGAATCTAAAGTGAGGCAGACACGAACAATCGAGAAGCGCGCAGAATGTTATTATATGAAGGAGTACTTCTACTAGCTAGACATTCTTCGTTAGTTATTAGATCCCTGCATGAGTTGTTTAATAATAAATTTGCCGGTAACTTTAGCAGCGTACTTAGCAGCCGCTATAGTATCTTCATCAGCTTCTGCTACTTGCCGTTTAGAAGAACGAATAAATTTGCTTGCTTTAGCCGTCATTTTAGCTGCGTACTTTGATGTTGTTGATGATGTTGTTGAAGAAGTCGAAGCATCTGCCTCAGCGTCCGCTACTTGTCGTTGAGACGAACTATCTGCTACTACTTGTCGTTGGGATGAACTATCCGCTACTTGGCGGGATGAATGGCTAGGTTTAACCTGTTGAGCAGTGGCAGAACTAGAAAACTCGTAGTTCCGCCCCTGCTGCTGAGAAATGTTATATGGAAGAGTTGCACACTGAGGATGGATATTCACATCACATGGATCACATCTGTAACTCCATGAAGAGGAAGAAACAAGGCTTTTGCAGATTGCACACCATGCATCAGGAATAACCGGAACCGATTGAAGCCTGAGTGGGTGGTTTTCATCGATTGCATGGTGCAATTGCGGCTGAAATCTGGAGCATGTAGGGTGGATGAAGAAGTTATGGCTCCCGTCATCAGATCCATTTTCAGAAGTACCGGATGAGCATTTGTAGAAGAGACCTTTGACTTCATCACCACAAACACCGCAAGGACGCAACCGACTGTTATCATTCTCGGGTACCTCCCATATCAGTTCCAATGGATGGTTAGGGTGAATGAAAGATGTGAGAAATTCAGGACATGTAGCACAATCCTCGTGGAGATCGAAACTGCATTGCTTGCAATGGTATCTAGCACCAGAACCTACAGCGCTACAACCATCACATGCAAACTCATTATTCTCATAACCCTCGCTTTCTATATCTTCAAAAGCTTGCTTAGTAAGGATATGAGGATGGGTAATATGCCACAGAGTACCAGTTTGTTCCGGTAAAGAAGTTTTTGTCCTTGGAGCCATTTTTTTTTTCTCTATTTCTCTTTGGTTCTGACTAAGTTGTCTCTACACCAGCTTTTTGTTGTGCTTATTATATAGAGAAGCGTTCCTTGGTCGACATAGTCAACTGTGCAGTACTAACAGGTCCAAGTTTGCACGTCTTGGAGATTCATTCCTCAATATTTCTTAAACTGGAAAATTAACTGGTCAGTGAGAACGACCAGCTCAAACAGTAATAACGTCAGTTTTGTTTATTGCACAGAACAACGACTCTCTCAAATAGTGGATATATATAGTTCGATTTCTCAAATATACTGGCCAAAACATAGACTTGGCAAAGGTTACGGGGACAAATACCAAATCTCCCTTACCCCATTGGAACTTAATATATATAATAGTTCAAATGAATTTTTAATTTTTCAACTATTTTATGGATAAGATGAGGAAAGTTGTTTATACCTGTGACCTGGTGGAGTGAGTTAAATATGATTTTGTGAGAAGCATGTAGATACTTGATGCTGTCAAACATTCCACCATCTAACTTCAACATCGAAAACGTCCTACCTACGTGAGAGCCTTCTCAGGGAAGAATAAGTTGTTGGACTGAGTGCCCCGAAGAATGTAAGGTTACAAGTTAACGGTCAATGTGAGTTGCGCCCATTGTGAAATTCGGCATTTGATTTTGTTTCCTCCAATAGACAAAAGGAACGGAAATCAGTTGGTAGAGTGATTGCTTGCCTAGGTTCAAAAATCAAAATCCCATTTTGGTTAAGTCTTAATTTCTCACGTACTACTACTACTACTAACCGATCATTATTAAATTTAAGCCAATAATAGTGCGCGGATGGTTCACCCATGGTTAAGTCGTATATAAACTGTCTGGTCTAAAGCTAATTCGGTTATTAGGACATGAGGATGGGTACGTAAAGTGACGAAGAGTTTCTTTTTCTCCTGATAAAGAAGTCTTGAGCCGAACAGTGAGTTAAGAAACACATCTACCAAACAGATGATCGTAGGGTCATTCAAGTTTGGGGTATACTAGAATTGCTGTTTCATTGGCCAAAATTCTAACAAATGATTGCGTCACGTTTCAGTCTTATACAAATGCAACAAATCTATCTGTTGAGTACAATTTGGTACAAATATTATTCTTGCAATTATACTTTTGCATTGCAGACTTGCAGTAGTCTTAGTTTATCTGATAATTGACTTATGACCCTTAATTCCACTTGCCTCTTGCTTTTCCTATCATTCATTCCCATAAATAAATAAATATGATTTTTAACTTTTTGACACTTTTTATTTGATGTGATTATACTATTTTTGGGATATACAATACATACTTTTTCTGTGCGACGAAAAGAAAAACTTAGGGAGAAATCAAAAGAAACAGAAAAATGGAGGCGAACATAAACCTCAACCTCCAACTAGCTAGGAAACCAAATGTCTAAAGTGAGGCAGACATGAACATGATCAACCCCATATCAAAACGGAGAAATGGATTGCGGAAAGACCACCACACAAACGATATACATACAATCCAAACACAGAATGTTATTATATGAAGGAGTTTTACTAGATGGTAAAACTCGGGTGCCCTACTTAAATGAGAGTTTTTATAATAAATTTGTTTGTTTTAGCCGTCATTTTAGCTTCGTACATAGCATCCGCTAAAGCATCTCCATCTTCCTCAGCATCGGCTACTTGTTGTCGTTGGGATGGACGAGCTTCTTGTCGTTGGGGCGGACGAGCTTCTTGTTGTTGGGACAGAACATACTTGCCTGCTTTAGCCGCCATTTTAGCTGCGTACGCTAAAGAATCTGAATCTGTCTTAGTCTTACCATCGGCAGCTTGTTGTTGGGACAGAATATATTTACCTGCTTTAAACGCCATTTTAGCTGCGTACTTTGCAGCCGCTAAAGCATCTGAATCTTTCGCAGCACCGGCTACTTGTCGTTGGGACGAACTAGATTCTTGTCGCTGGGACAGAATAAATTTGCCTGCTTTCGCCGCCATTTTAGCTGCAAACTTAGCAGGAGCTAAAGCATCTGCATCTCTCCCAGCATCGTCTACTTGTCGTTGAGATGAACGAGCTTCTTGTTGTTGGGACAAAGGACTAGGTCTAACCTGCTGATAATCGTTATATGGAAGAGTTACACTCTGGGGATTGATATTGCCATGATAATTGTTATATGGAAGAGCTACACACTGGGGATTGATATTGCCATCAGGAATAACCTGCTGATAATTGTTATATGGAAGCGTTACACACTGGGAATTCATATTGCCATCAGGAATAACCGGAACTGGTTGAAGCCTGAGTGGGTGGTTTTCATCGGTCGGATGGTGCAATTGGGGTTGAAATTTGGAGGTAGGGTGGATAAAAAAATAATGGTTCCCGTCATCATATCTTTTTTCAGGAGCACCGGATGAACATTTGTAGAAGAGACCTTTGACTTGATCCCCACAGACATCGCAAGGACGCAGCTGAGTGTGATCTTTCTCGGCTCCCTCCCATATCAGTTCCAACGGATGGTTAGGGTGAATGGGAGACTTGAGAAACCCTGGACATGTAGCACAATCCTCGTGGAGATCGAAACTGCATTGCTTGCAATGGTATCTAGCACCAGAACCTTCAACGCTGCAGCCATCACATACAAACTCATCATTCTCATAACCCTCGTTTTGTATATCTTCAAAAGTTTGCTTAATAAGGACATGAGGATGAGTAATATGTTGTAGAGTTCCGTTTTGTTCCGGGAAAGAAGTCTTTGACCATGGAGCCATTATGTGTTTCTGTCTATCTCTCTTTGGTTCAATATGAGCTGTCTATAAACCTTTCTTATCGTACTGATTATATAGAGAAGTCGATGTATGCTTTTATCGACATAGTCAAGTCTGGAGTAGTTGTACCAACAGGTCTAAGCATTTACGTCTTGGAGATTGCTTCCTCGATATTTCTTAAACTGGCAAATTAACTGGTCAATGAGAACGACCAGCTCAAACAGTATTGGTGTGTTACCGTCAGATCTGAATATTAAACAGAACAAAGACCATCTCAAACAGTGGATATATATATATATAGGTGGATTTGTCAAATTTACACGCCAGAACTTCAACTTTACCAAAGACTATGGGGACAAATGCCAAATCTCCCTGACCCCCTTTGGATTTTTTTAATATTCATATGTCAACTATTTAAGGATAAGTTGAGGAAAGCTGTACGGAATATAATTTTGCGAGAAGAGGAAGTAGATGCTTGTTAAAATGTCAAATACTCCACCACTTCAAAATGAAAAAAGTCTAATAAAGAGAATCGTATTGAATATAATACCGATGGCGGGGGAAATATAAAACAGGAAATAAAAGAGATAAAACAATCCAAACACAAAATGTTACTCCACCAATTGATTTAGCTAAACATTTTCAGCTAAGTAAATATCTGGTGTGATGCCCCCTATCTAAATATCTCGTAATGAGTTGCCCATATTTATAATAAATTTATTTGTTTGAGCCCTCATTTTAGCAGCGTACATAACAGCTGCCAATTCTTCCTCATCCGCAGCAGCATCCTCCACTTGTTGCAGGGCAGAACGACTAGCTCCACTTCCAGCCTGATGATTGTCGTGTGGAAGAGTGACACACTGGGGATGGATATTGAGACTGCATGGCGGATCACTTATGTAACTCCACGAAGAAGAAGAAATAATGTCTCTACAGACTGCACATGGGGCATCAGGAATAATTGGAATTG
The DNA here is from genome assembly GCA_023531105.1 of Papaver atlanticum. Taxonomy (NCBI): domain Eukaryota; kingdom Viridiplantae; phylum Streptophyta; class Magnoliopsida; order Ranunculales; family Papaveraceae; genus Papaver; species Papaver atlanticum. Next base: position 2,162,221 of record JAJJMB010003726.1, on the reverse strand, counting down.
ATTGAAGCTTGAGAACTACTTGAGATGGAAGTTTTGAGCATATTGGGTGGATGAAGAAGTAATGGTCCTCATCATCATAGCTCTTCTCATCAGCACCGGATGAGCATTTGTAGAAGAGACCTTTGACTTGATCACCACAGACATCGCAGGGACGCAAGAGATCATAATTTTCCTCGGGTCCCTCCCATATCCGTTCCAATTCATGGAGGTGAAAGTTAGAAGTGAAATACTCTGGGCATGTAGAACATTCCTCGTGCAGATCGAAAGCACATTGCTTGCAGTGGTATCTGACACCAGAACCATCCATGCCGCAACCATCACATCCAAACCTGTTAGTCGAATAAACTGTGGGATCCAAAGTTAATTCCTTGATTAGGACATGAGGATGGGTGAAAGTGTCGGAGAGTTTCTTTTCCTCCGGCTAAAGAAGTCCTCTTCACAGGAGCCATTATGTGTATCTCTCTGTCACTCCCTGCTTCTACCTAAGCTGTCTATACAGTCTTGTTGTGCTAACTTTATATAGACAATAAGCAGTTCTATGCCTTTTATGCCGTACATAGTCAACCATGGAGTAGTTGTACCAACCGCACGTAGTATACACTAGCTGGCCTTGGGAATTCACTCCTCCTAAGCCGGATATCTTCCTAAGCGGCCGCTAAGTTGGCAGGTTAATTAGAGAAACCGGTACAAACATTACTATGTTTCATAAGGGTAGTAACATCGTGGAAGCTACGTACATTCAAATTCAAATTAATACACGTACCCCTAAGAACAACAACAACGAAGTCCTTGGTCCCAAATTAAGAGTTGGTGTAGGCTAGAACATGTCGACGTCACAAAGTCATTTATTTGTAGGGCTGCATAAAACCGAACCTAAACCGTGAACCGAAACCGAAACCGTGTATTTCAAACCAAACCGAACCGAAACCATATTACCCCAGTATAGCCATGGTTGTCAGTTCTGAAAAACCGACACCATTGGTTTCAGTTTCGGTTGGCTACCAAAACCGAACCGAAGAAACCGAGAAACCAATCCTAGGAGTAATCGTAGCCATAGATTTTATAATAAGCTAATCATAGCCTTTGCTTTTAGGTCAAGAGGTTAGTTTATGTTGAACATCTCATTCAATCTCGTCTTTCACCCTCTCCCTCCTCTTCTACACAGTGAACACTGAAGATTGCAGAGCTTCATCACCACTCAGCCGGAACTTTCAACGCCACCGCTCTATCATTACCCACCATCTTCTTCTTCTTCTTCTTCTTCTTCTTCTTCTTCTTCTTCTTCTTCTTCTTCTTCTTCTTCTTCTTCTTCTTCTTCTTCTTCTTCTTCTTCTTCAAGTTTGATCAAGTGACAAACACCACTAGGAGTTACTACATATATTATAAAGGTATTGCCACTAGGAGTTACTGCATATATTATAAAGGTATTGCATGTACCATTTTATTTCCTTTTCTTCTTTGATTTTGATATTATAAGCGTTAGATTTGAATAGGTTTTGATATTATGAGTTACATTTGATGTTACAAATCTGAAAATTAGGGTTCTGTGATATTCATTTTTTTTGGGATATTTCACAATTACTCAATTAGGGTATGATTTTATTGTTTCTTCTTGTTTTATTTGAGTATAATTTTGTATTTTGTGACTGTAATGATCAATTTGTTAATTCAAGATTAAAACATGAATTCAATTTGTTATGAGTTGTATGTCACACACACGCACTGATTTATGTTCTACTGTGATATTATGTTTCAATTGAGGGAAGATTTTATTGAACATAGTTTGAGAAATCAGGTCAAGGGTTTGAATGGGTTCGTGTATTTGAGTATGAATTTTTATGTGCTGTAGTCTGTATGAGTATACGTTTTGATAAATATGCCAAAAAAATTGATTGATTGTAATAAGTATGCATCTGTTATTGAGGAAAACATGGGAATTCTACTATTATTACCAATTCTTAAGTGTATTTGTCATGAATCGATGGTTAAATAAGTTCTGATCTCCCTGTGTTTGTATGTACACACTTGTCCATCTAATTTTGTTACAGAGTAGTGAAGTGCTTTAAATACTGTGATTTCTTAGTTATGTTTAAACCCTGTTTGACATGGATTTCAGCCAATATTAGGTGTTTGAATTGGAAGGGATATAAATAAATTTAGGTAATTATAGGGGTATACATGGAGGTTTTAATCCATCTAACATCTCATAGATATTTGTTCGAAGCAAATCAGATCATACTTAACTTGCTTCTTATGTGCAGGTACTATTAAAAACATTCAATGGAAAGCACAGCACCAATTGGTAGGCAACGTCAAGCTAGGGATGCAGTATGGGATCACTTTGATATGGAGGAGCCTCCTTCAAGACATGCAAAGTGTCGTCATTGTAACGCAAGAGTTGTTGTTGATCCTATGAAGAATGGGACCTCTGGGTCGATTGCTCATCTAAAGAGATGTAGGTTAATGGTTCATCAGATAAGAAATTGAAAGAAGTCTACTTTGTAATAGTATTAGTACATATTTGAAATCTTAATGCCTTAAAAATTATGTTTGTAGCAGGTTAAATTCTGTCAGTTTCATGTTACTGGCAATTTTCATTGAAAATTTTACTTGTCGGATATGCGAAACTGACTAAAATGAAAGAAATACGTGGTTAACCAAAACCGACCAATTTAAAACCGAAACCGAGAGGTTCAAAACCGAATGAAACCGAATAGGCTAAATGGTTTCATTGGTTTTCATTATTGGAAAACCGAGTACTTTGGTTTCGGTTTCGGTTTCGGTTCGGTTTTGCCATTAACCGATGAAAACCGAACCATGTGCAGCCCTACTTATTTGATCGTGAACTCAATTAAAATATTTTGCAATAATTTACGGCCAAGTTGCGTGTCTTATTGTATATATACATTTAGGTATGGTGATATATTTAATTTAAAGCCAAGTTGGGGGAGCAAACAGAATTGATCTTTGGTCAAACTTTAGAATCTCTTGAAAAACAATATTTGCGAACCATTACTCAATTTTAAAATATATGTTCGGGCTTGTATCATTGCCTTTACTTGGCATCATTTGACTCTAGATCTCCATTGAATAACATGCACATGGATGGAATTAATTGTAACTAGAACTTTCAACCTCACAACCAACTGCTTATCTTTGTGAGTTTATTGGTTGCAGCCTACTATGGAGATGTGTCTGCTTGGTGTTTACCTTTGTTTTTGTACCCAATTGCGAATTCCTTACTTGAGTGTGTACTAATCCATTTATTCACATGTATAGTGCAGATTTATACCCATCTTAAGAGCAGGTCTAGCTCGACTCAAGCATGCTACATCAATCTTAGCCCAAATTCTTGCAAGGGATAATAGTTATGAAACGGTGGTATAATGCCATCGATAATAGTTTAACTAATAATTGTTTTATGATGCCTTTGCCTCTTGTTTTTCCTATCTCTTCGTTTCCATAAATAAGAAAAAATGGCAGTGTGTATAACTTTTGAAACTTTTATTAACGTGATTATTATTTTTAGTGGGCAACAAAGAGGCATGAAATACATATTTTTTGCAACAAACGAAGCAACTTAGAGAAAAATCAAAAGAAACAGAAAAATGTAGGAGAACATAAACCTAGACCTCCAACTAGGAAACAAAAAATTACTTGAATCTAAAGTGAGTCAGACACGAACAATCTATCAAACCCCATATGACAACGAAGAAATGGGAGTGGGCAACGACCACCACGCAAAAGAGACATTCCCAAACACAGGACATTATTAGTTGTACTAGATGGACATTCTTCATCTCTAGCTGGTGCTTCATCTAAATGAGATGCTTGAGAATAAATTTGTTTGTTTTAGCCCTCATTTTAGCTTGGTACTTAGCAGCCGCTAAAGCATCTGCATCTGCCTCAGCATCCGCTACTTGTTGTCGTTGGGACGGTCCAGACGGACGACTAGGTCTAGCCTGCTGATGATATTTGATATATGGAAGAGTTACGCATTGGGGATGGATATTGATACCACATGGATCACATCTATAACTCCATGAAGAGGAAGAAACAAGTTTTCTACAGATTGCACACCAGGCATCAGGAATAACGGGAACTGATTGAAGTCTGAGTGGGTGGTTTTCATCAATTGCATGGTGCAATTGTGGTTGAAATTTGGAGCATGTAGGGTGGATAAAGAAGTAATGGCTCTCATCATTGTATCGTTTTTCAGCAGCACCAGACGAGCATTTGTAGAAGAGACCTTTGACTTGATCACCACAGACATCACAAGGACGCAACTGACAGTGATCATTCTCAGGTCCCTCCCATATCCGTTCCAATGGATGGTTAGGATGAATGAAAGACGTGAGAAACCCAGGACATGTAGCACAATCCTCGTGGAGATCGAAACTGCATTGCTTGCAATGGTATCTAGCACCAGAACCTGCAGCGCTGCAACCATCACATTCAAACTCATCATTATCATAACCCTCGTGTTGTATATCTTCAAAAGTTTGCTTAATGAGGACATGAGGATGGGTGAAGTGCCTCAGAGTTCCGTTTTTCTCCGGTAGAGAAGTCTTCGTCCTTGGAGCCATTATGTGTTTCTCTCTGTTGATCTCACTCTAGTTCTGTCTAAACTGTCTTTACACCAGGCCTAGCCTTTTTGTATATGGATTATATATAGAAACGTCGATGCATAGTCAACTGTATCCTGTGGAGTAGTTGTACTAACAGGTTATCGAAGTATGCACGTCTTTGAGATTCGTTCAACGTTGTTCCTTAATATTTCTTAAACTGACAAGTTGAATAGTCAGAGAGAACGACCAGCTCAAACAGTATGTCTTGGTACAATGGCTATCACTAAACCTCGACACAGTTGAATATAAAACAGAACAAAGACCTATCAAACATTATTAGATATAAATATTTATATATTTCGCGATTTGTCAACTTTACAAGCCAAAACATAGACTTGACCAAAGATTTTGGGGACAAGTACAAAATTTCCCTCACCCAGTTGGATGCTTTCAAACTAATAATGTTCATAAGTCAATGATTTATGGATAAGCTGAGGGAAGGTATACATCGATGTGACCTGCTAGATAAAAATGATAGTGTGAGAAGAGGAAGAAGTAGACACTTGATACTGTCGAACACTGCCACCATCCTTATTTAATTTGAAATGAAATACGTTCTACCTACATCTCAGTGGTTGGACTCTCAACTTTTAGGTTGCGGGTTTAATTCCCGCTGCTGACTGATCAAAAAAATATATTTGTTTGACTGAATACTCGGAAGAATGTAAGGTTAAATTCAAGTTAACTATGTCATTGCAGGTACAATGCTATGAGGAAACGAAATCGGCGGTCAAATCTCGTTAGAAGATATTACTACCAAATATTCAGACAAAGTATGAACAATAAGTCGAATCAACTGACAGTAGAGTACCTTAAATTACGAAGTACCAGTTATGAAGCGAAGAGATTAACGAAGCAATGGTGACGAGAGGAGCGAAGACATCAAACAAAGAAAAGAAGAAGAACTCATCTAAACTATCTAACGAAGAATACCTAAGCGAAGAAAGAGTGATTCCCAGCGAAGGAAGATTGTCAAAACAAGAAATAGTGACAGCTGTACAGACAGGAAGCCGAGGTTATCGCCGATATAATAGTAGCACTTTGTAATGAAAATCGAAGTAGCGAAGTAAAAAGTGAAATCACATGAAATGTGTGAATAATAGCGAAGTAAATATGAGTTGTATTCCACTTCACTGATTGCCTATAAAAGGGAGCCTTAAGGCATTGGGAGAGGGTTGAGTAATTTTGTATGGTGAGAGTTACGCTGTGAGAGAGATTTCTTAACTTTCATATTAGGGTTTGGATTGTAAACTTAAGAAAAACATTAATAAGATCATCAACATTCTTTCACTTCGTATTCTGAATTAACACCATGTCTTAGTTTATTTACTATTTCGATACTTTGGGTGTACTATCGGTTTTTCGGTAGTTACATTTTGGCGCTAGAAACAGGGATTTGAGTAAGAGAGTTCACTCTCACCTGAATTTTTCAAAGAAAATTGGTTTAAGTTCGTATCTCGTGATTCTGCGATAAGATTTTATTCCTTAGTTTTGATGGATTTTATTCATGAAAGTTCGATTTTAGTACCTTTTATTTGAGTTTCATAAAAATTTAAAAGTTTTATTCATTTTGGTTTTGAGATCTGGAGTATAGTAAGTTTTCAATAATATTTTGATTTTTATTACATAGAGGTGTTGAGTTTTAAAGAAGGAATTCGTTTAAAGAGTTATAAACGATTTCAGTTCGCTATTCTTCATCAGATTATGTTTTCTAGGTAGCTCAGTGAGTTGAATAACTCGGAGTAGGTACTATTGATCATAAGTGTGGTTAAAAAGTGGTAGCAAAATCATCAAATGACGGGAGCTACTGGAAGAACTCAGCATGAGATAACTCCAAGAGGAAGTAACTGTGTTGAAGCAAGGCATTGGGGAAGAACGTACGAGGACAGGAGAAGCATTAGAAGAAAGAGAAATAAGATTAACCGCAGGAGAAACTTCGGATGCGGAGGAAGGACGAGGTACATTCCAACAGCAGAATATCAACCCCAATGAAGATAGGTATCGATAAGGGTCAGTTCACACAACCGATACCGAAACCGAATAAGATGAAGTGCAAATCCGAGAAGAGATAGAGCAAAATATTGATAAAGAGAATATGACAGTTGAGCAGCTGAAAAGGAAATTTCGCCAAGAAAGAGAAAGAAATGAATATTTGGCAATGGAGCGAATAAAATTCGTACGATAAAATGCCGCCTTGATACATGAAAACAATTATCTCAAGATTAAAAGAGCCAACACGAACTCAAGAGAAGGGGCAAGGGATCACGAATTAAGGAAAAGCAGGAGTACATTGAGGAGGGGGCAATTACACTCTGGCGAGGATGGTGAACGACGAAGAGTAAGAAGACATAGGGAAGATAGTGAAGAACGGAATCTCCGAAGAGCAATAGAAGCGAGCAGAAGGGAGACAATGGAAAAGGAACGGCAAATCAGACAAATTATGATAGTTAAGCGTGGATCATTGAGTAACACCCGAGAAAAAGGAAAAATGAATCTGGAAGGATGGATAGAAATGGTGAACAAGTGTGTGAGGAGCGGAGTATACAAATCCATAATAGAGATGATGTTTTCTTTAAAGTGAATAAATAGCGAAAGTCTGCGAAGTTTGGTAGCGAGATGGAGGGCAATTTGCAATGAGCTTGAAGGAAAAGTGCTGGAAGAAGATTTTATTCGAGCATTTATTCATGCTTTGTCTACCAAAGATCTTTTATACAAAAGATTTTCCAGGATAAAAGATACGGTGTGAATGGGGGAATTAAAGGCATACCAGGACGAACACATCAGCTTGGAAGAGAAGACTGAGGAACGCATTGGGCACACCACCCGAAGGGATTGAAAAGTTGAGGTTTTAATCGAAACCATAAGATGAAGCAAAGTGAGGGGTTAGCAGCCAATCCATAACAGCGAAGTAATTATATAATAAGGAAGTAAGGCTTGCAAGTTCACAGACTGAGCGAAGTGTCATCCATAAGTAGGGATAAATGTTATGAATAAAGAGCGAAGAAATGTACTCATAATTTGATCCAAATATATAATGAGATCTTTTATCGCAAATATAAACAAGCGAAGTATTATAATACCCGAAGTAAAGGCAAATAAGACAACAAAATAATTAGCGAAAGCAAGAGGCACTATAAGACCTGTTCAACAGGATGGTAAGACCTTATGGGCAAAATAAGACCTCTTCAACAGGCCAGTAATACATCGCTAGGAGGCAGCATAAGACCCCCAAATACAAAACTTTAAACCCTCCGCCTAGGGAGGCTAGGTACCCAATCTTTGGCGTGCACCTTAGTTTGCACAAAGTACAAGAGGCACAACTACGTAAGACCTTTCGCAAGTCATATTGGGAAAACCCTAGAGATATCAAATAGGGGCAATGATAATACCTATCTTCTGAGGATCCTCGATGGTCTTCGGTAAGGGGTGCAGAAATATGACCAGGGCATTGACGTATTCGGTTGAGCTACGGGTGCCTGGGACGTCTGGAGCGTTACTGTCCATTACCGTATGGCAAGTCCTGGCTACGATGCACTCGTCCCGAAGAAACCCCACCTAGGGTGTGACTTCGTAACCATGAGCCATATCGGCGAAGGGATAAGAAGTCACGAATACAACTGATTGTTGCATAACTGGATAGGAGGAGCCCAACATGCATGTTAGGGGTAACCTCCTTGAAAGGGAAGTTAGAGGGAATATAAAGGGACGGCGCCCTCCAGATTAGGGAGTTGTGTGACCATAAAGACAACAATATCATGGGGCTCCTATTCACGGGAATAATCAGTCCTGTCGTATTGTTGTGAAATGATATCCTGTCGAGGCAACAAAATGAGAGATAAGGCGAGATCAATGGACTATTACTCGCAAGGGTAATAGGCGTCAGCAAACTTGCTGCCAAACAATGAAAACCCTGAGGAAAACATAAGACCTACAAAACAGGGTGAGGCGCAATAAGACCTTAACTAGGAGGCGCAATAAGACCTCGGAAAATAAAGGCAAAGGCATATTAAAAGAAAAAAACTTTAACACCATTACTATAAGATTTTATGATTAACAATGCAGGGAGGATTTCGGAAACAAGGAAACTTAAGATTCATGTGGCGAAGTAGAAGCAACGAGAATGCCAAAGCTGAGGCAGCAAAATTTCACACGAAGAAGATAACGGAAATATTAAATCAACTTCGGAACTCCACAAAAGAATAGAGGTAAGTATATGCTTTAAAATTTTGTATTCTTTTGTGCATTTCCTTCGCATGATCAGTCTTCACTTGAAAATAAAAAACAAAGGCAAGTATATACTAGGATTAGGCTTAATGTTTTTTACTTTCATGGAAGAATATAGCTTTACCATAATATCTTGAATATGACTTAACTATGTTATGCCCTAATCATTAAACCTTAAGTACGTGGTAGAAATTTCAAATGAAGCAGGAAACAGATAACAAAGGAAGTTTTTTAAGAAGAAAAGTAAATAAAGATCCACAAAATATGCCCCCAAGCTTGGGAGCGCACAGTTCAAGTGTGTAAGCTTTAAAGAATAAATGGCGAAGAACTATCATAAAGTGCAAGCGAAGTAAAGAAAATCAGCCTTAAGCAGTTTGTTGAACAAGAGGAATCGTATCTTCATCTGCAACATCGTCAATATTTCGAGGTTTCTCTGGTGGATTCGCAGCAGTTGAGGCTTTTTCTTCTCCAAAAGACTTCGAAAAATCAACCTGAGGAACGTTATCATTAATCCCTTCGTCAGCATCCTCATTGCCCACATTATCACCATCAGCATCTTCATTATAAAATTCATCTACTTATTCCTCGGGTTGTTCATCTTCGGAGAACTCGTCAAATTTAAACACCTCGCAGGGTAACTTAAGTTTGTCAAAGAGTTCGTCAGCAAACTGTTGTTTAGAGATGTTAGCATTCCGCTTGACCATCTTAGTGACCTTCTTAGCGTCTTTTTCCATCCGGTCCATGTCTACGTTCGCAAATCGAAACTCCTCTTCAAGCTCCTTAATCTTTTGCACGTGTGTATTCTTCTCATGAGAAAAACCAGCAATTTGACTATGTAAGTTGAGTTCAGTTTCTGCAAAGGCAAAGAAAGATGATAAGGAAACAAGATTGAAAATTACAGAACGAGATAGAAACGCTTGTTGTTGTAATGACTACCTTCCTTTTGAAGGAGGGTGGAATTCAAGGTTCGCTGGATATCTTCATTTGAACTATCCAATCTCGTAATTTCAAAGTTTGCAGCTTCGAGTTGAGAACACACTTCGGAATAAGAAGTAACTCGCCTCTCATCATGTCGAAGTTCGGATCGACTCTCATCTCGATGAACTGTAACGGGTTTCATATATTTGCGAGATATTGTTCGCTTCTGAACTGGGAAGAAGTTTGCCTGACTTGGCTTCCTGAAGAAGTGCAGGGTTATCCAAACGAACAAGTAAGGACTCAACTTATTTCTTTAAACGACAACTACTGGCTTCCAGGTCACTGATCTCCTTACGAGCCTTACGAAGACTCTCCATAGTTTTGACCCTTTTCTCGGTTATTATGGTTTTGTCCTTTTCTAATTGTTCAACCGAACTTTGGGACGAAGAATATAGGTTTTCTAAAGACTCAAGTTTCTTAGCACTTCGCCTAAACTCGACCTTTAAACCTTGATTCTCATCATAAATATCATCCACGCGACGCTCAGCAAGTTTATACTTACGCTCCCAGGCAATTCTCTCGTTATGAAGATGAACATTTAACTCCTCAATGTTATCACGATGAACGGTCAGTTGATCTACTTGAGAATAGATAGTTTTAATTTTCTCTTTCAATATCTCGTTCTCAGTACCTAAACTATCTATCTGGCTCGATAAGTTCAAGTTCTCAGCTTGTATATCTTCAACCTTATAATTCGCTTCGCCAGCTTCCATTTGATGTTTCATATAGCGAACTTAATAAAGAGAAAAATAAGGGCACAGCACGAAGAGAAGAACAAATCAAGATAATAAACTGTAAGGGCCTGGAACTTACCACTTAAATCACGGTTTTTCTGTTCAATCTTCTTCACAAATCCCTTGTCTTCAGCAAGTTCCTTCTCCAACTCCTGGATGCGACTTTTGGACTGATCAAGCCTCTCACGAGCCCAACGACACTCCACTAAATGAGTAAGGTGACGATTAAATTCCTACGAAGAAAAGATGATAAGAATTGTGGAGATCGAAGTAAGAATCACAGAACATAAGGGAGAAATATTACCAAAGCCATTAAACTCGCATGTTGGGGAATGGTCAATGCTCGGGAAGCTTTCTCCAACGAAGAACGATCACCACCCATAAATGTATCGGCAGTCATAGACACCAACGAGTCAATAGGAGGAAAATTAACAGAACCGCTATTTTGAGCAGCCTTAGAAATATCTTCCAGAAAATTCATATCGGGTTGGTAGAATGAATCACATCCTTCGGCAAAACACCAAGGCTCAGCTGCCTTAATCTTATTCTTTGACTTCGGATCATCAACATGAGGCTTCAGAGGAGAATCCGATAAATTAACAGTGGAAGACACATGAAGAGCAGACGGAGGGTCCTTGCGAAGAGTCTTCTTTGTTCCGTCCGAAGAAGGAATCTCCACTACACCAAATTCCCGGAATAGGAACACGAATTCATAACGGCTTAGTGGCCGTTACGAAAGTCTCGTTACAAAAAAGCTATACGAAAATTTTGTAACAGGAATATCCGTTACGAATCTTTCAAAAATTCGTAAAAGAGGGAATCCATTACGAAATATTTTTTAGGCGTGCCAAACACACGCTTGGTCACACTTGGGTCGTAACACTTGGAATTGGTGCATGTGCCATTCACATGCATGATATTGTGTTTCCACCCAAGATAGTAATACTTGAGGATATTTCCTCCCCTGTGTGTGCCATTCACATGCTGCTATGGCTTTTCCTCCCATGCCTTGTCGAAATCGATGAATCGATTTTTCATTTTCTTCTTTCTCATTCTCTCTCTTTGTCTCTGCCTCTCTTCTCTTCCTCTCACAGAAACCATGTACAATAATCTTCAATGATCCGTGTAAATCTTTCATCATCTGTTAATCGAGTTTAGCTTTTCGATTTCATCATCTGTGTAAGTCTCCCATCATCTATTTTAGGGTTTCAGTTTTTCCGATTTTAGGGTTTCAGTTTGTTAATCATATTTTGGGGTTTGTTGTTCAGTTTGTTAATCGAATTTTAGGGTTTCATCATCTGATCTTTTTTTTTTTCTATTTCAGGTTGTTTATGGGAGTACAGAGTTGGAACTCTTCCATCATCTGATTTTAGGGTTTCATCGTCATCTGTGTAAGTCTCTCTCCACCCTCAGCTAATCTTACATTAATCGGATTGATCCAGTGAAGCTCTTCAGATCTGAGGTTTGTGATTCCTTTTCTCTTGTGATATTGAAAAAATTTAGATTTTTGGTATTCTGCAATATAAACCCTAATCTCTTGTGAGAGTGTCATTTGCAGTCTATGCTCTTAATTAGAATCCATTGGAGACAAAGTAGCAAGAAGAAGATTTTGCAGTATTGGGTATAAACCTGAATCTCTTGCTTATTTTGTTTGCTCTGCTCTTTGTAAAAAAAAATTGTTTGCTATCTCTGGTTCATGTCTGTGATTTTGGATATGGAAGTAGCTTATGCTCTTGCTAGTTCTTCCTTCTGGATTTTCCAGAGCAGTTTAATTCTAGCTGTTAATGTTGTTGTCTAGCTTGATCTTGCTGCATACTTTGAGATGATGTTTCATTAAAAGTCTTGCTATGTTTTTTAAACTATATGCTTGGCAGCTTATAGAGTGGGGTCTTTCATTGAGAAGCAGCTAGCTACTGGTTTTTGCTTCAACATGTCAATGATTTGCCAGGCCTTTTTTTTGTACGAGTATTTATTTTGGGAGTCCCTTTTGTTTTGACGATGCTTAGGCTTGGTTTATTAAATTTCTGGAATCCTTCACTAATTGAAAGGCATGTCTAGTTTGATTGTTCTATTGGTTTTCTAAATTGTTAAGTTGGTTGTGTAAGACTTACCAGATAGTTTGATGATTACTAATTACGAGTCTGTAGAACAACACTTAGGTCAGTAAATGTTTGTGTACGTGTGTGCAGGCGTGTGTTCTATGAAAAAGGGATCTCCCAGGAAGTCAGTAGAGATGCTCTGGGGCATGTAAGTAAGGAGTGTGACAAGCAAGGTTTCCCAATGAAGCAAGGAGTGTTGACTCCAGGCAGAGTTAGGCTCCTGCTACATAAAGGTACATAGAATGTGAATATGATTGTAGTTTGAGTTGTTCGTTTGTAATTTCTTGGTTTCTATCAATTTCAGGGAAGATGTAATGGTGAGAGGAGAAGGAAGTCTGTCCGTGGGTGCATCATGAGCCAAGAGATGTCTGTGTTGAACTTGGTTATCTTGAAGAAGGGAAAGAATGATTTACCTGGGTTGACTGATATGGAGCATGGGTATGTTGTTATATATTCCAGATTTCTTCATTTTTGTTGTGCTTTCTCGGTTGATACAGCTGTTGAGAGCGGTTGATCCCTGTAATGTGGCATCAATGTTGTTATTTTCCTGCAGGATAAGGTACTGAGGCTGATGTTGTTGTTGGTTTGCAAGCAGCTGCTGCGGGAGATGAAACTGGGGAATTAGAAGGAAAGAATGAGAATGATTGTTGCAGTGGATAGTTTTCAAGGGTTTGGTGCCGCTATTGGTATTAGGCAAATGGTGTTAGCGGATGGTTAGATGAGACTGAAGTGGTGTTTCAGCTACAGATGGGTGCAAATGAACTGAACTTGGTGGTTATTATGATGAAGTTGTTGTTGCAGTTGCAAGTGGTGGGTGAGACAGGTGGTGCTGAGTGTAGTTGTGAGCTGCAGGTGTTAGCCATGGTCACAATGGCTGTGCGAAAGCTGCTCAAACTGGTAGAGCACCACATGCTGATCACCATAGGTACTAAAGTGTTCTTGTCTTTGTAAAAATCTGATTTCTGATGTTATGCGATTATTTTTGAGTTTGATGCTGATGTTGTTGTTGTGTTTTCAGGCGTCATTATGAAGCTGGTTACAGACCAGCAAGATTTGGTGGTGACCGAGATGGGTACGCCTTATGATGGCAAAATGTACGGCCGACATGATACTAAATAAATCAAGGTTTGTGATTTCTAATTTGGAAGTCAAATTTTGATTTCATGGTCTGGAGATTCTCATCTTAGGAATGATAGGTTTAATGTTCAGGAAAATAGTCGTAAAGGGGCTAAAGGCAACCATGGAAGGTGTGTAATCATTGTACTCAGTGCACTACCTGCCAATATAGAAAGCACAAATAAAATTTTTGTTGTTGCACTACCTGCCATTATAGAAAACACAAATAAAATTTCTGTTGTTTTTTTATTCAGGAACATACGTTGACAAGAAATACCATATCCTGGCCGGTACTGGTTTATTATTCTTTTTCAGTATTTCGCATGGTTCTTGAACAGTAGAACTTGTTTTAATTTCTATTAAGTTTGCCTTGGTTTGCAAAGCAGGTCATTGAAGAACAACCAGTTAACTAGTCCTATTCCTGCGTCGCTATCACAACTCCCTATTCCGAAAACTTTGTAAGTTTCACTATTAATAACCTGAGTACTTTGAGAGGAATGTGACTGGTGGTTTAAGAAACATATTAAGTATTGTAGCATACACCATGTTTACAATCCCATTAGCTTTACCCTGTTGAAGTGCTAATTGTGTTTACAAATTTCTTAAGTTTTTTTGTCAAGTTGCTGATTGGTTCTATATCAGGGATCTGGTTCAGAACCAGTTAACTGGCGACATTCCTAGGTTAATCTATTGGGATGAAGTGTTGCAGTATTTGTGAGTACATTCCTGCCTTAGAATAATCTTGTTCGATATATCAAATTTTCAATGGGTTATAACTTTGTTGTGTTCTTACCATGTGAGTCTGATTTATTGCAGAGGCCTGAGAGAAAATTCTCTAACTGGTACTCATATCTCCTGATATGTGTAATTGACCGGTCTCTGGTATTTGTAAGTATACCGGTCTCTGGTATTTTTAAGTATCCTAGATTTAAGGTACATAGATTGTATAGTTGTCTAAGTTTAGGTATTGTGCATATTATATGGCTGATCTAGTTGCCTCTTTTCTCTTGGTAATATATGATTTCCTCTTTGTTTCTTGTATAGACTAGAAGGTCTTGCCCATTAAGTCCTGCAATGGTACTTATGTAGAATGGAAGCATGGTTCGCTGCAGTTGCAGACAAGATATCAATGAAAAACTGGGACCAGGTAGTTACATATTGAAGCTTCCATTGTCGTATCTTGTTTACTTTAGATTGAATAATATACATCTCCTTTTATATGTGCATACTTCATCGGTCATCTGAAGCTTTATTATTTTCCACTGTGTTCTTAATTGATGATTGTTCTCTTTCATGCAATGGCCTTGTCTGGGGTTAATAGATTCCACATGAAGGACCTATGTGTAATCTTTTATGGTCTGATCCTGACCGTTGTGGGTGGGGAATTTCTTCTTGGGAGCTGGCAGCTCCAGTATATGTACTGGCAGGAAGGCAACGGACACAACCTGCTCCTCAGAAGAATAAAGCTGAGGAAGATGTGTTGGCTGCACTAGAGGAAGAGATGGCACTCTGAAAAGGTACTTAGCTAAATATTCTACTTATGGTCTTAATTCTCCACTTCATTTTGCAGCTGCTAGAGGATATAATGAAGTAGTTAACCCCGTTATTTATGTTGGAAGATTTCACTGTGATTGTTCTGTTAAAGCTCGATCTTGATACATACCATCTCTAAATTCATTTTGTTGTGCTTATTAGATTGTTGCTTGAGAAAGGAGCTGATGTGAATTCAAGGAACTACTGTAGACAGGTGAAGTTCTCAACTTTACTCTTTTTTTCTGAAGTTCCTTTATACTAAGTTAAAATTGCGTAATCGAGATTCAGACTGTTAGTGGGAAAGATCCTTGTAGTATGTTGTCAAGAAGTATTAGTTAGTTTCAGGGATTGAATTAGACTTATCGACAATGTGTTGCTCTTGATTGAATTAGATCCTTGTATAGTAATTCCAACTTTAGACTCTTTAATATCTTTGCATATCCTGTTTGATATCTTCAGTGCCTTGTATTCCATGGTTTTTTTCCTTCCATTATGCATGTTTACACTTCTTTCTAATGTAAGTTATCGTTGTTTGCAGGAAGAAGTTAGGTGTGGAAGTGTTATGTCGCGTAGTTATAGCTGCCATTAGGTATACAATTTCTTAGTTAAGATTATCTTCATAATCTTTGTACTACACAGTTTATATTCCCTTAGGACATAGGAATTCGTCTAGTCTTTCAAATAAGTTGACTTAGGAAAATATGTAAGATTTCCATTTTCCTTCACATAATGTGTAAGATTTTATATTACGTTGAATGTGTGATTGAATCTTGGGTTGAATGAAAGAGGTAACTAAATTCCGGCATATTTCCAGTAATTATTTTTGAATTCCTGGTTATTTCAGGCTGAAAATGAACTGTGAGTCAATATTGACATTTGACCAGGTCAATGTTGACTCGCAGTAATTTTTTTGATGTTACAAAAAATTCGTAACGGCTGATAACTGTTTCAAACTGACACGTAGTAACGGCTTTGGCTTGTTACAAATATGACATTTAGTAACGGCCCACCCGTGTTACGAATCTCTGGTTACAAAAAATTCGTAACGGCTTCCGCCTGTTACGACTCGCCACGTAGTAAAGGCATACGTTTGTTACAAACTCCTTTACAACCCAAAATTAGTAACGGATACATTGCCGTTACAAAAAAATTATAATACCCCTTTTCGTAACATGTAAAAGCCGTTACAACCCATTTTTGTAACGGATCACTTCTGTTTCTAATCGAGAAATTTGGTGTAGTGCTCTTTGAGCGAATTATCATGGGATTTCGCAGAAGAATGCTCAATCATTTTGCTAGTGGAATTCTTGGGACCTTTAACCTCACCGAGCCCAGCCATATCCAAAGTTCTACGAAGATGTTTTGTGACTGATGGCTTGGAGCCAAAACCAACATTCTACAAAGCGAAACACTTGAATAAGAAAGAGAAACGAGGCGAATTAAGAAATAAGTAAAGTAAACTCACCTATCCAGGATTGGGAGACTCAGGGGATTTATCACGTTTCTTCGTACGGGACTTGATCAAATTAAGAGGAGGATAAATGTACTGGAAAGAAAATTGAAGGGTAAGATTGCACAAAGAGACATAAAAGACCTAAGAAGTATAACACAGCATGCAACGAAGAAATATCGTAATTACCCCCACAGGAATTTCGGGCCAAGCAAGCACCCACGGTTCGTAGCGATAGAAATGGCGATGAGGAGCAGCAGGGCGAGGTAGCGAAGCAAATATGAGTAGTATTCCACTTCACTGATTGCGTATAAAAGGGAGCCTAAGGGCATTGGGAGAGGGTTGAGTAATTTTGTATGGTGAGAGTTATGCTGTGAGAGAGATTTCTTAACTTTCATATTAGGGTTGGATTGTAAACTTAAGAAAAACATTAACAATATCATCAATATTCTTTCACTTCGTTTTCTGAATTAACACTACATCTTAGTTTATTTACTATTTCGATACTTTGGGTGTACTTTCGGTTTTTCGGCAGTTACAGTCATGGTACCATATGGTTGCCTTTCTTCAAAGAGAGAAAGATATACAAATCAGGGTAGAGTGATCGCTAGGTTCTTAGGAATCCAATAGTTTGGGGTTGAGGCCGATTTTGGACTAGTGCGGTTGATTTTTTGGCCAGCGTAATGGGTACTGCTGATCTTTGAGTCACAATACTTATTTTAGTTGGTAAGGTGGCAATTCCGAAACAGGGGTAACGTTTTGAGATCTCATGCACACCAATCTAGTCCAACAGTGTAAATGGATCAGCGTATGTGAACATTCATGTGCATACCTCTTGGAAGTGGAACATCTATATATTCTATAACTTGTACACAAAATAATTTGAACTTATACTTAACGGAGTGAAACGGAAGGGAGAATTTATTGAGAAAATCACAAGAAAGCATGCATACAGAAAAACGGAGGGGACCTGAAAGATCCTACACCATATTAAAATGAAAAAGTTGAAAGGGAAAGACCACCAAGCATTAGCGTTACATGTAACTCCAAAAGAGACGGACAATCCAAACATGGAATGTTTTATTACATGGAGTTCTACTAGACGTGGACACTCGTAACTAGATATATCTCTGGTTCCCCATCTAAATGAGTTTTAGCATAAATTTACGTGATTTAGCTTGCATTTTAGCAGTGATCATAGCAGCTGCCAATTCTTCCTCCGCCGCTGCAGCATCCGCCACTTGTTGTTGGGACGAACGACTAGTTCCACTTCCACCATGGTGATGATGAATCTGATGATTGTCGTGTGGAAGAGTGACACACTGGGGATGAATATTGAGATTACATGGCGGGTCACTTCTGTAACTCCATGAAGAAGAAGAAACAGCATCTCTACAGATTGCACATGGGGCATCTGGAATAATTGGAACTGATTGAAGCTTGAGACTTACTTGCGATGGAAGTTTGGAGCATGTAGGGTGGATGAAGAAGTAATGGCCTCCGTCTTCATTATAGCTCCTTTCAGCAGCACCAGATGAGCATTTGTAGAAGAGACCTTTGACTTGATCACCACAGACATTGCAAGGACGCAACTGGCCGTAATCTTCATCGAGTCCCTCCCAAATTCTTTCCAGTTCATGGTTAGGGTGAAAGTTGGATGTGAGATACTCAGGGCAGGTACCACAATCCTCGTGCAGATCAAAAGCACATTGCTTGCAATGGTATCTAATACCAGAACCATCCATACCGCAGCCATCACATCCAAACCTGTTAGTCGTATAAACTGTCTGATCTAAAGCTTCCCTGAATAGGACATGAGGATGGGTAAAGTGCCGGAGAGTTTCATTTCCTCCGGCTAAAGAAGTCTTTTTCACTGGAGCCATTATGTTTATCTCTCTGTCTCTCCCTGGTTTTAGACTTTTTTGTGATAATTGTAGAGAGAATAAGCAGCTCTCTATGCCTTTTCTGGTGTACATAGTCAACCGTGGAATAGTTGTGCTAATCGTGCGTCATATACATGTCTTGGCCCTTGGAGATTCATTCCTCCAAATAAATTAGTCAGATAATCTTCCTGACCAGGCAAGTTGACTGGTCATTTATTGTATTGATTTATCATTTACCGAATTTGCCAAATTAATACCTATCTATAAGTATCTGTATTCATTATCATTTTAATTATTTGATCGTGAATCATTGGAAAATTTCGTTATCTTTTACGGCAAGTTGGTTTATATTCTATAGCCAAGTTGGGGGTGCAAGCAGAATTAGTCTTTGTCAAAGTTTGAAATCACCATAATAAAATGTATCCAAACAAATACTCGATAAGAAAATACATCTCATCAAGGATTGCATTAATGCCTTACTTAGCATCAGTTGACTCTAGATCGATCGAGTACATGCGATTATTAAAAAAAACGCACATGGAAGGAGCTGTTACTCGGACTTTTAACCTCACAGAAACAGTTCACTGTTATCTTCGGGAGTTTTTTGGTTGCAGCCTACTGTAAGTCTGTAACAAGGGAGCTTCAATCTCCATTTGGTGTTTCCTTGCCTCTGTTAAATTTATGATCCGCGGAACATGTAACAGTGGCGTTTGCGTACCCTATTGCAAGTTCCTTGCGTAAGGAGTTTGTGTATAATACAGATTGTGTAGCTCTAGTCGAGCATGATGGTGATTATGCTCTTCAAACACGTAATGTGTTATTCTTGCAAAGTAAATAAGAGAACTACATTTTTTAACTTTGACGCGAGTCTCTCTGTTCCCACAAATAAGAAAATGACATATGTTTATCATTTCACATGCTTACTACCACATATCTAAAATAAACTTATTTGTTTTAGCAGACATTTTGGCAGCATACATAGCAGCTGCCAATTCGTCCGCATCCGCTGCAGCATCCTCCACTTGTTGTTGGGCCGAACGACTAGTTCCACTTCCAACCTGGTGATCACTGTCACATGGAAGAGTAACACACTGGGGATGGATATTGAGACCATACGGCAAAGCACTTCTGTAACCCCACGGAGAAGAAGAGACAAGGTTTCTACATATTGCGCAAGGTGCATCAGCAATATCCGGAACCGACTGAAGCTTAAGAATCACCTGAGATGGAAGTTTGGAGCATGTAGGGTGGATAAAAAAGTAATGATCCCCATCATCATAATAGCTCTTTTCATCAGCACCAGAAGAGCATTTGTAGAAGAGACCTTTGACTTGATCACCACAGAGATCACAAGGACGCAACATACCATAATCTTCCTCGACTCCCTCCCAAATCCGTTCCAGTTGATGGTTGGGGTGAAAATTAGAGGTGAGATACTCAGGGCAGGTAGCACAATCCTCGTGGAGGCCGAAATCGCATTGCTTGCAATAGTAGGTATTACCAGCTGGAATATTCAAGTTGCAGCCATCACAAGTAAACGTGCTATTGGCAGAAGCTAGTGCTTGATCTAAAGGAAGCTTAATAAGGACATGAGGATGGGTAAAGTGCCGCAGAGTTTCTTTTCCTCCCGGTACAGAAGTCTTGTTTCTTGGAGCCATTATGTGTTTCTATGTATCTCTTTCGCTCTGGTTCTGTCTAACTGTTTATACCTTGTGCAATTATATAGACAAGTAGCTGTATGTATCAGATTTCATTGACTAGTCGTCGAATCGATATCCATTATTAGTACCAACCCAAGTTACCCAACATGTGTTTCAAAAAAAAAGTTACCCAACATACCTACTATGCACATGTTGGAGGCAAAAAATACTCAAATTCCAAATTTTCCCCACGATGGTTAAATACTCAAAAACGAGTTTTTTAATATTCATATGTCAACGATATGTCGATAAGATGGATGAGACACACCAAACTGTATATCCCTGTCGAGTGAGTCAAAGAATGATTTCTGAGAATAAAATGAAATTGTCAAACACTCTTATCATTCAATGTATCCATCCTACATTTCTCAAGCATACTATCAACCTGTCAAATGTTGGCTTCCAGGAAAAAGATATGCACTTTTGGTGCAAACTCGCTAGACTTCATGGGCTATCTCTTCTTGGTCTTTAGGATTTACGCATTGGACGTACCAGCAAACCGAGTCGTTGTAGTATAGTGGTAAGTATTCCCGCCTGTCACGCGGGTGACCCGGGTTCGATCCCCGGCAACGGCGTTTTTTCATTTTGCTTGTTTTTTCATATAGGTATGTACAACCAGTTTTAGTCCCACATCCATTAAATCCAAGTAAATGTAGCTGAATATATACCTTTACGTCGTGGTTAACATGTCGTGACTTGCCCGTTCCAAGTTGGGAGTTGATTTGCATGGTCCAAGCGTAGACCTGGGCTTTGTGGTCACTGAAGCGGAGGGTACTGCGTTAGGCTGGTTTCACAGAGCAGCGATTACCTCCCTCTCCTTGCAGTGGAAGGATAACAAGTCCATTTTTTGTTCTTTACTTTTGCTGCTCAGAACTTTTATGTATTGTAACAATCTTGCAAATTGTCCAGTTGTTTTGTAGTAGTGGCAGCATAAATGGAAGGATACAAAGTGGGGAAGGAGATTCACCCAACCAAGGTTCCTCCCAAAACAGCACATTAGCACCATTCCCCACAGGGCATCTTTCTCAGAATTGAACCTCCACCACCATTAGGAGAGAAGAGCCTTGTTACTAACATACACTGAACATAACACTTGAAACCCCCACATTTTTTCCTTTCTTTCTGATTGGATTTATGTTCCCCCTGTAACTGTTCAAATTCCAGATTGCTCGAAATTTCAAATCCAAATTCTTAACAAATGTATCTGTATCCATTCCATATACCAATAGTGAAAAGCAAGATCGCAGCTTTCCAGAGTCTCCGGACACCCAAAGTTCTCCCATCATCATTCTTGATGGTACTCTTTTTCTCAGCAAGAGAAAACATGTTTATGAGGAATAGTTTTCTGACAACAACTCCAGTAAGATGTTTCAAAACCGATGTCTTCACAGGCATAAAGTTGGACAATCTCAATTTGCCTATATTTATTCCTCACATCAGTTGCAAGAAAGGAAATATTCAGTGTTCAAGGTCGATTGAAAAGAAGTGACATATATTGCATTGATTGAAAAAGATTGGTTTCTATCGACTTCAAAAAAGTGTAAACAAGCCAAAGTGGTAACAGCTAACAGGTTACATTTATCACCTATCTGCATACAACTGCTGTAAGTAAACTAACAATGTTATTGCGAATGAGATGGTTGAATTTAAGACTTGTTTCATCAAATCTTAGCATGCTAAAAACCTCCTGAAATGGCAGATTCGAAAAACACTTATCGAATCACCTCTACTTGTTACGTTTAAGAGCACGTCTTCCTTGACCTTTCTTAGGTGCAGCTTTCCCACGTCGTTTCTGCATTTCAAGCTTCGATAATCGCCTACACAATTTTTTTAATAAAAGCCTGTCAGTTATTGGTGAACCGAAAATAAAAACTAGGAATGTAGGATACATCAATTATATTTTACACACAAGCAAGAAGCGGAACAAATAATAGACTTTCTGTGTAGTTTGTAATGCTGGAACCAACAATCTCAATGAATATAAGAGGATTTCAAGAATCTCAACAATACAGATGATTACTGCCAGCTGTACTGTATTCTAACAGAAAAATGCCTACACAATATATTACTATAAAAAATGAGCACAAGTAATAACAACATAAATCTTGTAACTTGGACATCACAGATTCACATATCCCGCCACAGATAACCAAGACTTGGAAGTCGAATGCACAAATACTGAATGGCAAGAATTTTCATATGCAACACAAGTTTAGCAACAGTAATATTCAAAGATCGATGAAATATTAATAAGATAAAAAGATGGTTATGATGATTACGCTTTTTCTTCACGAGCCATGACAAGAGGATCATCCCTCTTGATATCATACGGGTACCATGCAGCCACCTTCTCCCCAATAAGCTTTTTCCTGAGAATTTTGATACCAGATGGTTGTCCTGTTGGGTTTAGCACATGCCCAAATATCCGAGCTCGAGCTTCTGCAACCCCTTTTAATGCTGCCTCGGCTAACAATAATCTGAAGTTACTCATTCTACTACCAAAAAATACCTGCATAAAACAGGATAACATGCGTAAATGATTGATCTTTGTTTCTCATTTTAAAATTTGATATAGCATATGTAATGAATTTAAAACCATCAAAGATGAGTTATGATGAATCCATTCTAGCATATACAGTTAGAGATTGAGACAAAACAAAAAAACATCAAATCAACACTAGACCTTAACCTTTTTTTTTAATTAAAATCCAGAAACGGTATTGGGTTTCATAAGATACATTATTTATGAATTCTGGATTAAAAATTCAAGCAATACCAACTAGATTTATCAGTATAAATCTGGAATTTCAACAATTACCAGGGGAGCATAAACCCAGCAAGAAGAGAGAGAAAGGAAAAACTGAGGGTTATGTGATATGTCATATGTTCAGTGTAGATTAGTAGTTGCTGAGACATGCTACACACAAAAGTGCAAAAATCGACAAGATGTGTTGGCTAACAGTACCAGTTTTCATGCTCTCTACATTTTATACATTAAGTCATCAACCACAGTTACACAATCCTACAAGCACGCTTGCTCAAGACAAAATCATGCTCTAACATTAGAGAGCAATGGAAAAACATATGTGACTTTAACCAAAGATACGTGAATAAGAGATTAACTAATAAGGCTTCTGGTAGATCAAACACACCAAGATGCCCAATTAGGTCATTGCCATGAAGAAAATAAACTATAATCCACATTGTTCACATTCTCAATGGGCAAGGAACTCAATCAACACTAAAACATTCCAAAGGTGCTTAATGTACTGTTCACATTCCTAAACTATACTAAGATGCAGAACACATTGATCGGAAAATCGCTCAAATGCCTAGACATTAAATGTAAATGCAAAACATGAAGTATGTACATTGATCCTATAAATCGCGATCCTGCTAGTTAAAATGTTCACTTCAGCAATCAATTTTGGGGAAATAGAATGGAACCCTTGACAAATATCTTTTCCTGTAATGATGGCTTAGTAGTATGAACCCATCCATGAAAGAAACTAAAAAGCGAAATTAAACATGCTAATGAGATGGAGAATATGGATGCTTATATTTGTCGTTCGCTGAAAAAAAAATCCTTACCTGAAATTAAGATTACCAGATGAGATTCAATCGAGAAGAAACAGAATTGAAACTCCGCTCCGATTAAACAAAGAAACTTTAGAGATTTTGAAATGGGAATGAGTCTGAGATACACCCAGGGTTTTAACTGACTTCATTCACTTGTAATTTTGGGGGAGGAAGGAAGAAAAAGGCTTAAAGCCAAAACTGCACGTGATTTTTGCAAGTTATCACGTGTCTACCGGCAGCTTCAGGAATCATGCTATTTTTGCAAGAAAAAGTGACTGTGTTTGGCAATCAAAGAAGCCGAATGCAAAGTTTAGAGCAGGAGATGACGAAGAAGATGAATCTAGTGAGGTTTTGGTTTTGCAAGCGTCAGTTAATAGATTAGGCAATATGTTCTAGCCAAGAAAGCTAGAGACAATGGCAATAATTTTGAGATCTATGATGATGTTCCTCCTCCTGATATAATTGACATTGTAAGGAAGGATTATCAACCATACTCTCTTTCTGATTAATAAAATCTTTCAAGTTTGAATTAAAAAGAAAAAACATCTAGAATATGAAATATAACATCGTGTTATACCGAGCCTAAATGGACGGGCAAGAAGTCTCGATACTAGATCAATGACTCCGTGGAAGGGCAAGTTTTAGATGTTCTGCAACTGGGAAAAGGAGATCCGGATGACTGAACGATCTATGGTTGTGGCGTGCTTGCACACGAGAGCCTCAGTAGCCTGCTCCTCTGTTTCAAACATGATAAGAGCCTGTTTTTTGCCATTCACTTCGAAAAGCTTGGTGTTCACTATGGTTCCATGCTCCTCGAGGTGGCAAACAATTTCTTCCTCTGTAATTTCTTGAGGGAGGGTGGACAAGTGGATAATCTTGGTTGGGGAACAGCAGTAACGGTAATTCTTTGCTGCATTGCGATTGAACCGATTTAGGTTTGAATTCTGGTACTCATGCGTGTCAGGTGCTGCAGTAATAGTTGGATGCTTTGAAAAGTTCACCTCCATACGTTTTTCAAACAGCATTGCTCCCTAGACATAAAAAGCAGGAAGCCGTTAAGTATGGCAATTAAAGTTTGTTTTGTTTCAAATGTGTACCTCTCGGTCTTGGTTTTCGGGATGTCTAGGACATAAAGATCAAGCTTTCCATGCTAACCATTGCAATCAACTGACATGATAGAAAATAAATTCTTACTAGGTTCAAAGAGAAGTATGCCAAAAAGTCAAACCTTCAAGAAGTGTACGGCTAATTCAGCTTGAAATCCATCACCCATCTGAACAAGGGCATGATCTGGTTTGTTGCGGAGAAGTTTGATTCTCACGATGTTTCCATAAATGGAGAATAGGTTGAAGAGCTTATCCTCATCAATTCTCTGATATTAAAAAAGTCGAATAGGAAACACAGAAAGTCATTCTCAGTGGAGTATAGAATGAGAAAAAAGAACAATCGTGTAAGGCATTTACTCACATCGGGATCAAGGTTGGAAACCAAGACTGTGCATCGTTCATTGGTACCGCTAATACCAGGAGGCAACCCGCCTCCAAATGCAGCTGCTACAGCTGCCGCATTTCCCATCTACAAAAACATGCAAGAGCAGCTGAAGTTTCATGTAGTTTCTGTCTACATTGAACAAACAATTTGGTCCCTCTATAACTTAGGTCAAATCGACAATATTACAAACGGAGAACATCAAGATGTGGGTACCAACGTGGTTCCTTTTAAGCAAATACTGAAATGCACAGATCCAGAATCATTAATGTTTCCTTTTCACAACAAGATATAAAAATATGGTTAACTCAATATGTTATACGATTTACGCTCATAGTCCTATATGTTAGACTTCAGGCTTGCCTATAGTTCCCATTTCAATTCCAAGAGAATGTGCAAAACTGAGTCTCGTGTACAAGCCTCAGTTTGGTATAGGTGATCTCTGAAGTGGGTCACAATATATGGTATGAATTTCACTTTTGCAGGGATGGATCAAACATAAAACTTAGGTCAAGGAAAATCATATCTGAAAGCACTGACTTTCCGTGAAAGGAACAAGAGAGGAATCGTATTTAGCATATAAAGCACCAACCTGTGGATATCCACCTGCAACACAAAAATAACAATATAATCATCATCCCAGTGGTAAGGGTAACCAATAAACCAACAAATCTCGAAACTAGTGACGAAAAAACAACGCACCTGGCCTAGCTCCGGAAGGTTGTACACCATATAAACCTCCCTCAGCATAGTCAGGCTGTTAAACAAATATAAACACCTAAGTTAGAATAGTTGCATGAAAAAAATATGAAACAAGAGAATTAACAAAATTTTCAGCGGTGAAATCTATGGAAATGGTGTAAATAAATACAAGGAACATAAGACACAGATATACCTGGGAGGATCTGCCTTTTTGTTCAGAAGGCAAAGATGGGTTGGTGTAATCCCTAAACATAGATTGAGAAGAAGCATAACCAGAATGAGTGCCATAATTAAGAAAATGGCTGTTCAAGCAACATACACCTAAAAAACATAAAGAGCATGAAGCACGAATGAATAAATATACCTAGAGCGCTCGTTGTTGAAGTTTACTTGTAACTCACTGAGGCTGAAATTCAATAAGCATAAAAAAGTAAAGATTGACTGTCATAATAGAAGAAAATGATATAACCAGCAAAAAAGTACAGTAATGGTCCAAACCTACTTTGAGAACTGAACATCCAGCTGACAACAACCATCATAAATATTGCGTCCCTATAAAGCAGTGACACAGTAAAACACTCAAATTAGTTTCTAAGCTGAAACAACTGTTTAACTTAATGAACAATTGAAATGGGAAAATGCACATACTTGGAGAGCTGTCCTTGCAGCAACAGCACTCTGGCGTGTTTGAAATTGTATAAGGGCTTGAGAACCTAGAAGTTAAAGTAGAAGAATTATGACATGGTCTCGTTCAGCTCATTTTTAAGGGTATCTACAACCAACATGTGGCAGATCCATTCACACGAGTCTTGCATCACAAATCAAACGACAAACTTAACTACTGGCGAGCATAATAAATTATATAAAGGAATGGATTACATATACATTTTACCAACTTAGAAGTATACAAAAGAGTTGCAACTAGGAGAAAGAAAAGAGAAAACTGGAAGATGCTGACCAGCTGACTTCTGAAACGTGACGATCTTCTCCACATACCCATGAGGAGAAAACACTTGATGCAGCACTTCCACCGTTATAGGATAGAGCAGGTGATGAATTGATACTAATAGAATTCGATTGGGTTCTGTTTCCTGAGATATCCCAATGACCAGCAAAGAGAGAGAGAAATTGAGATGAATAGAGACAGGGAGAATGAAGTACAGATATATAAGAAATTGCATGAAATTTAGTTATATCCACACAAACAAATCAATCCTTGTGGTTCAACCAACCAAGCCTTTATAAGAACAGAGAACAAAATTGTACAGTTAAATTTGAGTTTAACAGTAGTAGTTCCTAGAAATTTACTCTATTTAACGCTGAAACGATTCATAAAAGTCAACAATGCATCAGAAATCTTGATGCTTCAGCTTAACAGATGTTGCAAGAAACAGAATCAGCTCAGTAAATCATTTAAGGCTGCCATAATAAGGATTACATAGTAAGCAAAAAGAATATGCCAAACTCTTACACTACATGTTACACCCTACTGCATAATACATGAAGATTGCTTTGATTCTACGACCAGTTGCCAAGTTCAACATCCTGGTAACTGAAGCGATGAGACTAAGATGCAAGATGCTTCAGTTGCTAGACAAGTTCACCAATCATGACAATGATTGCCTTGCTAAGCATTTCATGCACATACCACCATGAATACTTAGAAAAGAAAACAACTTGACAGTTACAAATATATCAAATATCCAAACCGCAATACAACTACCTAAAGATCTGATGAAAGGCTTTTCGCTAAAAGAATGAAACTATACTTTTACCAGCTTACCCCTCAAACATAAAACAATCAACCTATAAATAAAGAACCAGACAACTAACCTGTTCACCGCTCTTGCGTCCTTGACCATTCTGATCCATTGTCGTCAATTCTTGATGTGAAGAGAATTGAATGTAAACATTCCTCCCTCTGTAATGTCACACAGAAACAACATTTCACAACTTAAGCCAGAAAACAAATACAAATAATAATGATTTCTGTTAGAGGGAGAGCAAAAAACACAGATTTAAGGAGAGCGGAAGTCGTAACTGACTCGCTAATTAGGACCTAGTTAATATATCATTTCTCACTCGGAGCAAAATATCCAACTAAATACACCCACTGACCCCAATAAGCCACACACCCATCTTCCACACAACTCCACCAACACCTATGATGAGTCTATGACGAGTCAATTAAGTTTGGATTGATATTCTTATTCCTCCATTCATATTCTTTGTTCTTTTGGTCCTTGTAACGGTTCTTTATGAAAATAGGTCATCCACTGATTGATAAGTAAGTAAATCGATATGGGTTCAACAAATTGAGCAGTTGAGCCTAGGAATCCATTTAAAACTTCTGTGTAAATAAGGTGATAAAAGGTAATCTTGACGGTAATGATTTTGATATAGAGATTGAATTGGAAATCACTGGGTAACTGCCATCTAGAAACATTTTGACTTGAGAAATCAGATCAAAATGTGAAAATAATTGAGAAACCTTCAGAATTAGATATTAGCAGATCCTTATTCGAAGATCCAGCGCAGTGGTGTTGGTTTAGAGCCAATAAAAATCTTGCTTATGGAAAAGCAATGTGGCACACAATATGGCTCTTTGTTCGGAAATGTCTCAAAGGAATAGTTCCTACCAGGGCTCTTTGTCTGGAAACGCCTCAAAGGAATAGCTCCTACCAGATGCAGGTAACCAATTTCCAACTGTGATATGGATACTAAGTGTGGCATATCTGGGAGATATGAAGAAACCCTTGAACATATTCCTATAGGATGCATGCATTCAAGAGCTGTGTGGAGGAATATCAATATGAATATTGATGCAGTTAGAAGTAGTTGCAACTCTGTCTCTAATAGATTATCTCCTGGTTTTCTAACACTAATGGTGAGATGGAGGAAAGTTTCAGCAGTCTCATGGTTGATTCTCGGATTATTAGGAAAGATAGATGTGATGCTGTCTTCCAAGGAAAATCCCTTAATGTTTATAATTCCACTTGCAGGATTAACTACTATCTCTTGCAATGCTACCAAGAGATTGCAACTCAGAGTTGTGAAACCTCTTCCTAAACCAAATCTGCATATGCATACTCACAAAACCGATTTTAGAAGGAAAAAAGATAGTACCTGATACTAGGTTGAACATTAGTGAAGTACTGTATCACATCAACAGCAGCTGCCACATCTTGCATCTGAAGAAGTGCCTGCTCAATACACAAAAAAAAAAATGAAAAATTTCAATACATGAAAGAATCAAACAGACAAACAGGTAATAGTTAACAAGGAGAGAAGTTAAAAAGAAAAAAACCTGATTTTTAGCCCTTAACATAACAAGCTTAGTAACAACACCAAATGGCTGTACTAATTGAAGCAAATCATTCTGAAATACAAGAAGAACAAAGAATCAGTCACCAGAAACCAACTTACAAAAGTGAAAACACTGAAACAAGAAGAATGAAGAATTACCTCGGCTATTTCGTGGCCTACATTACGAACATGAATGACCTTAGAAGGTTCAGTCATCTTAATAACAGAATATACAATCAGAGACTATGGTGATGATGATGGTGATGATGATCAATTGATTTTGATGCTAAAATAAATATTTGCCCTAAAAAAATTGAGAGGGGGGAGGAGAGTTATGATGCCCTAACTAAAACTCCAATAATTGAACTCATATAGATAGGGGTTTTATTTACACCCAAACTAGTCGAGCTTGGGTTATAGGTCCGTTTTAAGGCTTATGATCATTAGCGGTGGCCCAGTTTGTTGGCCGCTTGTTGATTGATGGGATGTCACTTTTCTACCACTCCAACCAGAATAATGGTTTCTTTTCTGTGGAATTTCATTTTTTTTTATAAGAAAATATATTGCTAAAAAGAAACATACTTCTAACCAGAAGTATGATGCTTGTACAGTTCCGTGATTAAAACATTTCTCATGCTGAGATGATATATTGCATTACATGAATCCCTTCCCATCTTCCTATAGTGATAGACTTATTACAGAAAATTTAGACCAACAAAGAAAATTTAGAAAATTTAGACCGATAGGAAATAAGAGTTTATCGCCCACTAGAAAATCTTAACTAAAAAATAATAATACCTTTAAGTAAATAAGTCTTACCGGCCCCATCAGAAAATAATTATTTAAGTAAAAAAAATTACCTTAAGTAAAATCAATATATATTGAGTAAAGAAAAGGGAACATTATGTATATACCCCTATAGTATGAGGCCCATTGATAAATAATCTTTTAAACTTAATATATACCCTTAGTACAGAAGCTTACCGCTCTTTATCAACTCAAATGTTGTAATTGCCGATGTCAATACTTTATTGTCAAAACTAAACTCTTTACTCCAGCTGGGTTATTGTTATCTTTATTCTTTTTCAATTATCATCTGGCATATTCACCGACGTAGCTCTAGTTCGGTAACGACTTTTGGTACACATACCCGATATGTATACCATAAAGTTTTATTGCTCGTGAACAGGTTGTGGTACACGTACCCAATACACATACTGAAACAGCCTGTGTTTTGTTTTGACTTGAGGTACACGTACCCAGTATACATACCTTGGCAAACTGAGTTCATGAATTGGGTTGGTACACGTACTCGGTACACATACTTACTCAGTCGAATGTTTTCAGATGTCTCTAAGACATATTTGATCACTTAATCACCTATAGGTGAACTCGGTGATGTCTGATACTCAACTACACGCTTCTAATCCTAATCATAATACGAGACTTGACTAAATGTAGACTAGAAATCAAGGCATAGTTTTGATCAACTAAATTTGTCAACAAGCTTGAGATAACAAAACTTGCGAGTTCGATCGAGTAATGCCCTCTAACACAATATTTCTAGACTTCCTAGTTTAACCTAACGAATTTCATTTTAGTAATCTAATCAAGCAATGCTCGAGTCTTAGAACTAAAATATGACAACCAAACTTGACATACATTGGTGGGTTCAACCAAGCGATGCTCTAACACTTTGGCATAACTTGGATAGTTGTTTATTGATTGAGCAACCTTTTTATGTTGTTGAAGGATTTTTGTGCAAAAAAGAGTTTATTTGTAAATCACATTGGATGCTTTGGCACCGTCCTTTGGTTGTAAAGTAGATAAATTGCGGTAGAGGAGGTGCCGCAGGTTGATACTCTCGTTTTGTCCTTTGGTTGTAAAGTAGATAAATTCCCTATATTTTACCTTGGTTTTCCTTAGGGAGACAAATGGATTGACAGACTGAGAGCTCTTAGAGGAACTTATAAGATTTCAATAAAAGAACAACTTTCGAGTCCTTGTGATCGGTGAAAGAACCATTATAAGCATACCAAGTGTATTTGATATCCAATAAAAAATCAATACACTACTGTAAAGTAAAACAATCAGTGAATAATATGTACCTGTAATATACATAACTGATTTGAGGAGAACATTTTTGTATGGTTGGCTTATATAAAACTATGTAAAAGTAAAGCTTCTTGAACCAATTTGTTTATTTTTGACATAAACTAATATTTCGGATTTGGTATATGATGTTTTGTTCTAATAAATATCACCTGGAGCTAATACAATATCAAACAACAAGAAAGTTTTAGTTGAACACATTTAGGTTGATTGATAGAACGAAGCTCATTCTGATGGGAAAAATGCACATATTAATTCTAGGTGAAACATAAATATCTGGTTAATCTTGCGTTATCCGGTGGAAAAATAGAAATTCATAATCTCGCGTATAATGTGTTTTGGAAAATATACGCAATAAAATTACCGAAAAATGTATGTATATTATTGTAGACATGGCAATCTATAGGGGTATAAATGAAAAGAATGTTCATGTTCCTCTTGCAAAATCATTAATGGTATACTACTCTTTCTATCCCACTAAAACTTTGACTTATTTTAAGTTTGCAAAAAAATTAGGCGAGGAAGAAAGAAGGATATGTTTTAGACTTTTTTTTTGTTTTTTGCAATTATATCCATATGAATTGTTTTTTTTTTCCTTCCAAAAAGAAGAATAAAACCTCATAAAATAGATTGATTGATAGAACGAAGCTCATAAATTTGAGGATCATTTACGGTTACAAGATTAATACAATTTGTGACATAAAGACTATGCAACATAGCTTGAAGCCCATCATCTTGGTTACAAAAGGTTGTTATGTTTGCTGCCTTAGTTATATTAAACTTAGAAATTAACAGTGAGGTAGTAATTATAAAATTAATACAAGTACTTGTCATATTTCTAAAATCTGTGATAATAGGATATTTATGTTTTCAATTTTTTGCATATCTTTCCATCAGCAACTTCAAAATTGCTTGAAAATGGCTTTGGAAAATGATAAATTTCATTAAGTTTCACATCGAAAGGCAGCTTTCGCTCATGAATAACAAATAGTAAAATTCTTAGAAATAACGTATTTCTCAAATTACGTTGTGGTTGCAAACTTTATACAATTGAAAAACATTTTAAAATAACGAATATATACATGATTATTAGATTATACATATTTGTTGTACTAAGATCTTATAACATTAATCAATTAAAATGTCATTTCAAAAAATAATGGCTAACTTTGGAGGGACAAATTTAAAATGAAAAGGTCATCTTTGGTGATGAAGGGAGTATTGAATATTACAATAATAATTTTCAAACAAACTTCGATTTACTATGATTCACTTTACAAAATTTGTTTGTAATTACCGGAAACGTTGGGTATACCGTGGGCTCGCCGTAACGGGTTTTCCGGCGTAAGGAAACCTGGTGGGACCCGTAGACCCAAATGTTGCACCCCTTGCTAACCACTGGTGTAGAGAGTATGTGGATTCTCCCAGGTTATCTCATATGGGCAACCCATTGTGACGAGCCCACGATCAATGTAAAATTACTGATAATTAGTTGAAAATGTTGTGTATATATTAGGCTTTCCATAACCATAATCGGTTATTTGCCAGATATTATCCGTTAAATTCCTTTAGTAATATTATATGCTCCCTCCATTTCAAAATTTTGTTCCCATTGACAAAGTCAAAATATTAGGAGATCATGGGATTTCCGAGATTAGAAATTAAAAAATTCTAAATTAAATAGGAAATGAAGGAGAAAATATAAAAGATCTTCCGAATTTTGGAAACTTCGGACTTTATAAGGAATCTAACATTTGCGGTTAAAAACAATTTAATTTTATTAGCCCCCCATCCGCTTCGGCTCCCTTGGCTAGGTTACCCATGAGGCTCGCTGGTAGGCTAACACAGCAACCTGTTCAATTAATGTAGTAGTATGTTGTTGGAGCTTAGCTTGTTAGGCTTCCAACTAGTTAATGTAATACTCTTTATCCAATTAAAAAAATAATAATAAAAAAGAAGAAGATAAAGAATAAAAACTTATCTTTTTCTATTTAGATAGATATTTTTCATGATTTTAAATATGATCTTATCAAAAATATACTTATAATGAAAATAAAATAAGTATATTTAAGAGTTTATTGGAAAACGATATCTATAAGCAGAAGTAAAGTATAATTTTATAATCGATAGAAATAAATAGAGGACAGAAACGAAACTGAGGAGTATACAAATGGATCACTCAAGGTAAATTTGGATGATGTTACCCAATTTTAGGTCATAATGCAGATTTGAATCATGAGCACAGATTTCACGTGATGATACATGTTTTAAATCATTACACATATTTGGTTTATAGGTAGATTTTAGTAAAACTAGAGACTACTTCGATGAGGTTAAAAAAATTAAGAAAGAGAATTTGTTTATTTATTTCATCATTAATACTAGATGCATCTAGCATTTAGGTAGCAAGTTAGGAAAAAAAACATTTAGATGATTTTACCAATCGAATCAGAACTTCATTCAACATGCCATTTATCTCTTTTCTGCCACCCATCAGGCCAGACTGGTTTATGTTACGAAACAAATAAAATCTATCTCGACGAGCAGACCACTGGCAATGGCCACCACCTTTATTTTGTATCTGTTTATTATTCCATTTGCATGGTAAACATCAAAAGTACCACTATACCAACGACGATCCCGATTATCGTACCAACTAAAATCACACCAAAAATATATACAACCGTCGAATACTTTAAAATCCCAATGTCATTCCTCACCTTGATGGAGCGTACGCTGACCTAGATCATCATCATTGTACTTGCATTGCATATCTAACGAAATCCCATTTTCTTCGATATCATTTTGTACCATCACTTTCTCATGATATGAACTGAAAATAATAGAAACAACAACAAACTTGCCATGACTCCTCCTAGTACCCATTTTTTAATTTTGATTGAGGATGTCAAGACACAAGATCCTATATATATATATATCGTTCAATGTATTTTGAAGCTAACAAATAATGAAGAGATCAAGAGAATTTAATGAGGAAGATTTGGGAGGATATCATATCGTATATTTTTATATCCCATAATGGGGTGTACAAAATTCCTGGAAGCCTGCGGCCTGTTTGTCTGCCTGATAGAAAACAAGTCTACAAGAAGATAAGGAAAACACCACAACAGATAGTAAGTATAATCCTGAAAATGTTCGAAGAGTACAAATTGGCGCACACCCACCTCCTACCACTATCTCCATGCGATGACACACCTCAATGGAAGCCTGTCACAAAGTACAAAGAAGTGACAATACCTATAGGCTGGAAGGCACCATCACCGAACTGGATAAAAATCAATAACGATTGAGTAGCACGAGAAAACCCGGAACATGAGCGGGATGTATATGCAGAGACAGCACATGTCAAGTTATCAAGGCAATGGAAACCATTAGGAATCACAACATCTATCACAGCGGAAACATGGGGACTATTGGTGGCAACAAGGCTGGCAACACAAGAAATGCGACCAATAATATGGTTCGAAGCGATTTCTCAAGTACTTATACAACTCCTAAATTCAAGCATCACAACACCCTGTGGTATCTCCAAGATTTGATTCAAGAAATTAACACTCTACTTACGGAAATCTCCTACACCAAAATAACACATGTTTACAGGGAAGCAAACCAAGTTATAGACAAGGTGGCAAATGAGGTAGTGGACCACCAACAGAGACGCCCAACAAATGCTACAACTAGGATATGGGATCACATGTGCCCATCTTTCATTACTAACATCACTCTGGATGATAGGAATGGAGTAAAATTTCAAAGAATTGTTAGAATTGTAGCTACCTAATTAAGTAATATATCATTCCTTTAAAAAAATATTTATTACCGATATTTGTTTTATAGTAAAGTTGGATGTTATCATTGTAAAATTGACGGTATACAACGCTTTCGGATACCTGTATAATTTCTATATTTGGAGGAATTGTGGAAATATAAAGCAAAGAGTCAGAAAAAAGAGTTTAATCTTTAATCCTTACTATTATGAAAGTCTGGTAATCAGATAATCCATGCAAAAGGTGTGGCAAACAATACACGAAAAAACTCTGATGTCAATATCGGGCACATGAGCCATTAAATAAAATGACAGCGTTGCCAATTCAAGGTAAGGGTAAACTAAACTGAAAATCCCCTTTATTGTTTGTCCACCCCAATGCATCACTGCATAATTATTCGCTTAAGTTTATCATCTAGCTGAATTGTACACACCACATAGAAAATACAAATGGGAATGTTCTTAGTACATGCCAGAATGATTAATTACATATTTTAATTCATGTCTGCCTTACCAACTGAAACTCATTCAACTGTTAAATCACTTATCATATTTTCATATTGATTAACGAAAAAAATGGAGCTACGGCCAAAAGTACTTCAAGGCGTACGTGGAAATGGACACTAAGAAAGAAATATCAACTATACTACCATAACCATTCACCGTTCTGAGGGTGATATGTTTTTATTTTTCATTTTATTTTTAGAAAAAGGTTATATTAATGAAAAAGGCCAAGCCATAATACAATAGTAGCTAGCAGCTACATTACATATGAATTACATTTTCCCTGTTGTGCAGGATCTGATTGCTATCAATAAACTTAAAAATTTGTAAGTCACAGCTCCACAGAACAATGGACTGTTTAACAGCCACAATTAAATCATAAACTGATTTGTGTCTCCCCCAAAAAAATCTATTGTTTACCTCATTCCAAACGTTCTAAATTAAAGCGTAATGCAGAAAACTCCATACAACGTTACATTTGTCGCTTAAGACATTCCAACTCCAAGCTTCAAACAATAGTAGAACTGAAGCCAGTAAAGGCCAAGAAATACAGAATGCTTTTATGAAATAATCCCAAATTTCAAACGTAGTCTTGCAATGCATAAACAAATGATTTGCAGGCTCATTTTCCAAGTTGCACAACACACAAGATGCATTATCCACCTACACCCCTCTATGACTTAACATGTCTCTGGTTGGCAAAGAATCATTGAAAATAACCCACAACATAAAGCTTACCTTTGGAGGGATAAACTTCTTCCACAAGAAATTCTCAAAGGAAACAGCGGTACTCTCTCTTGCTAAAGCATCATAGCAAGCACTAGTTGAAAAGTTGTTCAGGAATTCAACCTCATTGTCCCTCCTAAATCAAAAATGAAGAAGCTCCTAAGTCTCTTCTTAGTAGATCTCATTCCATCTGTTCATTTGCATTCAAATGATGCTTAAAAGAACCAATCCATCGACCATCACTAGTCATCTCGGCTGAAAAGACGAGGGTACCCTAATACACCACAATCTTTTTGTTTCAACCTACAAGTCCTCTTGCC
Organism: Papaver atlanticum; assembly: GCA_023531105.1. NCBI lineage: Eukaryota > Viridiplantae > Streptophyta > Magnoliopsida > Ranunculales > Papaveraceae > Papaver > Papaver atlanticum. Next base: position 2,125,352 of record JAJJMB010003726.1, on the reverse strand, counting down.
AAGTGTGATTGTCTATGGACAAAGTCAAGACAATACAACAACTTAGGTATTCACACTTTATGTGATTGTCTATGGATACGAAATCAAGACAATACGACAACCAAAGTGTGATACTTGATAATATGTTCGGACTTAACCAAACTCTATAGGATCACTATCAACTATATCGGAGTTAACGTAAAGTGCAATTTACTTTAAATTATATAAACAAATATAATTGCGGAAAAAAAAAGTAAATCACACAGCAAGATTTTGTTAACAAGGAAATTGCAAATGCAGAAAAACCCCGAGACCTAGTCCAGAATTGAATACTCTCAGAATTAAGCCGCTATAGAAAATCTACACCAACTTCGTATAGTTGAGACCAAGCAACTACCCCTAGTTCACTCAGTTTCCTAAGTATCCCTGCGCTTCCGACTTCGATGAGTCACGCATTGGTACAATTCCTTTTGATCGTATTCCAAACAGCAAAGGAACCACGAATCTGTTTGGTAAAAACTTTATCGATTATTTAAGATAAAGATATCTTAAGTCATACGCAAAGGCTCTTCCGTTTAATCTAATAAACTCCTTTGCCTGGTTAGATCAATCTATCCAATAACTACCAAAGTAGTTAATTTTAGATTCGCTATCAATCAGTATAGATTCCAAGGAGAAACTATAAATCAATGTCGATCTCACGCAACTAATCAATCGAATAAATCCGATTCTAATTGGATCTCATCCGATCAAGGTTTGTGCACACACAAAGATACAGAAACCAATAAGAAATCTTCTTCGTCTTCAAATCTTCTTTAATCTTCAATAATAACCTGCACAACACCACTTGAATCTCTTATAATCAATCACACACAGAGTGGAGTCTGTTAATAATAGATTATCACATGATGTCTTTAGATCTAACAACAGTTTTAAAAATCCCATCGATACTTCGATCTAGTTTGAGTAAATCTTATATCAGAAGAGAAGATTCTCAAGAATAAACAAACTAGGTGCAATCTAAGTTCCAACAACCATTAGTCAATCAAATCAATCGAAAACTAATAACACTGCAATTATCTAGTTTCCCACCAACGGTACTCGTAGAGCTTCTTGATCTCACAGAAGTCTTTAAACGAGCGGCCGTAAGAGATTTCACCTAATTAGGATACTTTCCTCTCTGATTAGACGGCTCCACCAGAAACAACAAGAAATGAAGTTTGCCTGGCTCTTAGGATAGTTTGCTAAAAATGAAAACTAGGTATTTATAGACCAAGGATGTTTGGACATCAAGGAATTTCCAAAACCGAAAATATTCTCAAGATATGCAATGAATGGCAAAATTCGGTTTTTCTAATTCCAATAAACGCCTGTCTAATATTTCCAAAATCTCTCAATAGAAAATCTCCAATTAATAAATGCACATACTAATTTTTATTCTCTAGAAATATGCATTTAATTGATGGTAATTAAAGCATATAAAACCAAAAACCTTAATTAAAAGATTCTTAATTTATCTCAGCACAGGATCTCCTTGAGCACTAAGGAATATCTTTGAACAATAAATGATAAGAGTTACTGTACGTGTTCAAAGTATGTTGACATCTCTTCACTATAAATCCTTATTCATATTCACATGGATTTACATTCTTGGAATCGGTTATACCAAATTTTGAAAAAGCGGGGGTCTAACAACCACACCCAATATTTCGTTTACGCAATCTGTATGGACAAACTCCAATATAATTCCAAGAGAATCAACTAGACAGTCAGACTCAATCAATGGAAATAGATCCAAGAGTTGTATCTCTGTTTCTCAAAGTTCATAATAAAAATTATACATGACTATAATTTTGCTATCGTCATGGCTAAATAAAAAGCAAACTTGCACTAGAATATTTGTATTCGTGTTAAGATGTTGAAGCAGTAGTCATGGAAACACTTGGAGGTGAAGTTGTAGAACTCACAGAAAAGATAAATTTATCGCCAAATGGAAACTTTGTCTCATCAAATGCAATATGAGCAATGACATAGACCATATGAATGTGTAAATTCAAGCATCTGTAACGTTTATGGTGAATATTAACCAAGAAATACACAAGTTGTTGATTTTAGACTGATCTTATCTTTCCTATAAGAAACTAAATTTGGATGACACAAGCAACCAAAAACCTTCAGTATAGAATAATCTGGCTTAGTGTGATAAAATTCTTCACATGGAGATTTATAATCAATAATCTTTCTAGGAAGTCTATTGATCAGGAAGATCAGAAGTAGTTGCTACAATAAATTACTACAATCACCCCTGCCACTATCAGGATACTTGCCACCATTATTATAACAACTTTGCGAAAACTGGAACATTGATCGAAATCTTCTCGATCGGGAGAAGTTGGAGGAAATTCAGGAAGGTATGTCTCCGCCCGCCGCGCCCCCTTATATATATAAAAAATCATACTATTGCTAGATTTACTCCTCAAACATATAACAATCAGTTATCAACCTATAAGTGAAAAACCAGACAACTAACCTGTTTCCAACCCTTGCGTCCTTGACCATTCTGATCCATTGTCGTCATTTCTTGAAGTGAACCGAATTGAAAGAAAATGTTCCTCCCTCTGTAACGTCATATAAAAATAATAAATGACTAGGACATGCCAAATACAACCAGATATAAAAATAAATTAGTGCGACCACCGCGCCCACTGTCATAACACTTACCACCATTGTTATAACAATTTTTTTAAAGTTGGAAGCCTGATGGACCTGGTCGACATTTTCTTAAACATGAGAAGTTGGAGGAAGTTGAGGAACGATGTTCTCCGGGACGCAGCTTCTGAATAATGAAGAACATGCCTGCGAAACATTAAAGACGTGTCAAAAACAACAATTTAAAGACGTGTTAATTCCATTTTTGATGGGAAACATTGTTGCATTCTATATGATCTTACCTTATTTACAATATATTATTTCCTAGTTTATAGGTTTTTCCTATATTGAGCTCTATATACACCATGAGCTGTGTAACCAATTGAGTAACCAAAAAATAAGAGATTCTTTTATATCTTTGCATTTAAAAAATATAAAAAAATATATGTGATACATGTGATACTTTTTGCATTTAAAAATGTGAAATACTATGTTTATATTATAATTGTATTTGACCATTGTTGTATTATAAAGAAAATATGATAATTTTCATATTCCAGGTCAAAAGACAAAGTTTAAAGTGATAATTTAACATAACAAGAACAATATATGGAGATGAATGAGAGAAAATTGAAATGATTCTAGAGGAGGAAATAAGCAAGTTAATGAATGAGAACGATGTTTTTTAATAGAAAAACTCATCACTAACATCATCTTATAAATCCATGGGAGAAAATACTATGTCTCAATGGAAAAACATAGCATACCGTGGTAAAACAATATTCTGGTATATAAGTTATCATGAGAATCCATGAAATTCTCATGGTTTTGGTTGAGCTTCATAGAAGATGATAATAATACACACATTTTGTTTATAATTATCCATAAGAATCCTCATATATCTTCAGCCTTTAACTATCCTAATAAATTTTAAGTGAATAATAGGTGTTTTTAGGATTTCTAACTATCCTTATAAGTTATAACTCCGAATCCGAGACACCCCTCCTAGCACTAATACATTTTATATTACATTGGATAAAACACACATTATTTCGCGTTAATGCATATCATGAATTACTGGCATTGTACTTCTTCTTGTTTTAGGCTACTGTGACGAATATAATTTTATTCTGTTTAGTTTTTTTTTCTTTTTCTTTTATCAGATAATACACTTATGAAGAGAACTTAAGATTCAAATGAAATAATAGTTTGTCATTGTTATGTCATATAGTTTCTCTGCCAATCCCTTCTCTTATTATTGAATCCCGTGAGAGAAGCTCTCTCATCTTTGCCTTTTAAAATTTCGACCTCACCAAGGCTCCTCTAGTGTGGAAATGATACGCAATGCACTATTTTTGATGATTTTTATCCTCCACCAATTTATTATCAATTTAAGAAAAGTAAAAGTATTCCTCCTTCTTCTAAATTTAGTAATTTCTATGATAATGCTTGAAAAAGTGGAGGTACAACAACCTCACCCAATAATTTGCTTAGCAATCTGTATGGACTAACTCCAATATACTTTTAAGAGAATCAACTAGACAGTCAGACTCAATCTTAATAAAAAGTATATCAAAGAGTTATATCTCAATTTCTCGATTCAATACTTACTCAAGCAAATAGAAATCTGCGAGTCTAATTGAATACAAGAGATATTAACTTGAACGGTACCAAAGACCAATGTTCAAGTATCAATCAATTTCAATAAACAACCAAAGTTCGGATTTCCCAATTGATTGATTCAACGCACAACCTGTAATATTTCAATTATATAACAAAATATAATGCGGAAAAGAAATAACACAGACGCCAGAAGTTTTGTTAATGAGGAAACTGCAAATGCATAAAAACCACGGGACCTAGTCCAGATTGAACACACACTGTATTAAGCCGCTACAGACACTAGCCTACTACAAACTAACTTCGGTCTGGACTGTAGTTGAACCCCAATCAATCTCACACTGATCCAAGGTACAGTTGCGCTCCTTACGCCTATGATCCCAGCAGGATACTACGCACTTGATTCCCTTAGCTGATCTCAC
>JAJJMB010003726.1:2088211-2116926 GCA_023531105.1 Papaver atlanticum | reverse complement strand
CCCTGTTAACCTGAGTTGAATCGGTTTGACTCAGAATAACTCAGTAGGCCAGAACCCGACTTAACTCGTTGACTGGACTTTGACCGAGTTGGACTTTAAACTTTGACTGTTGACCTGACCTTAGAAGTTGACGGTTAAAGACCTATTTACTGTTAGAGACTGTCAGTTAACCAGATGGACTGGGCCTTAGAGTAATGGGTAGGGTTTAGTAGACTTGGGTTTAGAACCATTAAATAGAATTGTATGATTATTGTGTGAGCCTTTGTGGCTAGATTCTTAGAGTTCTCGTGTGATTAACAGTTAGTTATTAACAACGATCGATTCAAAGGATGAACCGGTGAATCGTGGATCTCGAGGTAGGCGTGGCTTGTCATCAAAAGAGGTGGGAATACATTTTACTCTTTTGTAACCATTGTTGTTTCTTTTACAAAAGTCTTTGTTTGACAAACTCATGCATTGTCTGATTGTACATTCCAAGCTTTGTTTAGTTTGCATTACGATTGTTCTGTTGATTCTTTGAATCTTTCCACGATTTGGAAAGGACTTATAATGCTTTGTTTATCATTGTGAATTATTATGGAAAATGAGAATTTCCACTTGTGGTATATAGGATACTCTCCTTCACATTTATATCTACATGAATTCATCTTTTATGCTTATTATGGGTCATCAGTAATGGGTGATATCAATAGCTATTCGGTGTGGAATTGGCATTAATATTATACATTGTTTGAAGAAGGAGTTTGTCCATATACATGTTTGTTTGTTTGAGTGACTTGGTCACTTTTTAATGTTTGGGAAAAACATGCATTGTTTTCCAACTCTTGCTTATGATTACTTTAAAGTTAAATGTTATTCCTTCTGGGCACCCCTTTTAGGGATGATGTGCTCATCCATTCCCACTTTCAGTTTCAGAGACAGATCAGAGTTGCGCAGCGAAAGCTTCAAGGGTTGAGTTCGTTAGTTGGTTAACTTCGTTTATGTTTATTATGTTGTATATTTTATTTGTAAACCAAAAGACTATTGTTTAAGCATCATTTGAGAGAAGTTCTTGTATATATATATTTCAGAGGGAGGCTAGTTTTGGGTTAAGTTTTGTAGCAGATTTCTTAATTAAATGCTTAAGTATATTTTTTAGTACCTTAGTGCCTCTTTATTTTGTTAATCTCTTTGATAAGTCAGCTGCTAGCTTTGGGGGCTCTACAAGTACGACGCCTCTGGATGCCAGTCCATTAGCAGCAGCATCTCTAAAAGCCGTAGCATCCAAAGTCGATTCCTCCAAAGTAGCAGCCATAACCCAAGAAAACGAACAGCGAGAAGGAATGGCACAGTCAACAATGCAACAACCTATCTACGGGATGCCACTAACCGATGAGCGAAATCAACCGCTACTTACCATCTAGCCTCTTCTAATGGATAGCCAACCAGCACAGCCTGTGGAACTTCAAGCCCTTCCCAACGATCCACCTATCCCTCTGATACAGACTGTAGATTAAGATCACACGGTAGCTGCGGTGGACAAGCACACGTGAGAACTCCGAATCAAGGGTCGAACTATTCCATCCAATTGATAGCAGAGCTTGAAGAGGTGAAAAGGAACCAGAAGATATACGCGGACGCTGTAGCGTTACTCGCACAAGAAAACCAAGAACTCAGAGATAGAATTGCCCAAAGCGCAGAAGTTGAGAATCAGCACGATGAAGCAAATTCTAAGGCACCTCCACCAAATCAAGACCAAAGGATGGATGTGGCCAACGTTCACAACCCCGAGCCATTAAACTGAAGAGCTTCCAGGGGGAATATATTGTCCGACCAAGACTATATTCCCGACGATTCAGGCTACTTCGATGATGAGGACCGAAGATCAGGGCGATCATCCATAAGAGAAGAGCATCATCTCTCAATGGAGAACCTTCGTGTCGAGATGATGGCAGAAATCAAGCAGTTGAAGGAAAGACAGGGAGGGGAAGACTAGAAGAAGTAATGAGAGAAGCCGCTACCACACTACTGGATGCACACCTAGCCAGATCTCTCATCCCCCAAAAGTGTCCCATCCCAGCGTTCAATTGCTTCGATGGCTCTAGCGATCCCGCAGCACATCTTCGATACTACAACCGAACCCTGGCCCGATGGGACCAAGACGATGTAGTCCTCTGCAGATATTTCCCTTCAAGCCTGAAAGGATCGGCATTGTCCTGGTTCGACAACCTACCGCCTAACTCCATCGACTCCTACAACCAGCTCACTGAGAAATTCTTGAGAACTTACATGTACAACAAGACCGTCAACGCAGGGATGGACAAACTCTTCTCGCTAGCAGTCGCCTAAAAGGAAATGATCAGGGAGTATATCGATAAGTGGAACAAAATATGTCAAGCAATAGGAAATGTAGACCCGACAGTCAGCATCAATTGTTACAAGTGGGGACTGGACAGGATGAGCCCATTGTTCGTTGAGATTCACGGAAGTATCCCCAAGACTGAAGGAGATCTTCGAGTGATCATCAAAAAGCACGCCAGGCTCGAAGAAATACAGCGAAACAATCCTAGAGCACAAGTACAGAAATCTAATCGTACGAATACAGTAAAGCAAGCCAGCGGATCAAAGAGGACCAATACGACTGAGCACTCCAACGAAGATAAGAGAGGACGAAGAGATGATCATCGGCACAATAATAAGAAGTTCGAAGACCAAGTCTACACGAAGCTCAACACCAGCTATGTTCGCATCCTGAGGGAAATCAAGCATCGAACTAACCTCGAGTAGCCATGGTCCAAGGGGAAGCAACCACCAAGGTCTAAGAAGTCAAGAGACTACTACGAATACCATTGCTTCAATGGTCACCAAACAGAGAAGTGCAAAAATCTCAAGATGATGATCCAGAAGTTGATTGATGCCGGAGATCTCAAGCAATATGTTCAAAAGGCAGAAACCGATGATAGGACCCAACGAAGCAAACAAGTCCAACTGCCCGAGAATAACCGAACGATCAATACTATTTCCTGTTAAGAACCTAACGGCCCTTCACTGACCGACCAAATAGGAAAAAGATTGAGAAAGCAATTTGAGGACTACTGTGAACTGTACAAGATCGATGGAGAAGAAGTTGATGAACATGAGCAATGGATGAACGCACCCCTATCATTTAACGCTGAAGATGTCGAAGAAGACATGGAGGATCACAATGATCCTTTGGTATTAACGTTACCAGTATCGGGGTGCAACATAAAGAAAGTGCTGATCGATGGAGGGAGCTCAGTCAACGTTCTATTCTACGATAATTCAAACGAATGGAATTGAATGGCGAGCAGCCGATGTCTTCCTACTACACCTTATATGGGTTCAATGGTGCACCAACGAAGCCTTTGGGAGACATCGTCTTAGAAGTCAAGGAAGGACCGATGAAGGTTAGTACCCGATTCAGCGTAGTGGACGCACCGTCCCCATATAACGCCATCATTTGGCGAAGATGGGTGCAAAAACTAAAGGGAGTTGCAGCAACATATCACCAATACCTTAGATTCCCGACACCCGAAGGGGTAATGGAAATCAAGGGCGATCAAGTCACAGCACGAGAATGTCAGGCTTTACAAAACCGGCTAAATAGTGAATAAGATGAGCAACGTAAAGCCCGAAGAGGCAAAAAAAAAAAGCGGTCGCTAAGGACAAGGAAATTGATATATATCTCGAAGAAATCTCAGGAAAAAGCCTAACGAAGGTTAGCACCGTTCTAACTACCGAAGCAGGCGTTTCAGGGGCAAAGGGGGCTGAAGAGCCTACCAAATAGCAATTAAAGAACGCTTCACTGCTAGGGGAACCGAAGACTATATTCACGCCGGTGGAATCTACGAAGGAGATCAACATAGGAACGGAAGAAGATCCCAAGATGATCAAGATAGGGACTCTGATAGACCAGGATCGAGGAGAAGCGTTGGTCAAGCTACTCAGAAAATACGCGGACATATTCGCATGGAAGCTAGGGGATATGCCAGGGATCGATCCTAAGATAATACGACACGAACTTCGGATAAAACCGGGCACAAACCCCTTCAGGCAGAAACTACGCAAAGTAGCACCAGAGTATCATCAAGCAGTTGAGAAAGAGCTTCACAAACTCATGGAAGCAGGATTCATAAGAGAGGTGAGATACCCTACATGGATCTCGAACATGGTCATCGTACCAAAAAAGAACGGTGGGGGTAAGGATATGCATCGATTTCACCAACCTCAACAAAGCGTGCCCGAAGGATAGTTATCCGCTCCCAAGCATCGATCAGCTGGTGGAAGTTATCGAATGGCACGAAGAATTATAATTTATGGACGGATATTTCGGCTACAACCAGATATCCCTAGCAGAAGAAGATCAACAACACACATCATTCTTCACTCCGCACGGACTCTACTGTTACACTCGAATGCCCTTCGGACTGAGGAATGCAGGGGCAACATACCAGAGGATGGTTGATGCTGTCTTCAAGCCATGGATTGGGAAAACTTTGGAATAAAGATCACCTTCAGGACTTGAGAAATATCTTCGGCGCAATGAGGAAATACAACATGAAAGTGAACCCAGAAAAGTGCACCTTCGGTGTAACATCAGGGAAATTTCTCGGATATTTGGTAACGAAGAGAGGCATCGAAGTCGATCCCGCCAAGATCCAGGCCATCGTGGAAATGCCCTCCCCAAGAAATTTGAAAAAAGTACAAAAACTCAACGGTTCTTTGGTAGCGTTGGGAAGATTCATCGCTAGGTCATCAGATAAGTGTAAACACTTCTTTAATATCCTCAAGAAAGGGACTAAGTTCGCATGGACCGCTGAGTGTGAAGAATCCTTCCAGAAGATCAAAGAATACCTGGCAACGATCTCGATCCTCCAAAAGCCCAATCCTGACGAAGTGTTGGCCCTTTACATAGCTGCTACCGAAGATGCAGTCAGCGCAGTACTGGTCAAGACCAATACGAAGGTTGAAAAGCCGATCTATTATGTTAGTAAGACCCTCAATACGGCAGAAAGAAACTACACCAAGTATGGGCAACCCAAAAGCTGAGAACTTACTTCTTGACTCACTATATTCGTGTCCCGTGCAAAGAACCGCTGGAAGCTGTTCTTGAAAATGCCGGAAAAGTATGAAGAATAGCAAAATGGAATACGCAACTGGAGCAATTCAACATCATCCATAAGATCCAAACTCCCCAAAAATCACAAGTCCTGGCAGATTTTCTAGCAGACTTACCTCTGGATAATGATGAAGAAGTGAAGGACATCCCAGGAATGGAAGAAAACGTAAAGAACCTGAATGATGTACTCGAACCTTCCAGCCAAAGAAGGTGGGAAGTCTTCGTCGATGGGTCCAAGAACAGAGAAGGTGCAGGCATAGGGATTGTGATCACGACACCCACTGGGGACAGAATCGTACATACACTCAGATTGGAATTTGAAGGGCATACCAACAACATCGTGGAGTACGAATCCGTAGTACATGCTCTTCATTTGATAATAGAAATGGGAATAACAGAGGTGCGCCTAACAAGTGATTCACAGCTAGTCATTCGGTAGATAGAACTGGAGTATAACACCTATGACGAGACTCTCACAGCATACATGGCCCTGGTCCAAACTCTGGCATCACAAATATCCAGCATTAAGTTCCGACATCTATGCAGGAAAGATAACAGACATGCCAATGCCTTAGCCTACATTTCATCAATGCTGAAAGATGATAACGTCAAGGCTATCAAGATAGCAAGAGTATACGAACCTTCGATCTCCATACTGCAAGTACTCGCTACAACAAATCGACAAGACGATATAGGGGAAGATATTTCTGAAGACGACGTAGGGGAAGATATCGCCGAAGATTTTTCAGAAGACGACATCTTGACAAGAGCGAAAGAAGACGAAGACTGGAGAACCGAAGCTCATCTTTTTCTCGAAGAAGGAGCGCTTCCTACAGATGTGAAGCAAGCCCGGAAAGTGCAATCGAAGGCGGGGAGATACGAGCTTCATGACAGAGTCTTATACAAGAAGTCTTTCCTCGGACCCCTATTACGCTGCTTATCCAGAGAGGAGGGGCATCATATCTTGAAGGACATCCACTACAGAGACGCAGGCAATCACAGTGGGATGAGATCATTGGACGACAAAGCTAAAATGCAAGGATACTATTGGCCGCAGATGATACAAGACACTGCTAAAATGTCCAGAAGATGCGAAGAATGTCAAAGGTTCGCCAAAAGAATCCATGCTCCAGCAACAGAGTTAAATTCAGTGGGAATTCCATGGCCATTTGCAAAATGGGGAGTCGACATCATTAGACCACTAATCGAAGGAACAGGAAAGAGACAATTCTTGATAGTAGTTACTAATTACTTCAGTAAGTGGGTGGAAGCCAAAGCTCTAGCAAGAATCAGGGATGCAGATGTATTCGCGTTCATCTTTCAAAATATCATTTGCAGGTTCGGTATTCCCGCAAAAATTGTCTCTGACAATGGCAGGCAGCTGCAAGGGAAGATTATTGACATGTTGTTCGACACGTTCAAAATCAGGAAAAACAAATCTACTCCCATCTATCCTCAGAGCAATGGCCAAGCTGAAGCCACAAATAAGACCCTCGCTCTTATCCTCAAGAAATCGCTGGATGAACATAAAGGCTGATGGTGTGGGCAATTGCACAACGCACTATGGTCATACCGAACCACAAGAAGGTCAGCAACCGATGAATCTCCATTCATCCTCACTTACGGAGCTGAAGCAGCTATCCCAACAGATATCATCATTCCTACAACAAAAACCGAAGTATGGGAAAAAAAATTCACAGCGGACATGATGCTAGAAAGACTTGATGATCTAGAAGAACGAAGGGAAACAACGTTACAAAGAATGGAGAATTATCAACGAAGGTTAGCAAGGGAGTACAGTAAAAAGGTTAAAGTTAGAAATTTTGTAGAAGGACAGTATGTGCTACGTACCGCATCGCAATATCAGCGACAAGATAAATGGGGTAAATTAACACCAACATGGGGAGGGCCATTTGTCATACACGATATCGCAAGAAAGGGATCGTACTACCTGCGTAACCTAAAATGAGAAATCTTAAGGCACCCTTAGAATGCGAAATACCTTAAGCCATACTATCCATGAAGCAACACAGTTCTGCACCTGTGTGAAGAGTACCAGAAGAAGAAGACAACGTATCCGCTCGACATGTTTCTATCTCTGGCCAAGGAATAGCAGACCTCACCACATCAATCAAATAGAAACCTTCTGAACTATTAAACTGGGGAAAGTACTTGCATACAATCTCTCAGGACTCCCCAATCAGCGTCTATGAGAGTATGACCATGGGGAAGGATTCCAGCAGAAAGAGATACCCAACCAAACAATAAGGCAGCGGTTCGGCGGAATGGGTGCATGTAAATAATTCAATAATGCATCACATTTCCGAGAACGCTGCATCAACCCCCACCGTCCGGTAATCCTATGGCCCAGGGTTAGCTGACGGGGTTGACAGGTCCAAAACAAATGATGGAGGTACATACCTTCGTTATTTTTACAACACACTTTTTCGTATTCTTTAACACTTTTTCTTTTAAGTAAATGAATTGAATAAAGGAGGTAACGCCGCAGATAAATCAAAACTGTACATACCAAAAAGATTGATGATCTATTCCATGAAAGTTGATTACAAGTCTGGGGAGGTAAGCAAAAAAAAAAAAAATACACAAGGAATAACCCAATGCTTTGTAATCAACGAAGATCAAATCTCTGTCCTAGCACGAGGGCCTACTTTTCTTCCGAAGGCTCCGCATGATTAGCACGATCAGCGGATCGCTCCTTTTGGGACGAAGGGACACTCCCTCCAGAGGAGACCTCAAAAGCAGGCTTAAACGGCTCGGGAACAGGACGACGCATGTACCTCTTCGTAATATTATGTTCCTTTAGGAGGCCTAACTCTATTCGCTCCAAGGTCTTGTTAATCTCTTGAGCAAGCTGACGACGGGCCTCATGAGTGATAATGGTGGACTTGAGCTCAGAATTAGCCAGCGATGACCTCAACTACTCCACCTCCTTCGTTGATGCCTTCGCCGCTGCATCTCGAGACCCAGCTAGTCCCTCAAAGTACTTAGTCTGTCCTTGTTGCTCCACTAACTCAGATTGAGCCTTTTTAAGCTTCTCATTTGCAAGGCCAAGTTGTCCCTCGATCTATACAATAAGGAAGAAACAAGATATCAGAAGAAAGCAGGTAGACAGTTGTTCACGCCCAAACGAACATATACCTTCGACATTAACCGAAACTGTTTCAAACTCATTTACTACTGCATCCCGGGCTTCGTCAAGAAAATCATATTCCTCGGAAAGTTTCTTATAATCAAGTCGAAGGTTCCCGAGTTCAAATTGACACTCATCTAACTCTACCTGCTTCATAGAATCTGAATGATGAAGACGATTGACCTCGTTAGTCATTTCTTCGATCCCTTTAGTAAGCCTATACATGCTAAGAGCATGTGCTTCAGCCCTTGCATCGTCTCTCTCTCGAACAAGACGTTGTATATAATCCCGAACCTCAGGATCATGAGATGAGCGGGCCTGACGAAGCTCTGCCTCTAAATCTGTTACCTTGGCATCTAACCGAGAAGATGCATCGCGAGCTTCATAAAGATTGTCACGGGTCCATAACAAAGAACCTTCAAACTAACGACGATCCGCGGTCATCGTATTTTGCATCTCCACCATTTGCTCCCGCCTTTCCCGAAACCGAGCAAGCATCCGGTTATACTCATCGGCTCGAGAATTCCATTTCTCAGCTTCCTTTACTATTTTCAACACCAACTCTTTAATCCGGGAAGCTTGGCGAGTTCTCTCACCCCGAAGCCATTTTAACTCTTCGGTATTGATAGACGCATTTATGTGTCTATTTTCATCTCTATTGTGTATAATGTTAGTACCCATTTTTGTACTTATTTTGGTATTTTATCTCTTTGTAGGTGTTTTTGGAGAAATAAGCTTTTGTGGCGAAATTGGCTCGAAAAGTTGATGAATACAACCCAAGGGACGAGTGTTATGCGGACTCCAGCAACGGATAAGGGGCGACCATCGGATAAGGGGTAACCTTTCCCCTTCACATTCAAATTCTGAAAATTGGCGGGAAACAAAAAACGTACGGCATGTTTTTGTGGCTGTTTTGGTGGTAGTGATTTGGAGGAGTTTGAGGTCGATTAAACTTCTGATTTTCATAGGGTAGACTCCTTATGGGTCTAGAAATCTAACATGGGTGTTTAAATCGATTAAACTGGGCTCAATCGACGGGTTTTGATCTCAACAGCAAAATATGGAAAGTCACGTGTGTGACTTGTTTTAGGAAATTTTAGAGAGATTAAAGGAAAGATTTTCTTCCCAAAGCTTAATATATATTTAAGGAAGAGTTTAGAATCAAAAGGAAAGCCCAGATACGCGTGGAAATTCTAAAACAAGAAATTGCCGCAACTTTGCCGTGAAGAGAAAGAAAAAGATTTTGGAGAGATTTAATCGCTCTTTTTGATATAAATAGATTGGTTGGGTCATATATAAGGGGTGTCGAGAGTTTGGGGGGCTGAGGAGGGCTGAGGAGGGCTGAGGAGTGAGAAATCAAGACGAACAGAAAGTTACCTGCTGCTGTTTTCTGCTGGTGCGGAGCTGAAGAACACGAAGAACATAAGACGCACACTGAACAGTCGCGAAGAACACGAAGAACATCGACCCACACTAAACCGTCGCAGAAGCAGTCATATATTCTTGTTTATTAACAGCACTTCAGTTGTATCGGTGATTCTGTAACGCCATAAAAGCGTTGCAGATTCGCTGTATTATTATTTCTCTTCAATAAAAACACCTTTTGAGCCATGTTTCTATCTTTTGAGCATGTTTTTACCATGAGGAGCTAAACCCAAACACTGGGATGACGGAGGAAGACGAATATCATACTTGGGGTAATTTTATTAATTCTTTTTAAGACTTTTGCATTAATTTTAATTGAAAATATGATTTGAATTAATTGGTTGTCATTTAATTTGATGATGTATGCTTAGCTTAGGTGTTTTGATACATCATGCTTAGGATTTACAATCAATGTTTTGAGAATCTACCTTGGCAAAAATAGAGTCCTTGTTTTTCTTGAGCTAAATTTGTCAAAGAATTAATAATTGAACCTTATGTTTTGAATTCGGTGGAATCCCGAATCCCAATACCTCTCACCATTGTTTAATATTTTTGTATATATTTTTATTAAATTTAAAAACTCGAATCTTCACAAGTCCGAGTGAACGACAACCTTACTTACCACTTTAAAATTACATCAGGTATCACCCGCTGGAGACAGGGCCGGCCAACTCAGATAGAACACTAGGAAGGTGAAGGAAGAATAAAAGAAGAAGAGACAAACCTTTAGAAGATGAAGCCTCGGCACGATCCTTCTCCAAATCTCCCCGAATAGAGATAACTTCCAGACGAAGCTGTTCTTCGGTAGCTCCAGTGCGTTCCTTCCCCTCAAATTGCTTCTTTAATTCTAATATCTCCATGTCCTTGGTCTTGAGAGACTCTTGAGCAGATACAAGCTCATCATCCCTCTGACGAAGCTTCGGTTCCAGCTTCAATGCCTTGGCTCTGAAGAATTGGTACAGAGTATGGTTGCAGTACTCACTAGTCACCAACTACAACAACCAAAAATATATGAGTCACTAAAAAAGAATGCAACCAAATCACCACAGGCGAAGGTAATACATCACCTCAAGAAGACGTTGCTGAGGGAATCCATACTGATGCCTGATAGACGCATTTATGTGTCTATTTTCATCTCTTTTATGTATAGTATTAGTACCCATTTTTGTACTAATTTTGATATTTTATCCCTTGTAGGTGTATTTTGGAGGAATAGGCTTTTGCGGGAAAATTGGCTCGAAAAGTTGCTAAAGGCTCCTGGGAGGACATTTGCTATTCGGACTCTCATTTTGGATAAGGGGTAACCCATTTCCAAGCAGCTGCTAAGCACAGACCGAGACTGGATAGGGGGAGGACAAATTTCTTCACGTTTTCAAAAACAGAAATTTGGCGGGAAAATTTTCAGAAAACAGACGATTTTTTGGATGGATTTTTGATCGATTTTTAGGGAGATTAAAGGGCTGAATTTGATTGGGTTTGTTCCTATGGACCTAACAGGCGAGGTAAGGGTGTTGGAATGGATCCAAAGTGGTCAGAACTCGAATTGGAAGCGAAAAATGGTTAAAATATCACGTTCTATTTTTGGGAAGTTTCTTGGTTTATTTTTTAGAAATTTACGTGAAGAAGAGGAAGGAAACTCTTATTAAGGACTTGTTTCTATCAAGGGAGGAGTTTGGACAATCGAATGCACGTGAAACAGAAGAAAAAAAAGAAATAACTTAACGTGCTGTGGAGGAAAAAAACCAAGTT
Organism: Papaver atlanticum; assembly: GCA_023531105.1. Taxonomy (NCBI): domain Eukaryota; kingdom Viridiplantae; phylum Streptophyta; class Magnoliopsida; order Ranunculales; family Papaveraceae; genus Papaver; species Papaver atlanticum. The sequence goes on along the minus strand of JAJJMB010003726.1, from coordinate 2,105,482 downwards.
TATTCTCGAATTTTCTTTGCTCTACTATGTATAAAAGGGTTGGTTAGGGTCCTAGGAAGGGAAGGAAGAAGTTAGGGGAAGTTTAGAGCCTTAGAGAAGCTAGAAAAATCATTGGAAGAAAACACGTTTCTGCTGGTGCAAACTGTGCCGGAGAAGACGAAGAACACAGAACAGCGGAAAAAGAAAGTTGCAGAGGCAGACTTATTTTCAGTGACAACGAATTACGGTCGCATCATCCAGCAGTCACCAAAGCTCTTCAGCAACGATTCCGTCCGCTGTATTAGACTTTCAGCGACTCCAGTATACCCTTTTCTCTCTTGTAATCAACTTTTGAACACCAAACATGTATTTTGAGAACACGATTAATATGAGGAGCTAAACCCCTTAGCCGAGGCGACGGAGGAAGCCATTGTTCCATGAAAAGTGGTATAATTCTATTTTAATTATTTATTGCAATTATTTTACATGATTTTTTTGCATAGAACTTAAAAGAAAAATTGGTTTTTATTGAGTGGTTGTGAATTGTTTTGATGGAACATGCTAGGTTTTGACACTTTTGATGTTTCATGCTTTGTGATTACAACTTCTACTTCAAAAATCTATTAGAGGCAAATATTAGAATCACTTTAAAGAAGAATATTGCATGAATATTGATTAGATTTTATCAATTAATTGGTCAATGGTGGAATCCAGAGTCTTGGTACTTTCTTATTATTATTGAAACAATTTTATTTAATTTTCAAAAATCCTTCACAAGCCCGAGTTGAACGAACTTTTCTCACCACTTTCACTACAACTTAAAATTCACATCAATTTTTGGCGCCGCTGCCGGGGACTTGTTTTTAGGGTTTTAGATTTATTTTTATTTTTATTTATTTTTTGTTCTATTTTACGTTTTTGGGTATTTGTCTTTTGTCTACAGGTTTTGGAACGTAAAGAAAAAAAAATTGAGCCAAGGAGTTTGGTGATTTCGTAAAGACTTGGAGCAAAAGATTAAAGCGAAAAGAACGGAAAAGAAGACAACTTTATTTTAGTTATTTTTTATTTTAGTTTATTTTTTATTTATTTATTATTTTTTTAGGGTTTTGTTTATGTTATTTTCTAGATAAAAAAATAAAATTGTATTAGGGTTTCTTTATTATTTTATTATTTTGTAATTTTTCCTTTTTTTTTTTGGACTTTTTGGGACATTGGACATTTTTTTTTTTTTTTATATACCCTACGGAAGGGTATCTTTAAATATTAAACTGTTTGCAGAGAAGGGGACAATTACGATATTGTCTCTGCACCTTGGGTTCGTACACTGACACAGGAGTCAGTGGCCCGAGTCGACTTCAGCGGTTCTTCGCCCGTCTGGAACGGGAGGTAAGGTTCTGAACACTCGCGAATCCCCTGTCAACGAGTTACTGTATTCCTTAAGGTGCATATTTGCTGAGGACCTGAATACGGACATTTACTTTTCTAGTAAAGGGCAAGGCCTGGCCATACAAGATAAGAGTTCGGATTTCATCACCGTTCTCTTCTTGCCCGCCTTAGGAAAACGATACCGAATGCGAACCTAAGCTTAAAATATTGACTAGAACGAGACCGATAGGGTAACGAGCTTATAGGAAAGTCGTTCGAAAGGATCGTATTGGGTATCTTGTTAGCCTAACTCAAAGTTCAGGAAGATTACTGTAAGTCGATTAGAGCCGCCTTGTAACCTAGGGAAGCGTTGCCAAAGAGGTGGGGGTATCAAAGCTCCTCTGAGCTTCTCCTACTTCTCTTCGACTTACTTTATTCGGATTGTCCTACGAGGTTTGCTAAAATTGTACCTAGTTGCCTCTTGGAAGAGTAGAAGCTGGTCTAGAAACAATCTAAGTGGAGCCATCATGCTTGTTGTTTGCTAGATTTTATAGGTTTGATTTGGTCGAGTCAACCTTGTTTGTGATTGTGTAGAATTCCCTTGCAATAAAGAATTTCGAACTGGTATGATAGAAGCCAATACAATGAATATCCGAATGAGTTTCAAAATGGACATTATTCACACTACGACCATAGTGTAAATAGTGGTTGGGAACACCAACCTTTTGAAGGTTATGGTTCATACCATGGTGAGCCCAATTACTATCCACACGTACACCGGTCATACGAGCAAGAAAATATGGATTATTATAGTGCTAGTACCTCGTCTTTGGACAATACAATCAAACTGTTAAAAACTAGTCCTTATTATGATCCTTCTGTTTATGATCCTTCCGTATCTTTAGAAGAGTCTCTTAAGCAGTTAACTGAACAGACAAATAGGTTTGTGTCGGAAATGAATAGACGAACTGCACCATTGAGTGAACTTTCTATAGAGGAATCCCTCAAACAAATGGCTGAGACGAACGAAAGACTTGCTCGAAATAATCTTAATTTCCAATACAGTGTTCCCAATAATACCCTTGAAAATAAGGATAGTTATTTGCATAATCAAGATGATGAGGCTAGCATTGGAAACACTAATTTAGACGAGGTTCTACTATTTTCATGTTATTATAATGATGATTATGACGAGGATAGTATTGATGAAGAATCTGAAATATGTAGGCATAGTGATCAGGAATTTGTTACTCCAATTGAGCTTTATAATGATAATGTTATTTCTAGTTCAAATCCAAATAATTTTAATAATTATTCACCTATTCAAAGGACGAGGATTTGTCTAGAGATATCCCCGGTTTAGACGATGTAGTTTTTCCTTTTGATTACGAAGCCGATAGTGGTTTAGGGGAATGGGTTTATTCTGAAAATGCTGTTTTAGAGTCTAGCGACTTAGAAACAATAGTCTTAAACAAAGAAGATGAACTCGTAGAGCTTTTAAATTTGAGTGAGGATACATCACCTGAGTATAACCTAGAAGAAGCAATTGACTATTTTCAGGAGTCTGATGATCTAGAAATTAGGGAAATTATAGCTAGTCTATCCAGAGACACCCAAAACTCTAAGTTTGGGTGTGATTATCATTCTCCATGTGCCTTACCTTTAGCTCTTACAAAGATCCCTCACTTGGGACTTGATATCTGTACCTCGACCATTTTACAAGATTACCTTCATACTCGTTTTCCCGAACCTAATGATGTCCCGAAAGAAGCTCAGAAGTTAGAAACCCATCCTCTGGTTGATGTGGTTTTCCCAGGCTATGATACCCAGATTGACTTTGTTTTCCCACCAAATAGTTTTCTTCCAACTGTGGGAACGTTTATATTCCAAATGTGTCGAATATTAAGTTGTGAGACTAAACCTAAATGCTTTAGGAAATTAAAATCGACACGTTTGCTTAAGAATGACCGCTACTCTCATTGTGGTCAATTATGTAAGTCAAACCTGATTGACTTAGAGGATCCTCAATTATTTAGGTTATTATTATGTGCTTCTAAGTTCTTATTTGAGTTTCTACAGACTCTAGAACCTAATAATTTGGATCTCACTTATGAGGAAATGCATCCAATGAAAATATTTTATTTAGACCCTTTCATAGAACCTGAACCACAATTAGATATAAATTTCTTAATCGGGAAACTAGGTAAGGGCATGCTAGTCTTGTTCATTTCGTTGGTTTATTACAGTTTCCTTTGGTCAGCTCTATTTGGTTTTGAAGACCCACAGTTATTCCGACTACTGTTATACGATTCGAGGTGACTAATCCTTTACAATGTCTGGCTGAAGACTTTAAACTTAGCACTTCTTGGGAGGGGCAAGGCACATTCATTAATCCCATCTTCTTCAACCATCCAAAGGTTTCATCGTCACCGTCCTACATTACAGCATTAACAAAGCCCGCGGAAGATCCACCAGCAACGGTCCCCTTTCCGACAGGAGTTTCCACACCAGTAGCGTCCCATTCACCAGCGGCGTTTTTTTTACCAGCAGCAGGCTGTCTACCTTCAGCTTCCTTGGTAGCACGAAGCTCGGCATCTTCCCCATCGGAACTATCATCTTCATCGGCCCCTTTCTCGACAACGTCTTCGGCCTCGACCTCCCAATCATCGTTGGGGGATAACAAAGAAAACTCAGAATCTATCCCCAACGCAACCCCAATGTCAACAGAACCGCCAGCAGAATAGATCCTGCCGAAGGAAAATTCTTGAGTCGGTTCCAAGGGATTTTCCGGCTCGGGAACCTATGACTGATGATCAACATCCTCATGCCCTTGGCAGGGAAAAGAAGAATGTTCGGGATCGGCCATGCGGTCATCTCCCTGACTACCAGTAACGACCCTCTCACCAACGTCTTCGTCATCAACATGTTCACGATTGTGAGGAGAAGTGTCAGTACGCTCATCTTCGTCGGAATCATCTTCATCTTCGTTACCAAGACCTTTTTCATTCACCGGACTGGTAACTTCAGGAATCTCTGCTTCTTCGACGTCAGCGGTAGAAGATTGAACATGACCAATCTTTTTCTTTCTCGAAGCCTACAGCAACACACATGTCAATATATGATTTAAGGGACACACACCATATACACAACACGATTATAAACCATACCTTGACAGTGGTAATGTCTTTAATATTTCTCGAAGGAAGATTGGCCTCAGAACTTTCCTTATCACCAGCATCCTCAGCATCGACGGTGTAATCAAAATTCATCCCAGAAAAATTTAACTTCCAAGGACAGAAGTCACCATAGCGAGATGGAACACTTTCACGGGGTTTTCTTTGAGCAGTAGGTTCTCATCCATGCTCCAAATGCGTCCATCCATGGGCCCAAGGTCCGATGACTTCCAATGGGGTAGCATGCCATTCGTAGTCATGGTCACGACGGAGACGCTCCAAAGAAGGGAAGGACTCGGGTTTACCAGTTTTCTCAGTACCAGGGACGAACCGAAGCTTGGAATCACTCACTTCGCTCAAGATACGAATCTCACCATGATAAGACGCCATGGTGCGAAGACCAACACTCCACCGCTTCCGATTCCTACCATTAACATAATCTCCAAAAGACAAATTAAAGTTTGCAGGAGTATACCAACTCTTCTCCTCGGGATTGGGCTCATAGCATTTCATCAGAGTTTTACCTTTGCTCCGAAGATAACATTCACGGAGCGTCCGCAAATAGTTCCCGCTCAACTGAACCACCGATCGGCAATGAGTTCATTGAGTAGAGCCATCTCCACGACGGGCTAGGACATCATAATGAAACGAGTCTCCATATTTCTATAAAGGAAGCATCAAACCAGCTTCGAAGGCCCCACAGTTGTTAGAAGATGCATAGAATCATACTTATAATTTGTTATCATTTCATAAGTAAGGTCATCACCCTGATCGTAGAAACGAACCTCAAAGTGTTGAAGACCATGCCTTTCTTTAATTCCTCAAGGTTAATATGTCTTAAGGAGACAGGAGCCCGTTTTTAATTCTTAGGAGGATGGACAACAACCTGCTCAGGAAGAGTGACTTCAGTAGATGGTGCTTTGCCCAATGACTGCTTCGGAGGGCTCATCTCAAAAGCCTTCCGCTTCACCGGAGCATTCCTTGCCAAATCCACGTCCTTAGGCAAAGGACCCTTCGTTGAAGCAATCTTTTGGGATCGTTTAGGTTCCAGAGAAGATGAAGGGGCAGCGGGAGCAAGAGAACGGATTGGCTGGACATCCAACGGCTCCGAGCGCTGTGAGGAATATCTGTCGACGAGACGATCGAATGCATAACGAGAACCTCTGGCCTGATCCCCTTTCCTTTGAGAAATAACCTTCGGATCGGATAACGAAGGGGCAACACGAGTACGAAGATCCTGTTGGGAATATCTCACAGGTACACCCTTCGGCGCAGATATGTCTGAACTTCTAATTGGAGGAGATCTATAAGGACTTTGTGGCGGAGATCTATAGGGACTGTTCCTATGTTCATTACCTGCCATGACTACCTACAAGGGGCAACAGAGAGTAATAAATATTAAACTCGGGGCTATCAGACGAAGTATTTGAACCTCAACTTGTTAACCACACTACCACTGCCGATCAATGAAGTATCACAGTAAGAAGTAGAAATTCCGGTAACTATAGAGATCGCGGCTTGATAGGCATCGATAAAACTCACACCGGCTATATTTATTGCAACTATCTTCTAGGCACAGTGGTGATTAAAGAATTTATCATGACCCTCAATTATCCCTAACAATAGATCCTTACCTCTGAACTTGTGCAAAAGAACTAGTGTAACTAGGATGCAGTCAGCTGCACTTCTATAATTAGATGTGTAAACTGAATATGAATGACTGAATGATGAGAGAAGATAGTGCTGGATATTTCCAGGAGGAAGATCAGCTGAAGTACCTCTCTCATCACCATAGCTCCGCCTAGATCTACCAACAACAATTAATGAAGTGTCTCGATAATTCCTACACCAAGGTGAAGCATACCTCAAAGTAACCGCATCAACATCTTGTTCAACTTCCCTAAGACATCAGTTGTGTTGAGATAATGGTCGAAACACCTGTAGTGGTCTGTAGATTATCACACTCCCTACTCCTAAGTTTTTATGAAATGAAACACTCATTATCCAAACAAAAGACAAGGTTAATCCACAGTTAGATAAGAAAACCAAAAAACTGTACTCAACAAGAATGACTAGCTTCCATAGAAGTAACACATTGCAGCTCTTTGTGGCCGTCACCGTATCCATTAACACATTCCAGATAACTGTCATTTGTATAGGAGGACTGCAATCTTGCATCAGCAGATGCTCAATCAGTCCTTGCGAAATGACACCAACGGTTTCCAATATCATTTGAAGAATCAAAACTGCCCAGAGATGTTCACCTCTTTTTGAAGATTTATCAAACAACTTACTACAACCACCTATTGCACCTTCTACATTAAGAACCTTAAGTACCTAGAAATATATTTTTCCACCTTGCCATGGCATCTGAAAACTCAAGTTAGTGGTCCAGAGAGTATCACATTGTAGCTGCATTTTGTAAGATAACTTTCTAGCAGCACCACTACCCACATCTTCAGCACTCAAAATCACCATTAAACTCGCGAACAAAAATTCGAATAAGTACCCAAGTTTAAGAACAATTTCATACACAAATTTCCAATCATAAGTATACCTTAGAACCGATATACTAAGAGCTACTACCCGAGAAGTAAGAATAAAAACACAAACTGCAGAGCTAATGCTTCCATAATAATAAGATCTTCTTCTTAATCCAAACATCCTTCCTCTATCAATTACTCTCCCAGCAAAAACCAGGACAATATAATAACATTCTCCACCTTTTGCGCACAAAAGAACCAACCCCAGATCAGTCATTCCAGTGTACTTATGGATATTATGAATTAAGATCAAACATGAAGCATTAAAACCTTTTGAATGAGAACTCCATAGTATGGTTTCACCCATTCTTCCTCTACCCAACAACATATGATCACACCCATAACTGGTGATACTATTCCTTTGTGACATCTTTAAAAACAGCTGCCAACCATATCCATTGTCACCATTTTCAACAATTACAAGCACACTTGAATAAGCAGACAACCCCAAGCTATACCAAAGCTTAATATATGGCTCATAAGCAATTTTATTAATATAATCATTTATTAAAATTAAACCAAGCATCTTTCGATCTTCACTAATAAGATTATCATTAACACACACAATAATAATTGAAGGTACGGAACTAACATCTGATTGATACCCTAAGATATGTAACACTGGGAAAATTAATTTCTCATAAGAATTCCAAGATGTAATTGCACACTTACCACGATCGAATAACGAGCGGATGTCGACCAGAAGAAGATAAGAATAATCCTGACAGTGTAATTTGTGTTGGAGATAGAACAACTCCTTTAAGTAATAAGGATTGTCGTAACTCTTCACTTCAACTGTGTAAGTATGATGCTGACAAAAATTTGAACAATAGCCATCTAAACCCTTCGGCAAAGAATTCCAAAACATGGTCTCGGACAGTTTTCCTCTATCAAACAGCATGTGAATAAAATTGAAACCAGACAATGTATCACATATAGAGGTACCTTGAGTTACAGGTTAAAGAAGTAAATCTTTGATAACTTCAGAACCGATGCTAGGTAAGAATTTAGCAGAAACATTGAAACTGATATGTAAATCCTCTTGATAATCCAGAAATATTGACTTTCCCTTATAAAGCTGAATTGAATCTGTAGCTCCATCAACAGTAGAGAAATCAATTTTGAGTTTAGATCGAAATTTACCTTCAGCTGTTGCTGTAAGAGTGAAAGAATTTTGAGAGAAATCTTCTACCGAACCAGATTCACTTGAATTAAGTGGAAATGATTTCAAATCGACATCAATTTTATTCTCAAGCATCTTCGACTCCGATTCACCAGATCTGTTGAAATAATCTGTTGTTGGAGAAGAACCTACAGCTCCATTTGAAACAACTGACATTAAACCTTTACCATAATGATTATCTAACACCTCGTTGAACATGTCTCCCATAGCTTTAAGGTACCCTTCTGACGGTAATTTTAGTAATTTGTTGAGTTCATCCATTTCGTTAATGGAATCATCTTGAATCTTAACAATTTCATTTAATTTTCGTGATAAATCCTTCATCGTAGCGAAAGCAGTCTCAGAATCGACTTCTCTGATACCAATTTGTAGTGGTCTACACTACAAATGATGCTCAGAAGTAACCCGAATCTCTGGTTAACAGAGGTTATTGAAGAATCAGAACAGAAATAGGGAAGAATTAGACAAAGAAGCCATGGATAAGAGAATTACAGGGGAAGAATGATAAAAGAGAAGGATAATTCTACTCAATTTGGATAAGCATCTCAGGTACAGACTAGAGAATATATAAAGGACATACTCAAAAGAGAAGGAAGGGAGGAGGTACTCGTGACCTGGCTAACTCTACAATTATAAGAGGGTGCCCCAACTGGGTAGCCCTTAACTAGGGACATGACAATAACGTCCAAGGAGAGGTGTCTAAAGATATCTTTATGGTGAAAAGCTCGGCCCTCGTCGTGCGTAATGGTCGGAGCTGGAGGAAGGCCCGCGAGAATATCTTTAAATAAGACCCCATTGCAATCTTTCTCCATACCGGGAAGTGCTACACGATAAGAAAGACAACACACTCTGCATGAGGAGATGCGAAGTTAGAAGAATTATGATTTTTCTTCTTGCGCTCCTCGATCTTCTTCTCCCCGCACGAAGGTTTGTCTACCGCATATCGAGACCCCTTTTTCAGAATATCTTCTTAATATGTATTTTCGCCGGATGGTCAGGAGTATTCCGGCTTGTGTAACCACTTATATTTGTACTAATCATGCTGTTGCAAAAAGAACTAAACACAAGATTCAGTTAAAACTTCGCCAACAGGGGGGAATCACAATAGCTGCAAGAAGTTGAATCGAGAATAGTTGTTCTGCGCATCCTGATATACAATTTTCGCTCCGGCTAGAGCTGTGGCTTTCACTGATGCAATGGATGTGGCAACGGCTTCCTGGGTAGCGTCTCTCGGTGTGCTATCTTCGACATAGGTTACAACCTTGGGCGGTGTTGGGTCCTTCCACTGGTTTCTTTGGTCCAAGAAGACTTCTTGGATCACTCCAGTTTGCGGCAGCCGACTAAACATCCCTCCTGGCACCAGGTCCCGATTTTCGGTGTCCGGAGGCGGTAGATTTCTTGTTAACGTATTCCTAATGTTTCTCCAGTTTCTTTAACTGTCGTATTTAAGTGAGTTTCTTCTGCTATCTTTAGCTTCTATGATGCATTTTCTCCCATCTCCTTTGTTACTAGCGCAATAGCGCTTTGGATGATACTAATTTAGTCGTTGCTGCTATGGATGTGCTCGATTTCTCCATGGATTCTTTTTTTACGGATGCCCTTTCTTTGGGCGCATTCTCTTTGTATGCTTTATTTCATGGTTGTTCTCTCCATGACGGTGTTGACGTTGTCTGGAGATTTGTTCGTGCTTTTGGCTTGTTCTCTTAAGCTTGCGCGGGTGTTGTGCTCGAAGGTTTGCAGTATACCCCCTTTAATTTTCCCATTACAACTGCGATAACCTGCAAAATCATAATAATAGCCAAAGAGATAATCCCATGCTATCACTATAGTGGTAAGTGACCCAGCATAAGATTTTCGAAATGTAAAATCAAGACATATATTTATTTAGCCACGTCCCTAATTAGGACCTACTTAACACATATTTTAATTTATAACTTACTCTCTCCTTTTCTCTCTGAACCAAAGAAGGAAAAAAAAAACTACTTTCTTCAAAATTTAGATCTTGATCCGTCCGGTTTTGGATTGATTTTTCAGATCTACCGGACGGATCGAGTTTGTTTTCTTGTATATATTTATCTTTCAATAAAAGAAATTGTTTCTAAACAATTTTTTTGGTTCTATGATCGTCTGATGGTATCACAATACTATCAGGACTTGTTTCTTATCCTATTATTAGTTTTTTGTTTGTTTGGTGGATTTGGATTTGCATTGTTATCAAGCATGTTATGGATGAAAACCATCTACTTCACCAGATATGGAGATTTCATGTAAAGAAATTAATTTCGGCATATTACTTCCTTTTTATGGAAGCATTTGATATATTTGATGATCAAGAAACAAAATGGTTTGAAACCATTATAAAGACATCCAATCCTTCAACGGACGGCAGAAGTTTAGTATGATTTCCTTATCTCGTTTCTTTAAATTTCGATTGTAAATCTTTTACTATTATTAGTAACGTAATCCTTCAAACCTCAATTTGAATGAGGTAGTCGTATAAATAAAATTTAGGGGCTTTTCCATAAAAAAAATAAAAAAAAATTATAATTTAAAATAACTTCTTTTCTATATAATGGTCTCTTTTTTTTATATACGAAAAGGTTAAACAATAATTAGCTCAAATTACAGAGTTTTTAGTTGGTAGCCTAACAACAAGCTGTGCACCAACCCCTTATTGAATAGCAACACCCAATCTGTGAAAAATAAAACTACCTAGACCACTACCAGCGTCATGACTAATTAAACAATTCTTCAGACGCTTGAAAAAACATATAGTATCTTCACTAAGTTCCCCTACGGTAGTAAAAGCTAAAACACCCGAACCATAACCATGCGAAGCACATTCATTCAAATATTTAGTACGTTTACGTGAAATTGCTTTAGAAATAGCCTGACCTGGGACGAAAGCACGAACTCCATCACCAGTAAAGGGTGAGACACCTGTGACATCCATACACACATCTTGGCCATTTTCCCAGTTGAGAACAAGGATATCCGCTGGACGTAAATCCTTGTTATTATCTGATAAAAAACCCAGAGCAACTTCTTTGCGTGCAGGAACACTAGCTCTGTAACAAATATTCGCAATTACATCACGAACTAAGTCATGGCGGAACTTTAGTCCAACATCCTTAGCACAATGAAGCGCATGATCACCAAAAATATCCATAAGCCTATTGCAACAAGAGAACAACCCATCCTCAACAAATAAAGGGATACAAAGACGATAGCAAACTACTGCTCTGAACTGTCTGGGGCCAAGGCACTGATCTATACCACTGATCGGAACAACCAAAAGGTAATCTTGAGCATGTTGGATCTGATTGCATTGCCATAGAATTGAGTCTCTTACAGATAAAGTAAATTGGTTGGGGATTTGCTTCTTAACTGCATCAAAATAAGCAACTGTCAGGGAATGCATAGAAGGGGGCAGTGTCATCGACGCAATAAGTGGAAGGCAAACCACATACCTGAATGAAATTATGAAGAGCCAGCTGATAGGCAACCCCATTATTCGTTAAGAAAGAGCTACCAAGTATCAACTTCCGCACCGAGGTAGTCTGACTCTGAGAGGCAAGATAACAGTAGGTGCGAGTGTCCGTCATGGTATATATGCCAAGACCACCATCTTTGATAGGAAGAGTAGCTAGTCTCTGTTGCAAAGTCCCAAATCCAGCTCCATCTCCCGTGATTAAAAGCCTCAAATATTGAAACAAGTGGTCATCAAATAGGTCAGAGGCCTGATGCAGAGCTGCCGGATTAGTGGTACTCATAGCAAAATATAACCTAGATACCCCGACACATTTACAGAGTAACAGCATCTCACTTTGAAGGTCCTTGCGCTTTTTGATAGAAGACATTAGCTGAATAGTCTTATTCACCCTATGAAGCGCCATGTCACTCATGAAGTCCAAATCTAAACTTACAGGTCCACCCAAAAGCTTAACTCCCTTGCTGGGACTACAAATGTCTGGGGGAAAACACCTAACTCCATGCTATGTGGATCAGGTGTAGGCAAAAAAACCTCGGTTTTCTTGATGTTAAAATGAAGACCTCAGCTCGGACCTTCAGATTCGATAATACTCAAATCTTTGGCAACCTCCATCGTGTCACCGATGATAATGCCATCTGAAAAAGCGGGGGTACAACAATCATACCTAAAATTTCGTTCGGCAATCTGAATAGACAAACTCCAATATACTTTCAAGAGAATCAACTAGACAGTCAGACTCAATCTAGAGAAAAGTATACCAAAGAGTTTTATATCTCTATCTCTTAATTCAATCCGCAATCAGCAAATAAGAATTTGCGAGCCCGATTGAATATAAGTGAAATAACTTGAACGGTACTAAAGACCAATGTTCAAGGATCAATCAATTTCAATCAACAACCAAAGGTTGGATTTCCCAATTGATCGATTCAACGCACAACCTGTGATATTTCTATTATATAATATAACAAAATATAATGTGGAAAAGAAATAACACGGACACCAGAAGTTTTATTAGAGAGGAAACCGCAAATGCAGAAAACCCCCGGGACCTAGTCCAGTTTTGAACACCACACTTTATTAGGCCACTACAGACACCAGCCTACTACCAATGAACTTCGGACTGGACTGTAGCTGAACCTGAAAATGCGGGGGTACAACAACCACACCTAATATTTCGTTTAGCAATCTGAATAGACAAACTCCAATATACTTTCAAGAGAATCAACTAGACAGTTAGACTCAATCTAGAGAAAAGTACATCAAAGATTTTTATATCTCTATCTCTTAATTCAAACAGCAAATAGGAATTTGCGAGCCCGATTGAATATAAGAGGAATAACTTGAACGGTACCAAAAACCAATGTTCAAGGATCAATCAATTTCAATCAACAACCAAAGGTTGGATTTCCCAATTGATCGATTCAACGCACAACCTGTGATATTTCTATTATATAACAAAATATAATGCGGAAAAGAAATAACACAGACACCATAAGTTTTTTTAACGAGGAAACCGAAAATGCAGAAAAACCCCGGGACCTAGTCCAGATTTGAACACAACACTGTATTAAGCCGCTACAGACACTAGCCTACTACCAATGAACTTCGGACTGGACTGTAGTTGAACCCTAATCAATCTCACACTGATTCAAGGTACAGTTGCGCTCCTTACGTCTTTGATCCCAGCAGGATACTACGCACTTGATTCCCTTAGCTGATCTCACCCACAACCAAGAGTTGCTACGACCCAAAGTTGAAGACTTGATAAACAAATCTGTCTCACACAGAAAAGTCTATAGGAATAGATAAATCTATCTCCCACAGAAATACCTACGAGTTTTGTTACATCTTTTGATAAATCAAGGTGAACAGGAACCAATTGATATACCAGACTTATATTCCCGAAGAACAGCCTAGAAATATCAATCACCTCACAATAATCTTAATCGTATGGTAGCGAAACAAGATATTGTGGAATCACAAACGATGAGACGAAGATGTTTGTGACTACTTTTTATCTTGCCTATCGGAGATTAAATCTCGAGCCAATCTTAAATAAGATAGTACTCAAACACGATAGAAACAACAAGATCAGATCACGCAACTACAGAGAAAATAGTTGGGTCTGGCTTCACAATCCCAATGAAGTCTTTCAGTCGTTAACCTATAGGGTTTCGTGAAAAACTTAAGGTTAAAGGAGAATCGACTCTAGCTTATACAACTAGTATCACACATGAGGTGTGGGGATTAGTTTTCCAAGTTGCTAGAGTTCTCCTTTATATTGTTTTAAAATCAGGGTTTGCAATCTAAGTTACCTTGGTAACAAAGCATTCAATATTCATCGTTAGATGAAAACCTGATTAGATTCAAGCTAATATCTTTCAACCGTTAGATCGAACTTAGCTTGTTATACACATATGGAATGTACCCTCATTTAGGTTTAGTAACCATACCTAAACGTGTACACCATGTTGGCTCAACCGTAGTTAATCGAGGTTAGCTATATGAACACTCTCATATCAACCTTATTCATATTAACCATAACTAGTTCAAATGACTCAAATAAAACTACTTTAAGAGTTGTTCAATTGCTATATTCTCATAGAAGTATTCAAGAACACAATTGAAGAAAAATCGGTTTAATTCACTTGAATCAGTTCATGAACTATATAGCCACGACTTGCAAAGAATGCATTACTTAATATATATATATATATGTATTAGTTCATGAGCCAACCAATTTTAGAACTTTAACCACTCAAGTATGTAAATGGGCACCCATACTTAAGTAGCCGGTCTGAGTTTGGGTTCGCCAGTATGCAAACGGGTACGCATACTTAGTTCACTTCCAAATCCCAGCAGAAATTTCCGGACCTATGCCTTACGCAAGTATGCGTACCGGTATGTGTACTTGGTACATGGAATTTCACAACTACAAGTACGCATACGAGTATGCATACTTTAGTGCCGGTTATGGATAACATACATGCAAGAATGCACACTATGTTTATAATCAAATGATGGTTAAGTATTCTAAACTCTTATTTCAATCATTGAAACTTTCTTAGAGGATGACAATAGTTGTTTTCACACACTATTAGCATCAAAGCAATTTTCAAGTTATTGAAATAATCATAACGAAACATTCCAAGTCTACACCAAATGATTGTATCACATAAACCATGTAAGATGTTACTCGGCGATTTTCACATGATCATCTTTTGACTTTCATCAAGAATATAAGATGAACTTGGTTGAAGCGAAAGCCTACCAACACATATTCCGAAAAATATGTAAGCAAGTTAAACTCAGCTTGAAATATCGAATGTGTATAATCGACAACTATATAGTAATACGACTTTTGTCTCAATATAAGAGATAGAGTAGAAATAGACTTTCCAAGTGATAGATGAGTTTTAGTCTCCACATACCTGATAGACGCATTTATGTGTCTATTTTCATCTCTATTGTGTATATTTTTAGTACCCATTTTTGTACTAATGTTGGTATTTTATCCCTTTGTAGGTATTTTTGGGGAATAAACATTTTTGGGAAAATTGGCTCAAAAAGTTGTTAAAGGCTCCTGGGAGGACACTTGCTATTCGGACTCTCATTTTGGATAAGGGGTAACCCATTTCCAAGCAGCTGCTAAGCACAGACCGGCACTGGATAGGGGGAGGTCACATTTCTTCTCAAATTTTCAAAACAGTTTTTGGCGCCGCCGACGGGGACTTGTTTTTAGGGTTTTAGATTTATTTTTTTATTTTTATTTTTCTTTTTGTTCTTTTTTACGTTTCTTGGGTATTTGTCTTTTTGTTGCAGGTTTTGAATCAAAAAGGAATTGGAGACGAAAGACCTGGGGGATTAAAAGCTAGACAAAGCGAAAAGAACAGAGGAAAGACGAAGATTTTTTTTTTTTTTTTTTTAATTAATTAGATTTTTTTTTTATTTTTTTTAGATTTTTTTTTTTTTTTTTTTTTTTAGAAATTGTAAATAGGACTTTATTTTTGTAATTTTTATTTTTTTGGACATTTGGACTTTGGGACATTATTATTTTTTATTTTTATATACCCTACGGAAGGGTATCCTTAAATATATAAACTGTTTGCAGGGAAGGACGACGATTACGATATCGTCTCGGCCCCTCGGGTTCGCACATTGACACAGGAGTCAGTGGCCCGAGTCGACTTCAGCGGTTCTTCGCCCGTCTGGTACGGGAGGTAAACTTTTAAACACCCGCGAATCCCCTGTCAGCGGGTTTACTGTCTTCCTTAAGGTGCATATATGCTGAGGACTGAATACGGACTTTTATTTTCCTAGTAAAGGGCAAGGCCTGGCCATACAAGATAAGGGTTCGGATTTCATCATCGTTCTCTTCTTGCCCGCCTTAGGAAAACGATACCGAACGCGAACCTAAGCTTAAAATATTGACTAGAACGAGACCAATAAGGTAACGAGCTTAATAGGAAAGTCGTTCAAAAGGATCGTATTGGGTATCTTGTTAGCCTAACTCAAAGTTCAGGAAGATTACTTTAAGTCGATTAGAGCCGCCTTGTAACCCAGGGAAACGTTGCCAAAGAGGTGGGGGTATCAAAGCTCCTCTGAGCTTCTCCTACTTCTCTTCGACTTACTTTATTCGGATCGTCCTACGAGGTTTGCTAAAATTGTACCTAGTTGCCTCTTGGAAGATTAGAAGCTGGTCTAGAAACAATCTAAGTGGAGCCATCATGCTTGTTGTTTGCTAGATTTTATAGGTTTGATTTGGTCGAGTCAGACTTGTTTGTGATTGTGTAGAATTCCCTTGCAATTAAGAATGTCGAACTGGTATAATAGAAGCCAATATAATGAGTATCGACCCGAATTTGAATATGGACATCATCATTTTTATGACCATGGTGGGAATAGTAGTTGGGAACGCCAACCTTTTCAAGGTTACGGTTCATACCATGGTGAGCCCAATTACTATCCACACGCGAATTGGTCTTACGAGCAAGAAAATCAGGAACATTATAGTGCTAGTACCTCGTCTTTGGACAATACAATCAAACTGTTGAAAACTAGTCCTTATTATGATCCTTCTGTTCCTATGTATGATCCTTCCATATCTTTAGAAGAGTCTCTTAAGCGGTTAACTGAGCAGACAAATAGGTTTGTGTCGGAAATGAATAGACAAACTGCACCATTGAGTGAATTCTCTATAGAGGAATCCCTCAAGCGAATAGCTGAGACGAACGAAAGACTTGCTCGAAATAATCTTGATTTCCAATACAATGTTTCTAATAGTACCCTTGAAAATGAGGATAGTTATTTGCATAATCAAGATGACGAGGTTAGCATTGGAAACACTAGTTTAGACGAGGTTCAACCATTTCCATGTTATTACAATGATGATTATGACGAGGATAGTATTGATGAAGAATATGAAATATGTAGGCATAGTGATCAGGAATTTGTTACTCCAATTGAGCTTTATAATGATAATGTTATTTCTAGTTCAAATCCAAATAATTTTAATAATTATTCACCTATTCAAAA
>JAJJMB010003726.1:2069421-2083211 GCA_023531105.1 Papaver atlanticum | reverse complement strand
TGATTAATATGAGGAGCTAAACCCCTTAGCCGAGGCGACGGAGGAAGCCATTGTTCCATGAAAAGTGGTATAGTTCTATTTTAATTATTTATTGCAATTATTTTACATGATTTTTTGCATAGAACTTAAAAGAAAAATTGGTTTTTATTGAGTAGTTGTGAAGTGTTTTGATGGGACATGCTTGGTTTTAATACTTTTGATGTTTCATGCTTCGTTCTTACAATTATGATTTCAAAAATCTATTAGAGGCAAATATTAGAATCACTTTAAAGAAGAATATTGCATGAATATTGATTAGAGTTTATCAATTAATTGGTCAATGGTGGAATCCAAAGTCTCGGTATTTTCTTATTATTGTCAAAACATTTCTATTTAATTTTTGAAAATCCTTCACAAGTTCGAGCAACGAACCTTTTTACCACTACAACTATAAAACGACATCAGTTTTTGTTTAATCGACAACTATATAGTAATACGACTTTTGTCTCAATATAAGAGATAGAGTAGAAATAGACTTTCCAAGTGATAGATGAGTTTTAGTCTCCACATACCTTTTGTAGATGAAGTTCCACAAGCTCACCTTAGTAGTTCTTCGTCTTCAATTGATGACCGCCATGAAGTCTAATGCTCAACTACATAATCTATCCTAGTCCGAGACATTACTATAAGTAGACTAGAAATCAAGACTTATAGTTTTGATCACTAACATTGACAAAAATGATTGAGACAGCAAAGCTTGCGAGTTCGATCAAGCAGTGCTATAACAAAACCCTAATCAATCTCACACTGATTAAAGGTACAGTTGCGCTCCTTACGTCTCTGATCTCAGCAGGATACTACGCACTTGATTCCCTTAGCTGATCTCACCCACAACTAAGAGTTGCTACGACCCAAAGTCGAAGACTTGATAAACAAATCTGTCTCACACAAAAAATTCTATTGGAATAAATAAATCTGTCTCCCATTGAAATACCTACGAGTTTTTGTTCCGTCTTTTGATAAATCAAGGTGCACAGGAACCATTTGATAAACCGGACTTATATTCCCGAAGAACAGCCTAGTATTATCAACCACCTCACAATAATCTTAATCGTATGGTAGCGAAACAAGATATTGTGGAATCACAAATGATGAGACGAATATGTTTGTGACTACCTTTTATCTTGCCTATCGGAGATCACTCTCGAGCAAATCTTAGAGAAGATAGTACTCAATCATTATAGAACAGGGCAAGATCAGAACACGCAACTACATAGAAAATAGTTGGGTATGGCTTCACAATCCCAATGAAGTTTTTAAGTCGTTAACCTACAGGGTTTCGTGAAAAACCTAAGGTTAAATGAGAATCGACTCTAGTCGCAACTAGTATCACACATGAGGGGTGGAGATTAGGTTTCCCAGTTGCTAGAGTTCTCCTTTATATAGTTTTCAAATTAGGGTTTGCAATCTAAGTTACCTTGGTAACCAAGCATTAATTATTCACCGTTAGATGAAAACCTTATTCAACTCAAGCTAATATCTTTCAACTGTTAGATCGAACTTAGCTTGTTATAAACAAATGAAATGTACCTTCATTTAGGTTTGAGTAACCGTACCTAAACATGTACACTATGTTGGTTCAACAGTAGTTAACCAAAGTTAGCTATAAGAACACCTTCATATCAACATTATTCATCTTCATCACAACTAGTTCAAATGACTTAAGTGAAACTAGTTATTAGAGTTGTTCAATTGGTATATTCTCATAGAAGTATACAAGAAAATAATTGAAGAAAAATCGGTTTGATTCGCTCGAATCAATTAATGAACATTATAGCCACGGTTTGCAAAGATTGAATTCCTTATTATATAAATGTATTAGTTCATGAGCAATCCGATTTTAGAGCATTATTCACTTAGGTATGAAAACGGGTACGCATATCTTAGTGACCGGACTGGGTTTGGATTTGCCAGTATGCGAACGGGTACGCATACCTTAACATTTCCAAACTTCAGCAGAAATTCCCGGACCTATACCTTACGCAAGTACGTGTACCGGTATGTGTACTTAGGTACCCGGACTTTCACAAACCAACAGGTACGCATACGGGTATGCATACCATGGTTCTCAGACATGGATTACATATATGCAAGTACGCATACTATGTGCAAATCCAATTGTTCTAAACCCTATTTCAATCATTGAAACTTTCTTAGAGGATGACAATTGCCGTTTTCACGCACTATTAGCATCAAAGTAATTTTCAAGTTATTGAAATGATCATTACGAAACATTCCAAGTCTACACCAAATGATTGTATCACACAAACCATGTAAGATGTTACTCGACAATTTTTACATGATCATCTTTTGACTTTCGTCAAGAATATAAGATGAACTTGGTTGAAGCGAAAGCTTACCAACACATATTTCGAGAAATATGTAAGAGAGTTAAACTCAGCTCGAAATCTCAAATGTATATAATCGAAAACTATCGTAATATGACTTTTGTCTCAATATAAGAGATAGAGTAGAAATAGACTTTCCAAGTGATAGATGAGTTTCAGTCTCCACATACCTTTTGTTGATGAAGTTCCACAAGATCTCCTTGGTAGTTCTTCGTCTTCAATGATGAACGTCGTGAAGTCTAATGCTCAACAACACAATCTATCCTAGTCCGAGACATTACTTTTAGACTAGAAATCAAGACTTATAGTTTTAATCACTAACATTGACAAACAAGCTTGAGATAGCAACGCTTGCGAGTTCGACCGAGAAGTGCTCTAACAATCTCCCCCTTTGTCAATTTTAGTGACAAAATTATCAATACATATGGATTACAAAATAAATAAGACTTTGTAGCTTCTCATCCAAATGCTTGATCTCCTTGGTTCTTCAACTTTACTTGAAATCTTCATCACTTCCAAGTACTCCCATGATTCCATAGATGTTCAATTCAGCATCATAGTTGTTGAAGATCCATAGCAATAATAATGAGAATACAGTTGCTCTTAATCATTGTTATACAGTGTCATAGTATCATTACACAACATCAAAGTTCAATAGTACCACAACTTTGACAATAATACTATGGTGATATGTATCACTCCCCCTTAGTCAATACTTCAATTCACATGAAAACCACTCCCCCTTACATAATGATTCGTAAACCATATGTATTTGTAGTATGCACTACACATTAATTCTCCCCCTTTTTGTCAATATAAATTGGCAAAGGTACGAAAACTAGTGGGATACTAATGAAATTTCCATAGAGATACTTCATGACCAAAAGAGAATAACATACCAACTTGTTTAGATGCAATCATATAGCCGAAGCTAAATGCATTCATCAAGGAGTTTATAAAGATACAAGAAAACTCCTACAATATTCCACAGCCGCACTCCCCACAAAGATTTGGCAATTAAGCACAAGTTCAAAAAGAACTCTCCCCCATAAAATGTCATTCCCGAGAGAACAACAAGAGCGACCTTACTTTTATACACGAAAAGAAGGATTTCTTTGGACATAATCAAATCACATGAGAACATGAATTTGTATCTAAAAATCTCAATTGAATTAATCACAAGGAAAATGATCAATTCAATTAGCCTTGCTCAACATAAGAGAACTTACGGAGCAAGACAGTACATACACAAAGATGTGGATCAGGGAAAGACCAATACTGCTGAATAATCAAAGATTCATTCTATTTTTCATCACTATTTGCACAATGACATATAATAGACTTAATCTTTGAGAACAAAAGTTCATCCTTTCTTCCATCAATAGCATAATGACAATAGTCAAAAGTTCATTCTATCTTTTATCAATACTTTCATACCGACATATCAAAGAGATAACTTTTGAACAAGTATGGGACAATCAAGGTTTACGGGCGTAAATAACATATCCCATAACAATTTGCAATATATGAAACCATATAGATTAATACTGCAAAAATCATCTTTCAAATAAACTTTAGAATTTAAATAAATAAATCTAAAAACATTGCAAGATGAAAAACGTTGGCAATGGCTATGTGTACTCACAATAATGGCTATTCTAAATCCTAGTTATCCTTCTTAAAAACATAAGAATAAATTATCATAAGAAGTTTACTAGACAAAAAACAAACAAAAACAAACTCTAAAAACCAAATCGATCACAAGCTGAAATCAGCATTCACATACGGAAGCTTCATGAGTTTCAAGACCTTAAAGCTTGTGACAGATGAAATTGACTGCATCTTCGGACACGATATTCTTCTTGAGACGATTCTCAACATGTGTCTTCATGAGAGCAAGGTCAGAGTTAACCTTCTTCAGCTCAGTTCTTAACAAATCAAGATTTTTAAGGTATCAACAAGAAGCAGTTTTGCATTGTTAAACTGACCGATAAAATCCTGGATAACTTCAGCAGAAATCTCTTTATCATCCTCAATGTCTGAAGAAATGTCAGGAGAGATGTCATTAACTTCCATAAGTGTTCTTTTCTCCTCCTCTTCGAAACCAAAACCCTTATCAAGAAAACATTTTGCAAAGCTATAAGTTCCCGAAGGAGATGCCATTCTTGACAAGAAAAATAACTTGGAGTATACGTACTCTTCTAAAAAGATGTTATTTAAAAGGTTTCTCAGGAACACAGTTTTTAGGGTTTCCAGAGTAGGTTCTTGACACGTAACATGGGTACCCGTACGAACGAAAACATGGCCCATAGGAGAAAAAGAAACAGACCCACGAAGAAGGTAAATAAAAAAATTTGTTTGCAAAGCATTATTTTGCTGAGTGACAAATTTCACAAATCTTAGCTCGATAAATTTTATAACCTCTCAAGAAAAAAATCTAGAGCATAAGAGCAGCAAACATGTCAAAATTAGAATTTCAAAAAAAAAATCAAAATCTTGAAAAAACAAACAAGCAAATACTTATGCAAACATGTTTGTGATGATAATCCATCTAAGAACGATAAGAAAATAGCCAGAGAATCAGAAAACACTTTGCCATCAAGTATACCTGATCATATCTCACTCAACCAGGATTTTTTGTGAGTGAGATGTCAACCTTGTGATTAATTAGCACAAGTATGAGCCTTGAGCTCATCAAATGAATGTTGTTTTTGGTTAAACCTCTTTCTCCTAATCTTTGGAAGAAAACCGTTATGATGTGAAAAGTTATCATAAAACTTACTATCATCAAAATACGACGCATAGTGTGGATTCTTACCTGAAGAGGTTTGTCTAGAGGGAATTGACAGCCTGTTAATGATCTCTTTATAACCTTCAATTATCATTTTTAGATTGTCTTTCAGCTCTCCATTTTTGCTTCCTTCTCCTGGTACCTTTTTCATATCAAAAACAACATTATCTCCCTTTTTTACTGAAGAAGATCCTTGAGCTCTTCTTAGACGATTTGGTTTAGGAAGACTGTTCCGCAATTGAACATTTGAGGAACTCATAGAACCGACTTTCCTGGTATAATACACAAGGTGAGTACTAAAACCAATTGGTTTAGACATACGAATGTCAGATACACCTTTAAGAATTAAATCTAAGGTGTGTTGAAGACGAACAATAGAATTGTCATTCAACCCAGATTTCCTTTTCTGTTCAACATGTCCTTTTGATTTCTGTTCACCTGAGTGATTAAAGAGAGCAGTCTTAACACAATCGTTGGGAGACTTCTTCCTTCCATGTGATGTGGATATTCCTTGACTAGAGGTGGACATAAGCACATCTTTTCCATCAGGAAGGGATTTCGATTTTGCTTCTGGAACTGAATTTCTTAAAGTTGAATCAGAAGCAATTGGTATAGTGGACTCTTTGGAACATTCTTGAACAGAGAGTTTACTCAAAAGAAGTTCAATTTCCAAAGCATCCTCTTTGAGTTTTTCCTCAAGAAGATCGTGAAGAATAGACTGAGGTATTTTCCTCTCGAAGAGCCTTTAGAAGAGAGTCACGTTTATTAACCATACCAACAAGAACATTGACTTTGTGTTTCAACCGATTGATATCATCAGCATGGATTCTAACAAGTTTTAGAATCACTGCACTCTCTTTGGTTTCATTCCTTTCAACTTCAGATTCAGACTCTTCGGTAAGGTAGTCAAGGTAGCACTTGTCAATGTCAGTCTGTTTCATTAGAATCCTGGGTTCATCTATATTCGAGATTGACAAATCTTTCTCTTTATAGATTTCATAGAAACAAAACTTTTATTACTGGTGATGCGTTTATAAGAGATAGCACTTCTGTCCATATTCAGATCGCTACAAACACAGACTTATAAGGTCTTTAATGTGTTTGCCTGCTATGATACCAATTGAAAATGCGGGGGTACAACAACCACACCCAATATTTCGTTTAGCAATCTGAATAGACAAACTCCAATATACTTTCAAGATAATCAACTAGACAGTTAGACTCAATCTAGAAGAAAAAAATATCAAAGAGTTTTATATCTCTATCTCTTAATTCAATCCGCAATCAGCAAATAGGAATTTGCGAGCCCGATTGAATATAAGAGGAATAACTTGAACGGTACCAAAGACCAATGTTCAAGGATTAATCAATTTCAATCAACAACCAAAGGTTGGATTTCCCAATTGATCGATTCAACGCACAACTTGTGATATTTCTATTATATAACAAAATATAATGATGAAAAGAAATAACACAGACACCATAAGTTTTGTTAACGAGGAAACCGCAAATGCAGAAAACCCCGGGGACCTAGTCCAGATTTGAACACCACACTGTATTAAGCCGCTACAGACACTAGCCTACTACCAATGAACTTTGGACTGGACTGTAGTTGAACCCTAATCAATCTCACACTGATTAAGGGTACAGTTGCGCTCCTTACGTCTTTGATCCCAGCAGGATACTACGCACTTGATTCCCTTAGCTGATCTCACCCACAACCAAGAGTTGTTACGACCCAAAGTCGAAGACTTGATAAACAAATCTGTCTCACACAGAAAAGTCTATAGGAATAGATAAATCTGTCTCCCACAGAAATACCTACGAGTTTTGTTCCGTCTTTTGATAAATCAAGGTGAACAGGAACCAATTGATATACCGGACTTATATTCCCGAAGAACAGCCTAGAAATATCAATCACCTCACAATAATCTTAATCGTATGGTAGCGAAACAAGATATTGTGGAATCACAAACAATGAGACGAAGATGTTTGTGACTACTTTTTATCTTGCCTATCGGAGATCACTCTCGAGCAAATCTTAGAGAAGATAGTACTCAATTATGATAGAACAAGGCAAGATCAGAACACGCAACTACAGAGAAAATAGTTGGGTCTGGCTTCACAATCCTAATGAAGTCTTTAAGTCGTTAACCTACAGGGTTTCGTGTAAAACCTAAGGTTAAAGGAGAATCGACTCTAGTCGCAACTAGTATCACACATGAGGTGTGGGGATTAGGTTTCCCAGTTGCTAGAGTTCTCCTTTATATAGTTTTCAAATCGGGGTTTGCAATCTAAGTTACCTTGGTAACCAAGCATTCAATATTCACCGTTAGATGAAAACCTGATTCAACTCAAGCTAATATCTTTCAACCGTTAGATCGAATTTAGCTTGTTATACACAAATGAAATATACCCAAGGTAGTCAATATCGGTTATACAGGATGATATTACAGGTTTTTATCGGATATCGGAAAATACCTATACGATATCGAAAATATCGGCGATACAAAGACAAAATGATATTATCAGTTGTACAGGCGGTACAGACCGATATATCGGTTTTACTTATACAACGATAATATCGGTTTCGTGAATAAATTTTTCATCAACATGCATCTAGTCTTTACAGACAAGTACAATGTCAATTGGAGAAGGTAAAAAGCCCTAATATATTTATAATATAAAATCAATGACTATATGGTAGGATATAAGATGGAAACCATATTTCGATTGCAAGACAGAGAAATATAAAAGATAAATATGAAGGATAACAAAAAAGATTTACTAGCATAATGGGACAACAATCATAACGTTGGCTAAAAGTTTCTCCAATGGCATGTGTGTGGAGATAAATGTCAAAATCCACCTAGGATACACATCAATTTTTTCTAAAATCATTCTCCAACCCTGATGTCTTAAACCAATGTATAGATGACTTTGGGTAGACATTGTCAAGGTGAATGTCTAGTTTTAGACATTCCCCTTGACATTGTCTACCATTCTAGTCAGCTTTTACTTAATTGAATTGACTTTAATATATTAACTAACTATTTTTAGCTCTAATAAAATCTTAATTATGGAAAATAAAATTTATACTAATTAAAAGAAGATGTTACATGTAATACTGTTGGAGATGGATTTTTTTCTCTCCCTAATTTTAAGGAAAAATAGATTGAGGATGTCTTATTTGTGTTGCCACATAGGAAACACACACAATGACCATTGGAGAAGCTCTAATAAACCACCCTGTATTTTGGAAATTTGAGATATGTGTATGATTCTTATTATTTTTTACTATGATTTTATAATTATTTGAAATTCTATATTAAATGATGTATCGCCTGTAAAAACAGATATTATCATTTGTATAGGTGTATAGGACCCGACCGATATGATACCGATACGCGATATTAACTACCTTGAATGTACCTTCATTTAGGTTTGAGTAACCGTACCTAAACGTGTACACTATGTTGGTTCAACAGTAGTTAACCAAAGTTAGCTATATGAACACCTTCATATCAACCTTATTCATCTTAACCACAACTAGTTCAAATGACTCAAATGAAACTAGTTATTATAGTTGTTCAATTACTATATTCTCATAGAAGTATACAAGAACACAATTGAAGCAAAATCGGTTTGATTCACTCGAATCAATTCATGAACATTATTGCCACGGTTTGCAAAGATTGCATTCCTTATTATATAAATGTATTAGTTCATGAGCAAGCCGATTTTATAACATGATTCACTTAGGTATGCAAACGGGTACGCATATCTTAGTGACTGGACTGGGTTTGGGTTCGCCGGTATGCGATGGGTATGCATACCTTAACACTTCCAAACTTCAGCAGAAATTCCCGGACCTATACCTTACACAAGTACGCGTACCGGTATGTGTACTTAGGTACCCAGACTTTCACAAACCAACAGGTACGACTACGGGTATGCATACTATGGTTCCCGGACATGGATTACATATATGCAAGTACGCATACTATGTGCAAATCCAATTGTTCTAAACTCTATTTCAATCATTGAAACTTTCTTAGAGGATGATATTAGCCGTTTTCACACACTATTAGCATCAACGCAATTTTCAAGTTATTGAAATAATCATAACGAAACATTCCAAGTCTACACCAAATGATTGTATCACACAAACCATGTAAGATGTTACTCGGCAATTTTCACATGATCATCTTTTGACTTTCGTCAAGAATAAAAGATGAACTTGGTTGAAGCGAAAGCTTACCAACACATATTTCGAGAAATATGTAAGAGAGTTAAACTCAGCTCGAAATCTCAAATGTGTATAATCGAAAACTATCGTAATACAACTTTTGTCTCAATATAGGAGATAGAGTAGAAATAGACTTTCCAAGTGATAGATGAGTTTCAGTCTCCACACACCTTTTGTTTATGAAGTTCCACAAGCTCTCCTTAGTAGTTCTTCGTCTTCAATGATGAACGTCGTGAAGTCTAATGCTCAACTACACAATCTATCCTAGTCCGAGACATTTAAGTAGACTAGAAATCAAGACTTATAGTTTTGATCACTAACATTGACAAACAAGCTTGAGATAGCAACGCTTACGAGTTCGACCAAGCAGTGCTCTAACACCATCATCCAGGTACCAGGCGTGCAAATCAAGCTTACAACGAGAAGCAATGCACTTCACAAGAGGGTGAAGTGTCAAAGCAAACAAAAGAGGACCAAGAGGATCACTTTGCTGACATCGAGCGCAGAAGACAAGATGTATTGGTCATAGTAAAGTGTAGCAGGACTAGCATAACAAAATTCTACCCAACGAGAAATACTTGGACAATGAAGCCGGACCTCTTTAATAAGACAAGACCTGCTCACCATGTTGAACGCATTCGAAAAATCAATAAGAAGCATTGACATATTATCCGAGTGACCTTTCAACTCCAGCAAAGCATTGATAGAGTGAAGTATACCCTCCCCCCACCGGAACTCCAACACCAAATTGATAATCCCCCAAGTAAGATAGCATGTCTTTACAAACTGAAAAGGCAGCCACCTTAGAGACCAAACGGCGCCAAATAGTACCAATCGCAATTGGCCTGAGACCACCTCCGGGTTTGAGTAAAGGTTTAAGGGGTGCACTAGCGACGAGCTCCCCTAAAACCTTAGGGAACTTACCTGCCAACTAGAGGTTGACAACCCCAGTAATCGAAGCCACCAACTCGTCCGCTACTGTAGCTGATGCTCCACTCAATGCGTCTACTAAATGCTGAGTACGTAAACCATCACGTCCACAAGAAGTACCTCTAGGAAAACTCTTGATGGCACCAAGAACATCCCTTGAGTCAACCGTTATTGAGTCACAACTAGCATCATCAACCGGAATAAAAGGAGGGGCTGCAGGGTGTTTGGATTACAATTCGTCCAAAGTATTTTCGCTGCGTGGTGCAACCAAATTTGAAGACAAGACGTGAATCGCAGCTGAAAATGCCCGTACCCAATCTTCTTCCTACAAGCGCTTAAATTGGCCACTTCTAGCTTCTTTTTGCTGTCTTGTTTAGCTGAATGCTATTGGCATGGGAGGCATAAAAGCTTGGAGATCAGCGAAGAGCATCCCATTGGCTCCTTCCAAGTAAGTAAGGCCTGTTGGATGGCTGCAATTTGAAGTCGCTTCCTGTTGGAAGACTTCTCTTCAGCTGATCGCTTAGGTCTGTATAGCATTAGGGTGCAGATGGGAAGTAGCAATAATCGAATCCAGGCCTTCAAATCAGCAGGTTACAAAGCACATTGTCCAAACTTGTCTTCAAGGATCGAGAGAAACCTAACCTACACTGATGAGGTATATTGGAGACTGTGGTAAAACGTCTTTGAAAGACAACGTTGAGCAAGTCAGGTGACAGTGAGAAGGACTCATCTGGTACACTAGCTACATCCTCAACAGCAACAGCAGACTTCAAAGATGCAGCGCTGTCAATAGTCTTAGCTACAACTTCATTAACAACAACAACAGGCTCCAATTGTGCAACACAGTCAACATTCTTAGCTACGGCCTCACTAACAGCAACGGCATTATTCAAAACAGACAAGGTAGGCCTAACAATACCGTGTATGAGAAAGTTAGCTGAAGCTCCATTGAAAGGACCTGCAATAGCGTCATGAGGAACTCCTTCCAAGCTTTTACAGGGGGTTCTCCAGGCATGTAAAGTCATGCAAAGGATGCATAACCACATACACGTCTGTTGAAGGACACTTTCTCAGGCGCAATAAACCTGAAGATCGTTGGAGATGATGGCTCTGCAAACAGTCTTCTTATCCTCCGTAGAAAGGTGTCTGTCCTGTAAATGGCGATCGAGAGATCCCCTGGCATAGCCTCTGCCATTCACTCCATCATGACATCCATCAATTTTTTTGAATGGGCAATGGCAGTACCCATTCTGGGAAGCAACAACCTCGACGAGACAAGGTGTAGGTGTATTTTGACGCAGCCGATGAGAGGTAGATGATGGCTAAGATGCAGGAGAAGGCTGCTGAGGAATCTGGGAGCAGCGAGGAACTCGTGTAGATGCAGCCATGAAAGAAAAACCTTCACAAACCCTAAAAAGAAAGTTAAAACCCTAGGTCGAAAAGGAAAGGGAAAACCAGAAGGTAAAACAAAAACGGTGGAAAATAAAAACGAAAACAAAGGGAGAAGATGAAAAATCAAAACAGGAAAGCTACAGGGATGAGACCAATCCATTGATAAACCCTGGCTTTCAGTCACCGGTGTTTCTCTCTGGAGCTCATCGCCGGTGTTTTAATCCTTAAATATTATTTAATCCATTCTCTTTTTTTTTTTCGTAAAATTTAATTCACTTTCCGTGGTCGCTTCTCGTTGTTGATTTTGTTCGTTAAATTTTCTAGTTGTCCATCTGTCTAGTATTCTCTAGTGCTAGGCATTAACACGTTCCCTTTGCCACTGAAGAATTTCACACAAGCACGCAACAATCTCTTCTTCTTTCTTGGCATCATCCATCTCATCCATACCACAACACTTGTCAATTACCTCAAAATTACAACATTATCCACTCTATAAAAGCACATCTTAACCGTCCACAACTCATCAAACCCCACTAATAAAAGCATCCAACGGCTACAAATAATTGAAAGGACTTATTCCGAACCCACACTATATACAAAAAAAAACAAACCCAAGACAGCATCGAATATAACAATTCAACCCCTAATTAATCTCTCTTTCCATAAACGTCAACCGTAGACACCAACCGTCAATTCTTAAAATCAAGCTAGATCTTGAATTTGATCCAACGGTGATGAATGTAAGGATGATGTGTAAATTAGGGTTTAGAATAAGTAGAGGAGAAAAATAAGGCAGTCTCTTGGGCGATAAGACCGCAACCGTAAACCCTAGCCGTTAACCGCTTCGTGCCTCTCTCTACATTCTTCTTCATCTTCTACTACTACTTGTTCTTCTCTCTTTCATCCTCAAACAAAGAAAAGGGCGCCACGAATATCTTTCCAAGGAAAACTTCAAAAAAGAAAACCCTAGAACAACCATAAAAAAACTAAAATCAATTCTCTCTACAGCAAAGTAAACAGGTAAACTCTATTTATCATCACTCTCAAAAACCCTAGATATTATCTTTCCAGTGATTTTAGGGTTTCTTCTTCTTCGTCTCGGTAGATCTGTGTTTTTTTGGATTTTTGGGGATTTTTTTAGTTTTTTTGTTCGGATTGATTAGTATTGGTTGTGATTTTTGTTTACTGATGTAGATTTTTGTGTGTTTGTGTGGATAGAGATGGATCGGTATCAGAGAGTAGAGAAACCAAGGCCTGAAACACCGATTAATGAGAATGAGATTAGAATAACTACACAAGGAAGGATGAGAAACTACATTACTTATGCTACTACTCTTCTTCAGGTTTGTGTTTCTTTTTCTAAGATATGTATTATTCTGATTTTAATTGGTTTATTGTTCTGCTAATGTATGCTTAAATAATCAGCTGTTAATTTGATTTTTAAGTGGAAAACCCTAATGTATTGATGAAGTTGGTACTTCGATGAATTTAGTGATGTTTTTAATTGATTTTTCTGGAAAATTCTAAAATCAATTGATTCTGATTAATTAGGGTAATTAGGGAAGTTGTCTTGTTCTAACTATCATAAAGTTGTTTTGATAGTTTATTTAGATTTGGAGTTGGGAATCTTTGGACCTTGTCTTTGGACCTTGTCTTTGGTAATAGATGTTAATTTATAGTGACAAATTTAGGTAAATTGTTGATAGAATGTACCTTTTTCAAATAGATTCAAACTACAAGTTGAGAATTAAAGTTATTCATCCGATAGACTGTACTAAACTAAACAATGTGAATGTGAAGCTGAGACAGTTTAATCAAGGATACCAAATTGAGCTTTTAATGGACAAATTGTATAGTCATGACTCATAATCATCTGGACTTGCATGTGAAATTAATGCGATGGAATTTAAGGGACTAACTGCTTATTAAGTGGCCTCTTACGCAGAAATCAGTCTAGTTCACAATTATTTGGTCCACTCCATTCTTTACTATATGTTTGTGTCTACTTGTTTACGATTTTCCGTCTACTCCGTGTTCTACT
>JAJJMB010003726.1:1863237-2069411 GCA_023531105.1 Papaver atlanticum | reverse complement strand
TTTGTATATGCTGTTCACAGAAATACTATCAACTATTGGGATATAGTTAAAAGTAATACTTATTGTGGTCATAGCGCTACGAATGGTGTCCTCTGTTTAGGTGAAGGTTGACGGTTTCATGTTTGAACTATACTGATATCAAAAAGATCTGGACTCCGATCTTCGCTGAAGTGTCTACACCACTTCAGTACTGTCATTAAAATCCACCTCATCCATCTCTATTGCTGGTTTTCACCATTTTGAACTCTGCTGCTCTATTCTTTTTACTCATGAACTTCTTTTTACTCAAGGACTATAAATCTTGTCCATGTGATGTATCCAGATACATATTTTTTTACAAACCCAACAGTTAATAATTTCTTTTCTAATTCTTATTGTCAGTAGTTTATTATAGTTGTTATATCTGTGAAGGATACTGTTGTATGATCCCCCTTTTTTTTTATTTACTGATGATCCCCCCCCCTTTTTTTTTTACTGACTCACTGTTTCATTTTTTCTTTAATAGGAAAAAGACTCTACTGAGATTGTTCTCAAAGCCATGGGAAGGGCGATTAACAAGACTGTAATGATTGCTGAATTAATTAAGGTGATTTTTTGGTGAACTATGCTCACATCAGGATTATATGGTCGTTGCTTTGGTTTGTTTGAGCATGGCATGGTTATGTTTTCAAGACATCTAACTTGTTGTATAACTTTGTGATGTATTCTTCTAGAGAAGGATTGCTGATCTTCATCAGAATACAGCAGTTGGATCAACCGATATAACTGACACATGGGAGCCACTTGAAGAAGGCCTTGTCCCGTAAGAATTACAAACCTTCCGTGCTCCTACGCTTTTGTGCATTGTAGAAGCTGATATTTTAGGCATACAGAGCTGATATCTAGTTTTCTTTTTTTATGCAGATTGGAGACTACCCGCCATGTTTCAATGATCACTATTGTATTATCCAAAAAGGAGCTGGATACATCGTCCACTGGGTAAATTACAACTTGATTATCTATTCAAAGTGCATGGTATAGTCTTGGTGAATAATAGGTTCAAAATTTTGAATGCTCGACTCTGATAAGAGATTGTAGACGTGTTTTTATTGAGGTTTGCATACTCATGCTGCTTTATCTAGACCCATGTAGTACACATGTATGTCAAAAGTTCATATGTGCCACCATACCCAAAGTGATAATGGTTCAAGTATAAGATTACCCAAAGTGATAATGGTTCAAGTATAAGGTACCTATTGTGGGTTCATTTTGATGTATCTAAAAATTTGGAAGTAGTAGAATATTAGAGTTGGTTGTGGCTGCAAAAGTTCCCAAGCTGAGATTGAGCTTGTTTATTATGAGTTGGCACTTTCAAGTCCTTAATTATTTTCAGATAGGTTTGCAGGACACCAGGTTAAGTCCTTAATTATTTTCAGATAGGTTTGCAGGTAGCATATATGGCAGCCTGTTATCTGATATTTTCGAGCTTGTTTGTTATGCTTGTTTGTTTTATGTTCCAACTGCATTTGCATTCTGATAATCTCTTATTAACAACACAGGTACCAACCACCTATTCCAGCTGATCAAGTCAAACCATGGACTGAATTTGATTATGAAGGAGGTAATGTGCTAGATTTATACTTAAGTTTTCCAGATGCTCTCTTTGACCGTTTATAACAATATTTTCAATTAATGTGGATTTCAGAGGGCTCTCCTGGTGGTAGAGGTAGAGGACGTGGTGGCCGAGGAAGGGGTGGAAGAGGTCGAGGTACTATTTTGTCCTTTGGATTTTATTATGCTTATTTGTTTTTGAGTTAGCTGACATGGTTAATATGCTAAGCTAGATATTCGAATAGGACTATTATGTTTAATTGTTTTTGAGTTAGCTTACATGGTTAATATGCTAAGCTAGAAGGTGCTTTCATATTCTAATAGGACTAAAGTAGTAAATATTTGGCCTTTCTATGCTGGGAGGTTTATAACCTAATATATGAAATTTGTTGTTAGATCACATCAACTTTATATATTGTTATTGTAATCAAGTTTTCCTTTCATCTCATTCCTTGTTTTATGCAGTTGATTTTGTTTAGTTTATCTCTAGCAATTGCTGATAGTCTTCTATGACATCTTTGAATGTGAAGAATTGTAATCATAGGTCACGTAACTAGGGCAACATTTTGTTGAAAGAAGGATATAATTTTTTGTGGAAGAATAATGTTTATAATTCTTTTAATTTTTGTGAACTTTAAGTTTCTTGTATTTCTATGATTCATTTCTATTGGTGGGTATGATTTTATCAGTTCTTATGCAACCATATTAAGTGCTTATCCTGAAGGAGGGTTAGAAAATTCTTTTCCTAATATGATTTGGTTTATCTTGGGTGCAGGGAACTTTAATGGAGGTGGTGGTGGTGAATTCAATGGAGAAGGAGGAAATTATGAAGGTGGACGTGGCTTTGGTGGCAGAGGAAGAGGCCGCGGAAGAGGCCGTGGTTTCCGCGGGCGTGGAAGAGGAGGTTATGGTGGCGGAGATATGCAACCTGAATTTGGTGGTTATAACAATGAGTACAATGATGGGCCTCATGCCCAAACACGTGGTAAGTTCTAGTCTTGCATATTTGTGTTGAAGCATGCATTATTATATGTTGGCACTTGTTAGTAATTCAAAAGACTAGTATTGAATTACAGTCTCTATTTCCTATTAAACACTAATAAGAGGAGATGGAAAAAAAGAGAGCTTGTTTTGATAGTGTTTGACATTTTTCTGGTAAGTAATGTTGTTTGGCGTGGATCTGCAGGGCGTGGGCGTGGTAGAGGAAGGGGGGGTCGTGGGCGTGGGCGGGACTATAATAGGGCAGATGGACAACAGCAGGTTCAGCCTGTAGTTGCTTGAGCCTTAGGTTGGTTTCTCCAGGGTTCATAGGTTGGTGAGATATATCTTGAGTTTTCTGCTGTAATCAACTTTGTTTTCGGTAGTTAAATCTAAAGATTGTTTCCAATTTCAATTGATTTTGTGAAAACTGAGAAAATATATATGGTGTTTGATATACACTGACAAAATTGTACAATTATGCCTGTGTTTTTTGGTTAGGAATAATAGAGCAGTGCATTCTTTGAATTTCGTATTATTTTGGTGACTTCGTTTTTTTGTCATTTGTTACTTGAGTTTCAATTGACAAAACACTAGGCTCATTAAACTTTCTATCAGTCAATCTTTATCAAGTTAATTGGGAATTGAGTTAGGGCCCTTGTCAGCTGAATTTGCTTGTAGGTAAAAGTGTAGGTGATGTTGCTAGTTTACAAGTTAGTTCAAGTCCTTTCCACTGTTGTTTTGTTTCATGAACAAACTACAAAGAATCATGGCGGATTGATTCTAGCTTCTTACAATAACATGGCTAGACTATCATAATGGCGACAACATTTTCTACTTTCTCGAAATAAGAAGCACTATCATCACCCATTGCTAAGTAAGCTATTGATAAACGGCATCAAAAGAGAGAGACCTGATAGATTGGGTTTGAAGTTTAAAGTTGACCCTAAACTATTTTTACGGTTATTTCTGGAGATAAATCATGGTACAAAAAGAAAAACATGTCTCGGACAAGTAGGGTAGTACCCTGGTAGCTAGAAAAACTTGCTGTAAACATTAGACATGTCAGACAGACTCGCACCCTATTATAACTTCTTTTTTGCAAAAATGTTACAATACACACCACTTCGGCATGACTTGTGTGTCACATGTTATGTAGACGCTTCATCAATTCCAAGTGCCTCGCAGTCATTCCAACATTTTTTTTTTTTTTTTTTTTTGAACGATAAGCTAAAGCATAAACTCTCTGCGGTCAAAGTTGGCCGTCGCTCTCTTGACCTTGTCAAGAGTTCTTTCTTCATCGTCTTGGATGATTTATCTCTTCCTTCAGGAAGCTTGTTTTCTATCACAGTTGGTGATTTGTTTCTGCATTCCCTTATTTTCCCTCTCTGTTTTTCACTCTCCTCTCTTAACATGAGTACTTCAAATCCAAATAACGTAGATTTCGAAGATATATTACAGAAAATGACAACTCTAATGGAAAACCCACAAACATTAAGGTATGAAGATGAAGAAGATGATCAACAGGAAAACACAGCTGAATCCATTAGAAGTGTGGTTTTTAAATTTATTTCAGGAAGAACTTATAGTCTTCAAATATTAAATGACGTTATATCAAAAGCATGGAGGCCATCTGGTTTCTTAAACATCACTGATCTTGGAGGAGGCATATTTAATGCAAAATTTCAGCACCTTTGTGATCTTGAAGCTGTTCTCCAAGGCTCGCCATGGTCTGTAAAAGAAGATATGATGATTACAGAAAGATGCCAAGATGATTTACTACTTCATGAATATGAGTTTAAATGCGTATACTTCTGGATTCATGTGTATGGGCTTCCGATGAGCATGATGAATCCTACAAAAGTCTTCAACATTGCAAAGCAGATGGGTACACCGGATCCAATAGATCCCCAAGCTGCTGAAAAATGGGGGAAGTATGCTCGTGTGAGAGTTAAGATTGATATTACAAAACCCTTACCAAAAGATATGGAGGTTACTTTGAAGTCGAAGAAAAAAATCATCATATATTTTAGATATGAGAAACTACCTATATTATGTTTCTTTTGTGGTCTTTTTGGGCATGTCATGAAACAATGTCCATATCTGTCAAAGACTCTAGAGAGAAATTACTCCCATGATCCTGAAATGTTCGCAGCGAAGATGAATGGTAAGGCATTAGCGCGTTACTCTGATGCAATTAGGGCTTATTACAAATCAAGTGATCCAGGAATCATCCACAGTTCATAGGAATTGCTGCTGCTACATACATGAATGTCAACATACAGGAACCGTTGATGGAGAAGAAAGGAATTGAGGGCAAAAAAACGTCCACGTGTAACGATCTATCTACTACTTTGATTGGGCAGTCAGAGGAAGGTGGTGTACGAAGAAGAAACCAAAAGAATTCAGAAGATAGAGGAAAACAGGTAAACCCCAACATGCTGGTACCAACAGAGCATCTTTCCGTTGAAGAGATAACTCGTCCAAACGACTCAGCAAATCACAAGCAGCAAAATGACACGTATATAGAGAGATTACTTACTAGCCACTCATCTCAGCGACAAGAAATTGAAAAAGCAGCTAGCACAAGCATCTCTGAAAAGTTTGTTGCTGTAAACTTAAATGCCGGTGTCATGAGAAGGACAAAACAACCTAGTATCCCATCGACAGAGCCAAAAAATGATGGTAAGGTAGACCCACCACAAACTGTTGATACAGATAATTCAAAAATGATGCAGTCAGATGAAGTGGTAGTGGAGAAACCACGAGTCCTTGAGGTGTTGAGCACAAACAATAAAGAGGTGATAAGGGGTATATCAAATGAAAGGGAATTGAAGAAAACCACATCTTACCCAATCCATCCCAGTTCAGAAGCCCACAAAAATTATAGCCAGTCATTAAACATTAACCCGGAAAGCTTTCAACCCGGAATAAGTAAGGATGGGTTTATCCAGTATGGGGCCAGTACAACTCCAAAGACCAAAGCTTCGAATAAATCCCTAGATCTCAAACCAAATTCAGAAACCCTTAACTTCTTATTTCATGCTACTGATGAAGATTCAACAACATCATCGTCGAATTCGGGTAGAGACCAAAGGAAGAAGAAGAGTTGGAAGCGCTATGCAAGGAATGAGAGTCGAATTGGGAAAGACGGAGGAGCTAAGAAAGTATCCAGTGGCTCTAAGAGACAAGCAACTCCAATGGAGATTGATGCTGCAACAAAGAAACAGTCTTTTAGTTCATCATCGACAATAGGTGTGGTGGCTGCCCTGAATCAGCCACAGGGCCAATGTTAATTTTCTCTTGGAACTGTCGAGGATTGAGAAACATCTCGACAGTCCGCAATTTGAAGGCGTTTCTCAGGGCTAGTAACCCTCAAATTACTTTCTTAACTGAGACAAGATTGAATGAGGAAAGAGCTACCAAGATTTTTTCAAGCATTGGGTATGATAATTTCAAGCTAGTTCCAGCTATTGGAAGGAGTGGAGGTAATGTGGTGCTTTGGAATGCTGTGACTGATTTGGAAATTGTTTATGCTGACAAGAATCTTATTCACTGTCGTATTCATCATCTAATTGAAGAAGATTGGGATTTGCTATGCGTTTATGGCCCCCCAGAACATCAACATCGCAACAAATTTTGGAGTAAGTTATCTAATTACGCTGCTGGTATTAAAAATGCTTGGTGTATTGTTGGCGATCTAAATGCTATTAGCTCTATTTCTGAAAAACATGGAGGTAACCAGACCATGAATTCTGCAAATAATGGGTTCAAGTACTTCATACAAGATAGAAATCTTATTGAGATGGGGTTTGTTGGTCCTGCTTTTACTTGGAGCAATAGTGCTGTTGTCAAAGACCCAATTTTTGCAAGACTAGACCGTGCGTTATGTACTCCTGAATGGGCTCTCAGATTCGAAAACAATGGTGTCTTACATCTTCCCAGAGTCAGCAGTGATCATGCCCCTATATTGGTGAATACAAACAGAGCTCAAAGGGTTAAAAGAAACCATAGTAACAAGTTTGAGTTCTATTGGGTTGATCACCCAGATTTCGATGATATAATTAAGAGTAATTGGTCTACTAACAGTGAGAACACTCAAGAAAAAATATCTGACCTATGTAAGGAGCTTACAAAATGGGTAAAGAAGTCATTTGGTAATATTTTCAGGGCTGTTGAACAAGCTAAAAATGATCTTTTAAATATACAGAAACAGGCTCATGTCAAGGATACTAGAAAGGAGGAAGCTGAGTTTTGCAACCGCATTGAGTACCTGAATGAGCTGCAACACAAGTATTATATGCAGAGAAACAAGGTGAACTGGATACCGAATGTCGATAGAAATACTCATATCTTCCAGCTTGCTGTGGGGCAAAGGAAAAAGAAAAATCAAATATCTGCTTTGAAGCTTCCCAATGACAATTGGGTCACTGATGCTAAGGAAATAAAGTATTACTTGGTCAATCACTTTGCAAATTTGTTCAAAAGGGACCAAGAGGAGGACAATCATGTTATAAATTTTAGAGCGCCTATGCAGATAAGCAATGCTTCGAATGAGGCTCTTTCAGCTACTCCTAGTGATGATGAGATATGGAATACTATCAAGAAAATGAAGAGTTTGAAGGCCCCCGGACCTGATGGTATGCCACCACTTTTCTACAACAGATGCTGGACCCATGTTGGCAAGGATATTACTCATTTAATCAAACATTGCTTTTCCTCTGCAAATATACCACAAGGTATGAATCACACGAATCTGGTGTTGGTCCCTAAGGTACGAAACCCCACTCTACCTTCTGAGTTTAGGCCCTTAACCTTGACCAATGTAACTTATAAAACTATTACAAGAATTCTTGCAAACAGACTCAAGCCTCATCTCAATAGGTTAGTGGATAAAGCGCAATCAGCTTTTATCCCAGGCAGACTAATCATTGATAACATAGTTGTTGCTAAGGAAATTTTGCACTCCATGAACAACTCTCAGTCTGTAATTGGCTCATTTGCTTTAAAAATTGATATTAGTAACGCTTATGATCATGTCAGTTGGAGATTCCTTAGCCACTGCCTTAGGTCCTTTGGAATTGTAGGAAAATCTCACGAACTCATTATGAAATGTATTTCTACTGCTCCTTTTTCCATTGTAATTAACGGGCAAGCTGAAGCCTATTTTCGAAGTGAGAGAGGCCTAAGACAAGGCTGTCCTCTGTCGCCATATCTCTTTATCCTTTGTTCGCAGGGTCTTTCCTCGCTCATGAGGACAATGGAGCAAGCTGCTCTCTACAATGGGTACAGAATTAATAGAAATGCCCCTTCGGTTTCGCACCTGATGTTTGCTGATGACCTGTTGCTGTTTGGCACACTCGACGAGAAGACTATTCTAAACCTAAAGAATATCCTGTATACTTATGCTAGATGGTCAGGTCAACAAGCAAATATGCAAAAGTCAGAGGTGTTGTTTAGTAAAGGAGTGGACAGCGGTAGGAGGAGAAATGTTGCTACAGACTTGGGGGTAAAACAAATGGAGATAAATGATAAGTACCTCGGTCACTATCTGCTCAAACCATCTCACAACAACAGCTCTTATGAATTCCTTGCGGACAAATTTGATTCCAAATGGGCTGGATGGAGGAGACACTTCATGTCTCATGTAGGCAGAACAGTTATGATCAAGACGAACCTTGGTATGATCCCTCCTTTCTACATGGCTACTTCTATTATTCCAAAGAAGACAATTACAACTCTTACACGAACAATGCGTAACTTTTGGTTGGGCCATGCTAAAGATAAAAGAAGGATGCACTTTATAAATTGGGACCAGTTTGAAGCTGACAAAGAAGCGGGTGGCTTGGGTATTAGACGGCTGCAAGACCTAAACAAAGCAATGATCGCAAAGTTAGTATGGAAGTTCCTTACTGACGATGAGTGCCTCTGGGTTCAGTTGATGACAGCTAAGTACCTAAAAACAGATCACTTCTGGGAGGTTAAGAAAAATGCTAAATGTTCATCTACCTGGTCTGCAATGTTAAATTGTAGAGAAGAGATGAGGAATAGTTGTTGCTGGTCTGTGGGAGATGGCACTCAAATCAAGATAAGGCATGACCCTTGGGTACCAAATTTGCCAAATATGAGGCCTGAGCTCAGAAGTGAAACTCATCCCGAAATTATATGGGTGAAAGACTTGTTCATTGAAAATACAAACATATGGGATGAAGAGAAACTCCAACAACTATTCTGTTCAGATGCAGTAAACAAGATAAAGGAGATTTATGTCCCTAATATCGAGAATAATGCTAAAGATACGCTGATGTGGATTGACCATCCAAAGGGTACATTCTCTTCAAAATCTTTCCTGAAATCTCTGCAGGTTAGAGCTCCCTCTACTTCTAGTGGTGTAGGAGCTGAATTACCTTGGTGTAAATTTTGGAAAATCAAGAACATTCCCCCTAGAATTTTAATGTTCATGTGGAGAGTTATAAAAGATGGACTTGCCGTTTCTAGCAAGATGAGCAAGTTCATTGAGAATGTAAATGATGACTGCAAGCTCTGCCACAGTGAAAAAGAAACAATAAATCACCTGCTTCTTTACTGCCCGTTGGCTCAAGCCACCTTGTTTGCATCCTCACTGTCGCTAAGGGTGGATGTGAATCGTGCTCTAACTGTCAAGGAGATTGTAGCGGGATGGATTTTAAATAATGATAGGGAGTACACTATTTAGGATGGGTCATGCTTGTTCTGGGCCATATGGAAGACGAGAAATAACTTAATCTTCAACAACGTCAAGCCAAGGATCCAGAATATTCTTCGGGAAGCTTTGTACTGGTACAATTTGGAGAACATACCAGAGAATTCAAGATCCTCTATAACTGAAGAGTCTATGTTAGCAGATAAGAGATTAAGCTGGTCTCCTCCTAATGGTGGTACGATTAAAATAAACTTTGATGGAGCTGCTGGATCAAAGGGCTTTGCTAGCTCTGCTATTGCTAGAGATAGTTTTAAGGTGTTCAAGGGCTGTAAAACAAAAGCATTTACCTTCGCAACTCCACTTGAAACAGAAGCTTGTGGTGCGCTTATTGCGGCGGAACTTGCGGTTGAACAGGGATTCACTAATATAGTTTTGGAGGGCGATGCCATGATTGTGATAAACATATTGAAGAACAACAGCTCCGACTTCCCTTGGCGTCTGAAGAACCATATTAACAGGATCAGAGATTTGCTCCAAAAATTTGAAGACATTCAGTTTGTTCACGTCAACAAGAATGCCAATGGTGCTGCGCATTCTCTTGCTGCTTTCGCAGCTAATCACCACATTACTGATGTGTGGCTTTCTTCCCCTCCTCCTTGTTTAGCTCACCACCTTCAGGTTGAGTCTTCTTTTTCTCTTTCTTGTTAGTTTTTGTTGACCTTGTTTCAAAAAAAAATAAAAAAAAACCAAAAAACTTCTTTTTTGCAAAAATGTTACAATACACACCACTTCGGCATGACTTGTGTGTCACATGTTATGTAGACGCTTCATCAATTCCAAGTGCCAAGTGCCTCGCAGTCATCCCAACAAATTTTTTTTTGCACAAAGGGTGATTAGGATATCAATATAGAAATTTTCGAAATTGCAACACCCATATATCTTCTAAAGAACTGCAGGTATAAAACTAATCTCCCGACCTGCACACTATTTATAATATTTTTTTATTTTTATAAATCTCATAAATTTCATTCATGATAAATAGAGATTACATGGATTCCAAATACATCAAAATCAAAGATCAAATTACAATTCAAAGGTACTAACAAAGAGTAATTTGTGAAGAGAAGTAACAAACTACCAACAAGAGTACCAAACAATCCTAAGATTGGAAGAATGGTTTTGGGATTATAATCCAACCATTTTGAAAGGGTTTTTTCTTCTTGAAAAAGAGATCTTCTCATAAAAATATGAGAGTAATATGCCCAAAGTCTTGAATCTTGATTTCCACACTTGAACTTCCATCTAAAATCTCCATTGAGATCACAAAGAAACTCCATGAGAGAGCATAAAGTATCTCCAGAAAGGAGAAGACACAAACAAAGAGGGCAACACCCCCAAGAACACCATAAAAATCTCCTAAAAACATTGGAGATTCAAACAAAAACTTAAATAAATTTATCATAGACTACTAACTATCTATGAAACTAGAAAAAGCCCGGATAAACTTTAATGGTGGAAAAAGACTTTTGAGAAAAAACTAGAGAGGAAAGACATTTTTTTTATTTTTGGATACAATTTTTATAATTTAGAAGATATCCATATATTTCTCTCCTCGCGCGTGTCGTTTTGAAACATATGCCACAAGCTTTATCCGCAAAATTTAGTAATAAATTGATTATATATTACATTTGTGCTGCAGTGTATATATATGGTACAACTGAAGGCTCTAGAATGTAGTTAAGTTTTAGGTCCATATATCACCCAACAAAAAACTAACTTCTTTTTTGTTTGTTACGATCATTATCTTTAAACCTCACTAGTCATCCATATGTTTAGGATCTTTTGTTACTACTTAATAAACAACGAATATAGCTGAATTAGTAAGTTAATCAAGTCATTAGGGTATTTTCTTAATTTGTTTCATTCTCTAAATCTTCTTATTGATGATATACAGAGTAAGTGATCGATCAGTATAATCACAATCCATACGATTTCCTGTTTTACTTAATCTTCATGAATGATAATCTCCTGTTTAGTTGGATAAATGGGATTATCTTCTTTAATCCATTGCAAGAATCTAATGATTTTCTTTTTTGTTTAAACAACAGTGGTGGATCAGAGAAACATAATGTCAGATGCAACGAGCAGAGAAAGGACTAAACAAACCGAAGAAGAGCTGAATAACTGGTTGCCGATTACTGCAAATCGAGAAGCCAAATGGTGGTATTCTGCATTTCACAATGTCACTGCAATGGTTGGTGCTGGTGTTCTTGGATTGCCTTACGCCATGTCCCAACTTGGCTGGTACGTATATCTTTTTTTTATGCGTCCTTAACAATGACTTTTACACATTTGATCAATTACGTGATCCATGCCTGATCTTGAATTTAGTGTTTGATATTATTTTTGTTTTTGGACCATGAAATTTTGAAGATGATATTCATGTTACATTGACATGCATGTAGTGTTTAATTTGGGTCTGCAGTTATTTAATGTTTAATATTTATCACAGGGTGCCAGGAATTATTGGCATAACGTTGTCTTGGTTGATCACATTGTATACATTGTGGCAACTGGTTGAGTTACACGAAGACGTACCAGGGAAGAGATTCGATCGATATCCTGAACTTGGCGAACATGCATTTGGCCCCAAGTTAGGATATTGGATTGTCATGCCTCAACAACTTGCTGTTC
Source organism: Papaver atlanticum (assembly GCA_023531105.1). Lineage (NCBI taxonomy): Eukaryota > Viridiplantae > Streptophyta > Magnoliopsida > Ranunculales > Papaveraceae > Papaver > Papaver atlanticum. The sequence goes on along the minus strand of JAJJMB010003726.1, from coordinate 2,057,467 downwards.
AAGTTGCCACCAATATCGTTTACATGGTCACTGGTGGAAAATCATTAAAGAAGACCTGGGATTTGATAATTCCACATCTGGCTCATGTTAGAAAAACTTATTTTATCTTAATTTTTGCTGCCGTTCAGTTATGTCTTTCTCAAATTCCAAATTTCAATTCACTGAAAGTTATCTCATTACTCGCCGCAGTCATGTCCTTTAGGTAGACGATTCTTCTTTCTTCCTACCTTTTTTATTTTTTTAGCCTTTTGGCTGTGTTATTGTTAAATGTAGCTAATCAAGAGCCTATAATGTGAATGCAGTTACTCAGCAATAGCTTGTGTCACATGTATAATTTTCGGTGTAAAGAATCATCATGTAAGTACACCGAGTTATGCAGTACGAGGAAAGACAACAGCGGGAATAATTTTCGATGTTTTCAACGCCATTGGAACAATTGCATTCTCATTTGCAGGACACAGTGTAGTTCTGGAGATTCAAGCAACCATACCTTCAACGCCCGAGAAACCATCAACTAAACCAATGTGGAAGGGTGTTGTGGTCGCATATTTGATAGTTGCTCTTTGCTACTTCCCAGTTGCTATCGCAGGATTTTGGGCATATGGTAATGTGGTTGAAGATGATGTTCTTATCTCTTTAGAACATCCTCCGTGGCTGATCTCTCTCGCTAATTTTATGGTGTTCTTGCACGTTGTTGGCAGCTGGCAGGTGATCATATATGGAGTAAACTTAATGGTGGTTTAAATTTCAGTGCTTCATTATGACGCTAACTATAATTACCTTGACATTTTCAGGTTTTTGCTATGCCCGTCTTCGATATGCTGGAAGCGTACTTGGTGAAGAATTTAAACTTCACACCCGGTACTCCACTTAGAATAATTGGTCGTAGTGGATATGTTGGTAAGCATAATGCACAGCTATAGGTTTTCTGTAAATACACGCACCCATATAAAATCGACAAAAAATTATTTGGACTGCAGTTTTATGCTGTGGCCAGTTCCATACTTGTAAATGAATCTTTATAGACGACTAATTTTGTGTCCTTTCTTTGTGGGTACTTGTAGTTATAACTGCATTCATCGGCATCTGCATCCCTTTCTTTGGCGGGTTGTTAGGATTCTTTGGAGGACTTATCTTTGCTCCTATTTCATATTTCGTAAGCCTATTTGTGACCTTTATTATTTACATAATCGTTCATTTCTAGGACATTAAGCTTGATTTTTTTTTCATTTTTAAATGATATATTCATGGAGTTGAGGTCATGGGGTCGTTTATTTGGATGCAGATTCCTTGTATCATGTGGCAAATTCTTCGCAAGCCTAAAAGATGGAGCTTCCATTGGTTCGCTTGTTGGGTAAGCATTTCGCCACCTCTGTCGTAGTTTTGTATAAGCCAACTATACAAAAATGTTCTCTTCTATTCATTGATTGTTTTCCTTTTACTGTCTATTGATGTTTTCAGATATCCAATGTGCTTGGCGTGCTTATCATGGTTCTTTCACCAATCGGAGGAACTCGAGAAATTGTTCTTTCATTCAAATCTTACAAGTTCTTTTCTTAAGTGCATTACCTGACAGAGGTGAAAAACCTAACCAAAATAAATTATATTTGTCACAGTTAAAAGAATAGTTTCATGATACAAATTCATTATTGTGAATTGCTAGGGAAGGTGGATCTCACTGCGAGTGTTCATTAAGAAGGATGTCTCCAGATTGGGAACGATGCTCAGAGCCTCGAAGAACAAATTTAGATTCTGCCGAACAATCTAAGCTTAGTTTTATTTACAGAGCTTGAGAACTTTTTGCTAGGCCGTAATAAGACTTTGCGTTAAATTTTTTTCCTTTTGTTTCACCGGTAATAGGTGAGTGAGTCAGAAGTAGAGTGCAGCATTACAAGCTCAAATCCTAAAGACTTTTTGCGTAACCTTTAATTCGAGACTGATCGGGTAACTAACCCATGTAGGACTGTGTTCTATTTTTTCAGTTTATCTTCTTTGTTAGTTTGCGCAATTTTCAAGTTAATTATTACTCTGCGCATCTCTATTTCAGTATAGAAGGGGGTTTGAGATGAACGTGTCAGGTACAAGGCTTCTTTTTGAGGCCATACGTTCATCAGGGAGCTGTGCGCGGCTGCGCATAGGCCTGCACCTTGTTTACTCAACACGCCTAAGAAAAGGGAATTTGTTTCGCATTATTAGAATGGAAGTCCCAAAAACTGGCCCCAAATTGCAATTTGAAAAAGTTAGAAATTTCTGCCACCACCTACTCTCACTGCAATTAATAGGCTCAGAATAAAATAGCACGAGGAATTCGTACCAGCTGGTACAGAATATGTCAAAGACACAACATCGTGTGATGTACTACTTCATCACACCTAACCAAACCATTTGAATTGCTTCATCTCCAAATTCAAACCCCATTTCTCTCTACTTCTATTACAATTACTGAGAGGGTTTCATCATGGAAAGGTTCAACATTCTCCCAAATGATACTATGCTTGAAATTCTAACTCGTTTACCAACTGAATCTGTACTGGACTGCAAATTGGTGTGCACAACATGGAATAATCTTGTTCATCATCATCCATCATTCTCTCAGCTGCACTTGAATCGTCTTCTTATTTCTGCTGCTGATGATTCTGGTAAGTTTAGCTTTATTGTCTTAAGTCGTGAACGAGGGATTAGAGAAATGTCTTATGGATGATTGTCATGAGACACTCTTTAGCAGATTTACAAGGATGAATTTAAGCTCTCCATTTGTGGATTATTCCTTTGTTGGCTCGTGTAATGGTTTAGTTTGCTTCAATGCATTGATTGAAGATGAAGGTGGTTATATATACCTGTATGGACCTGCATTTATCTGTAATCCGATCACCAGGGAATATATTATCCTTCCAGAATATGAAGGACAATACTATTGGACTAGATTCGGTTACATTCTTTCGACCAATGAGTACAAAATTGTCAGGGTACATGAGTCAGGGGGAGACTCAAATGTCGGAATTGTTGAGGTATACACTCTCGGAAGTGGCACTGGATGGAGAAATGCAGGAACGATGGACATCGATATGAATAATGTTACAAATCGTGTTGGTGCGTTTGCAAATGGAGCTCTTCACTGGGCGGACGGCCAAGGAACCATTGTTCTTGCTTTCCATCTGGCCGATGAAAACTTCAGCGAAATTCCATCACCTCCACCTTGTTTGACACGAGATGGTGTTCCATATATTGAATCTGAAATGAAACTAAGAGTTTTAAGTAATCTTTTAAATGCTACTTATTATTACGATGCCGATGATTGTGATATATGGGTATTGAAGAAGAATAAAGATAACAATGACTTTAGCTAGAGTAAAGAGTTTAGTTTTGAAAATAAAGACTTGACATCGGAAGTGACACCGGTTTTGTTAACAAAGAGCGGAAGGCTTCTGTACTATGGGCATGGAGAAATATGTAGTTGCGATCCAGAAACTTCATCTGCCAAAGTGGATGTGTGGTTTGGCAAGTCTATTTATCAAACAATCCATCACAAGAATACATTGGTTTCACTGAAAGTATTAGGAGAAAAGGATACAAAAACAATGGAATCTGGTGAATGAACACTTTTGTTGAAAAATAAACCAAGATACAATGAAGAAGATAGCATGGATCAACAACTGAAGTTGATACAGTCTGAGAGGGATCAACATGTTCTATTGATACAGTGTGAAGAAAGCAGTATGGATCAACTATGAAAGTTGACACAATATGGTTGGATCAACTGGTACAGTTGACACGATGTGAATGGATCAACAAGTATTGTTGACACGGTGGTATGGTGCTTATGAAGTAAACTTGAGCTGCAAGTTTTACTTGTTTTAGAAGTTGTTTACGTGAGAGTTTTCTAGAAGAGTCTTTGTTTAGAGTTTGATTATGTTAGGAAAGTGTTTATTACTTGAGAGTCAATTTTGTAAACATATAAATAGGCCGTTGAGCCATGAGTTTGAATTATATATTAATTAAGAGAAGTATTTTCGAGTTTAGTTCTGTGTTCTTTCATTAAATCTTTGATATCAGATTTTCTACATCTGGTATCAGAGCACTGGTATCAGATTCTAGGGCTGTGGGTATGAGTTGTTAAGTTGAAGAAGATGACGAGTTTGAGTTCAATTAAGGTACCGATGTTTGAAGGTAAAAACTTTAAACACTGGAGGTTGCAGATGGAGAAATATTTTCATATACCAAGTGGTATGGGATATCATGAAAGATGGTTATGTAGAACCAGCAGAAGGAGTAGTACTTGAAGGAGCTGTGCAAACTCTTTTAACAGACAACAGGAAGAAGAATTCAAAAGATACATATATTCTTCATTAAGGTGTTCATGAATCTCTCATGGATAGAGTTATTTACATTAAAGAAGTTAAAAGAGCATGGGATGGTTTGATAAGCTACTACAAAGGATCTGACAAGGTTAAGAAGGTTAGATTACAAACCTTGAAGAGAAAGTATGAATTATTACAGATGGAAACTACTGAAATAATATCAAAGTTTTTCTCAAAGACATTGAATCTTGTTAATGAGATGAAGGCTAATGGTGATACAATAGAAGACTCTGTAATTATAGTAAAGATTTTAAGAAGCTTGCCAGAGAAGTTTGAATCAAAGGTAACTTCTATATAAGAATGCAACACAATTCCAACAATGACTCTTGATGAGTTGTTAGGTTCATTATAGGCTTATGAACAAAGATTACTAGAGAAGATAGCTTCTGCAAAACAAGCTGATGAAGCATTACAAAGTCAAGTAAGCTGGAGAAACAATCAAGGAAACCCTAATGCTGGAGGTTTTCAGAGAAGATACAACAATGGAGGAAGATCTAATACTGGAGGTTTTCAAATAAGAAAACAAGTTGATAGATAAAAGATTCAATGTTTTAACTGTGGAGATTTTGGACACTTCTCTGTTGAGTGTACAAAACCTAGAAATACAACAACTAACAATAACAAGGCAAACTTCAAAGAAAATATTGCATAAAGTCAAGAAAAAGAAGAAGAAGAAGAAGAAGAAGAAGAAGAAGAAGAAGAAGAAGAAGAAAAGAAGGAAGAAAACATGCTACTTGCATGTCATACATCAGAAGAACAACCTCAACTTAAATGGTACTTAGATACTGGTTATAACAATCATATGTGTGGAAGAAAAGACTTATTTGATAAGCTTGATGAGTCTGTAAGATCAACTGTGAAGTTTGGTAATAGTTCTACAATTCCAGTTATGGGAAAAGGAAGAATAGGAATTGTTCTTAAGAATGGTTCAAAGGTATACATCATGGTTATGTTTTATGTACCAGGTTTACATCAAAATTTACCAAGCATGGGTTAATTGTCTGAAAGAGGATACTCTATGAATATTTACAATGGTTTTTGCTTCATCAGAGACAGATTAAGAAGGTTGATAGAAAAAGTACAGATGACAAAGAATAAATTATTTCCATTGAATATTCAGCATCAAAGAGAAAGCTGTTATAGTACTCATGTACATACTGACTCTTGGTTGTGGCATAAGAGAATGGGACATGTGAACTTTAACAGTTTACAAGTTTTAGCAAAGAAGGAGATGGTATTTGGTTTACCTTTTATTAAGCTTCCAGAATCAAGATGTGAGAATTGCATCTTTGGAAAACAACACAGAGATCCATTCCTAGTAAATAAGGCAAGAAGAGCAGAACAACAGTTGGAGATTATTCATAGTGATCTGTGTGGTCCTATTGAAGTAACTTCACATGGAGGTAATAACTATTTCATAACTTTTATTGATGATTATAGTAGGAAAGCATGGGTATATTTACTTAAACAAAAGAGTGATGCTTTTCAAGCATTTAAAAGTTTCAAAGCATATGTTGAGAAACAAATTGGTAAGAGTATCAAGATATTAAGAACTGATAGAGGAACATAATATACTGTTGTTGATAGTTTCGTGGAAGAACATGGTATTTTACATCAGTTAACAGCTAGATATACACCACAACAGAATGGTGTTGCTGAGAGAAAGAATAGAACAATAATGGAGATGGCAAGAACTATAAGAAGAACAAAAGATTTACCAAAGAGTTTCTAGGGTTATGCAGTAGACACAACAGTATAATTACTAAACAGATGTCCAAGTGTAAGACATCTGAGAAGCTTGGAGAACAATAATATAACACCAGAAGAAGCTTGGAGAGGTGTAAGACCAAGTGTAAGACATCTGAGAATTTTTGGGTGTATTTCATATGCACATGTACCTAAAGAACTTAGGAAGAAGTTGGATGATAAGAGTGAGAAGTGTATTCTTGTTGGTTATAACTCAGTAACCAAAGGGTACAAGTTATTCAATCCAGAAACTGGAAAGATTATCACAAGTAGAGATGTGATATTTGATGAAGATTCATAATGGAATTGGAGTAGTGGGTCAACAAACAATGTTGATCCAAATTATGGGTCAACAAGGAACGTTGATCCACATACTGGATCAACAAGGAATGTTGATCCATCTACTACTGTCAGAACAGTTCCAATTGAAGTTTAAGAAGAAGTGCAAACCCAAGACAATGTTGAAGAACATCATGAAGAAGCAAGAACAGAAGTAATATCGCAACAAGAAAATACAAGACCAAGAAGAAAATATATCATACCTGCTAGGTTGAATGATTATGTTTTATGAAAAGATAATGAAGATATTGATGATGATGTGATCAACTTTGCATTATTTGGAGATTGTAATCCTGTAGCTTATGAAGAAGCTTCTAAAGAACAAGGTTGGATTCAAGCTATGAATGAAGAACTGAAGTCTATTGAGAATAATAAAACATGGGAGCTTACAGAACTTCCACCAGGGAAGAAACCCATTGGTGTTAAGTGGGTTTACAAAACAAAATACAAGTAAAATGGTGAAATAGATAGATTGAAAGCAAGGTTAGTTGCTAAGGGATATAGACAAAAGCAATGAGTAGATTACTCAGAAGTATTTGCACCAGTTTCAAGACTAGATACAGTAAGAATGATAATTGCTTTAGCTGCACAAAACCATTGGAAGATTTTTCAGATGGATGTGAAGTCAGCATTCGTAAATGGAGTATTGGAAGAAGAAGTTTATGTTGCACAACCAGCTGGTTACATTATGGAGGGGAAGGAGAATGAGGTATACAAGCTAAACAAAGCTTTGTATCGTTTGAAACAAGCACCGCGTGCTTGGTATACAAGAATAAATTCTTATTTCATTAAGAAAGGGTTTATAAGATGTCCACATGAGCATACGCTATATTTGAAAGCTGATACTCTTGGCAATCATATCATAGTATGTTTGTATGTGGATGATCTTATTTTTACTGGAAATAGTTGTGAGATGATCAAGGAATTCAGGGAGGATATGGTGAAGGAGTTTGAGATGACAGATCTTGGTTTAATGTCATATTTTCTTGGTATTGAAGTACAACAAACTGAAAGAGGGATTTTTATTAATCAACAGAGGTATGTAGAAGGAATATTAAAGCGTTTCAGGATGGATAATTGTAATCCAATTTTAACACCAGTAGAGGAGAGATTGAAGTTGACAAAAGAAGGGTCAGGAGAGCTTGTGAATTCAAGAAACTTTAAGGGTCTTGTTGGATGTTTGAGATATTTGACTGCTACAAGACCTGATATCATGTATGTAGTTGGATTGATTAGTAGGTATATGGAATCTCCTAGACAATCACATTTACAAGCTGCAAAACGTATTCTAAAATATGTTAAAGGTACAACTAGCATGGGAATTCTTTATACTGTTCCAGAAGATCCAAAACTAGTTGGTTTCACTGACAGTGATTGGGATGGAGATACAGAAGTAAAAAAGAGCACATTAGGTTATGGATTTCAATTAGGAATAGGTTTTTCTCTCTTGGTCATCAAAGAAGCAACAAGTAGTTTCTTTATCTACAACAGAAGCTGAGTATATAGCTGCTAGCAATTGTGCTACACAAGCTGTGTGGTTGAGAATGATGCTGAAGTCTTTGTTTCAAGAACAAAAGACACCTACAACAATAATTTGTGATAACAAGTCTACAAGTTCACTTACAAAGAATCCAGTGCTTCATGGAAGGAGTAAGCACATTGATATTAAGTTTTATTACATTAGAGAACTTGTCAGTAATAAGGAGATAACTGTAGAGTATTGTGAAAGTAAGGAGCAAGTAGCTGATATTTTCACCAAGTTTTTGAAGTCTAACACTTTCATTTACTTGCATGGAAAATTGGTAATGATTAGCAAAGAGTATCTTGGTTTAAGGGAGGATGTTGAAAAATAAACCAAGATACAATGGAGAAGATAGCATGGATCAACAACTGAAGTTGATACAGTCTGAGAGGGATCAACATGTTCTATTGATACAGTGTGAAGAAAGCAGTATGGATCAACTATGAAAGTTGACACAATATGGTTGGATCAACTGGTACAGTTGACACGATGTGAATGGATCAACAAGTATTGTTGACACGGTGGTATGGTGCTTATGAAGTAAACTTGAGCTGCAAGTTTTACTTGTTTTAGAAGTTATTTACGTGAGAGTTTTCTAGAAGAGTCTTTGTTAGAGTTTGATTATGTTAGGAAAGTGTTTATTACTTGAGACTCAAGTTTGTAAACATATAAATAGGTTGTTGAGCCATGAGTTTGAATTATATATTAATTAAGAGAAGTATTTTCGAGTTTAGATCTGCGTTCTTTCATTAAGTCTTTGATATCATATTTTCTACAACTTTCAAATAAGGAGACAGAAAACGGTGATAACTGAAGAAGTCGCAGAACAAAGTAAGAGATATCCAGGTAAGTGTAACGATGATAGACCTTCATTGATATCATGGTTCTTTCACTAATCGGAGGAACTAGATAAATTGTTGTTTCATTCAAATCCTACAAGTTCTTTCCTTAAAGTGATTTATCTGACAAGCTCAAATCCTAAAGACTTTTGCGTAACTTTTAATTTGAGACTGACGGGGTTTTATGTTAACTAACCCATGTAGGACCGTTTTTCAGTTTATTTTCTTTTTTCAATTAGAATTTGCGAAAATATCAAAAGTTATTACTCTGCGCCATATCTATATTTTCAGTTAGTTAAAGGTTTGAGATGGATTTACAAGGTATAAAGGCTTCTTTTTCAGCCAATCATATTCAATTTACTTGCCTACATTAGGGAGCTGTGCGGTTGCGGCTAGGTCTGCACTTGACCATATCACAACCAATAAGGGAAGCTCTATTGTGCCAATTTGTTTAGCATAATGAGGAATTATGAGTCTCAAAAATTGGCACCAAGATAAAACATGTGAATAAAGATAAGGTAATCGATTATTGACAAACGGATGGGAAAACCAATAAAATTGATGGTTTGTTGAGTGCGATCGTAGATTACACGCGCTTCATGAACAACCGCGCGGCGACACCAAACACGCTGGCGTGTGATCCAAAACCTAGCGGTTTTTCTACAAATGCCAGCGGCTATAGTAAATTCTCCAGCGGGTGATCCAAAACTGCCAACGGCTACTTTCCAATCTCGTCATCCAACGGCTCCTATTCCTTTCCCTATAAATTCAGCTCATCTTCAAACTTAGAACTTACACCTTCTTCATCTTTACCTCAAAATTTCAAAATTTCATACCATCTCAATACTCATTTTCCCTTCATTTCAAGTACAACTACTCATATCAACTCATCGAAACGATCACAACAACAAACACAACAATCACAACAAAGAAACACTAGAATTCTTGGTGTCAAGTATACGATGGATGAAAACGAATCAATTTTTAGGAATTATGTATTATTTACATTAGATCAAATCAATGGTTGTTATCACGAATTAAATACTTTTTATGGGAAAGATTTTTCAAACAATTTGTGAAGAAACCGGTAACATCCATCGTCGTGAATCCGACGGGTTGTTTCATCGTTTTCACGCAATTTCAGCAGCTGTTAGTGAATATGTATCTTTGATCATGCAAATGTGGCGTGACAAAAAAAAGTGGTGTAGGTGAACCGTATGTGGAACAAAGATGTCGGGGAGAGTAGCAAAGATCCCACAAAACTGGTTTCCAACAAGAAACTTGTTTCACCATTCTTAGGGTGCTTAACAAGTTTAATCCATACTTGATGAAAGGTAATCAAGTGCCTGCAAGATCACCACATGGTCCAATCTCGCAGGATTTTCAGAATGGTGGGCCTGCTTTCTCACCTGAAGGAAATGGATCTTCATACGCCGAGTCTCCAAGTAATCAGGAACAACACAACTCCAATCTAGACGTTAACACCAACGTCAACAAAAAAAGAGGAGTTGGTCATAGAGATGGAAAAGCAGCGAGAGACGCATCCCAACGAGCATTATTAGAAGGAGGTTCAAACGAGTTCAATGATACTGAGCACAAGGAATTCGAGATGAAGATACAAGCAGATAAAACCATGGACCGTGGCATTGCTATAAAGCACTTCGAAAAATTCGTATTTCGCGAGAACACCACTACAGGGATTTTAAGATAAACAAGCTACTCTCCTTGAATACTTCAACTATGAATGCATGATAACTTGCTGTATGGACTAAGCAAATGGATATTGAGGAACAACAAATCCTTCAACAAACTGGCTAGTATGGGAATGTGGAAGAAGACGAAGCCAATGCCGGTGATGCCTCAGAAGAAGACGAAGATGAATACCTCTTTGATTAGATGTAACTGATTTCAATTCTTGTTTAGTAGTTAAGTTTAATTTAAATGTAATGGTTAGTTAATATTACTTTTGGTTTTTGGGGATCACAAGATGACAAAATAGAGTCATGAAATAGTAATCAACAAAACACCTTAACATATTAATTTGTTAATGGTAATATCCTCCATTAATTAACTAAATTAAATATGATTAGTGATTAGGTTAGACTAATTAATAGGTAGGGTTTGAAAATCAAAATCAAAATCAAAATCAAAATCATTTTTTTTTTTAATTTAACATATAGTTGTGAGTCTCCAATTTTCCCAACCGTAACTACCACATACGGTTGGAACCCCGAACCGTAAAAAAAAAAGGGTTAAAATACGGTTGGGAGTTCATATTTTCCCAACCGTATGTAATTCTGAAACTATTTTAAAATCCCTAATTCAATCAAGTTTAACCTATTGATGCGATCAAAAGAACCAAAAAAAAGGTGAGTTACGGATTCTTACCTAATTGGAGTAATTACTTGCGGAGAATCGATGATTAATCGTCCTTGAAGAACAAAAAGAAAAAGAAAAAAAGAAAAAAAAGAAGAAGAGACGATGGAGAAAAAAGAGAGAAGAAGAGGCAATATTGATTAGGTTTAGGTTCAGGTTTAGTTTTTGATTTTAAATATTTGACTTAGGTTAATTAAAAAATAATTGTATTTTTATTATGGGCGAAATATCTCCTTATCCATGTTTGGGGCCCTTGAATCTATAGAAGCTCTCAAAACCAAAAGCTTGGATCCCCTATAATAGGCTTCTTATCTTATGGATAGAAGTGGCGGAAAAGAAACAAGGAAAAAAGAAGACTACTATTACAACATATTATATAATAAAAAAAGAACGAACTCTTGGAGCTTCTCAATGTAGATGGCATGACAAAGTAGTCATAAATGAAGATTTTTGTTATAGGGAAAGCTAAAGCATTTATGGGGAAAACTGACTTCCGGTTAAACGAAGTTGATTATGGAAAATTAGGGCGAAAATGTAAAAAAAAACTTGACAAAGAACTCAATGATCTACCAAGTGGAATTGGTTATATAACCCAAAAAAACTATTTTCTGCGTGTAAAAGACAAGTAACATTTAATGCTGTTTAAATACCCACACATTAAAAAGATACATTTTTAATAACCAATTTAGGGTATCTTGCCTAAGATATGAGAAAAGTTTAATAATATCTGACCATAATATCCCTATACGAACTTGTACACGAAAAGGAATGAATGCATTCAGTTCACTTGAACATCTTTTAGTTTTTGACTCTCGTTTTTGTTAATCAATTTTTTTTTTGTGTGTATCAAAGGTGTCAACAATCGTAACTACTAGTTCACAATCGTAGTTTAATAGTATCGTAAAATATATGATGGACATAAAAGATAAGATACATGAAAACTATGGAAATTAATTCGTTGTCGAAGATATAAGAGGAAGTGATATTAACTTTCATTTCTGTTACACTACGGGTCAAGACTATTTAATTATAGTCTAACTCAAAAACATACACAGTATTGTAATGCTAATTTGTCACGAATCTGCATATGTGGCGATAAGATAAGATATTAATTTGTTTAGTTGGACAAGAAGTTTTTCAGCTAGTACAAGATTGCTTCAGATATGTAGTTATCCTAGCAGGGCTAAACCACACTTATCTAGCGCTGATTCCAAAGAAAAAGAATTCTGAATCTGCAGCAGATTACAGACCTATAGCACTCTGTAATGTGTTATATAAAATTACTACCAAGATTATCACAAATAGGTTAAGTCCTTTCCTTGACAATCTTATCGAAAATAATCAATCTGATTTTGTACCAGGCAGACAGATTATAGATAATATCATGGTGGCTAAAGAACTATTCCATTCTATGCATACCTCTAATACTTCACAAGGATCTTTTGCCTTGAAGCTTGATATGAGCAAAGCTTATGACAGAATTGATTGGGGTTTTTTGAGCACAACATTAGTACATATGGGAATTACTGACAGAGCCCATACTCTCATCATGAGTTGTGTTCAAACTGCATCTTTTTCTATCCTTCTGAATGGCCAGCCAGAGGGATTCTTTATTGGAGAAAGGGGTATTAGACAGGGATGCCCATTATCCCCGTACTTATTCATCATATGCTCTCATTACCTCTCAGGAATCATCAACAAAATGGAAGAAAGTGGTCTCTATAGTGGCTATCAAATCAATAGGTGGGCACCTAGTGTCACCCATATTATGTTTGCAGATGATCTTATGCTATTTGGCAACACCAACACGAGCACCATCAACTCCATCACTACAATTCTTCAGAAGTACTATAGTGTCTTAGGCCAGCCCGTAAATTACTCCAAATCTTCTATCCATTTCAGCAAGAATGTTCCAGAATCCCATGCTACAGAAATTATCCAACAGCTAGGAGTCACCAAAATGCAAAAGGAGGACAAGTACCTGGGTATAAAGATATTACAGCAAGGTAACAGAGTTTCTTACCTCAATTACCTGATTGAAAATTTTGAGGAAAAACTGGCTGGTTGGAAAAGAAACAACTTATCTCACACAGGCAGGACAACTCTCATACAGTATGTATTGGCTCTCATACCTATCTACTACATGGCCACTCAAACAATTCCTGTTTTATCCTAAACAAGTTAACCCAAATTATCCGAGACTTTTGGTTGGGTCACAACAGAGACAAGAGGAAAATGCATTTTCTCAAATGGGAATGGTTCAACATCCCAAAGGAGAAAGGAGGTATGGGAGTCAGATCACTTTCGGATCTTAATCAAGCTTTAGTGGCAAAACTTGCTTGGAGGGTTTTACACGATGAGGAGTCTTTATGGGTAAAAATACTGAAGGCTAAATATTTGAGACATGAATCTTTCTGGGATGTCAAAATCCGAGGAGATGCTCAACTACATGGACTGCAATGCTAAACAGCAGAACCAACCTACGGAAAGGCTGTTTGTGGTTGGTTGGAGATGGTCAAGATATTCAGATATTCTCAGACCCATGGATCCCAACTTTATATGGTAACACTCCTCTCAGAAATGAAGAAGGTAGCACAACAATCAGCAAAGTCAACCAACTCATAAATATGTCATCAGGTCATTGGGACATGAATATCATACAACAAAATGTGGATAACTACACTGCCTCTCAAATCGCACAGGTCCCAATCAATGTTTTGGCCAAAGATCAACTAATAAAGAAGTTCACAGCCCATGGAGGCTTCACTGCACAATCTTTTCAGAAAGTCCTTCAAGAGACTCACGGTGAACCTTCGAGTTATGGAGAAAATACTTTTCCATGGAAAAAGTTCTGGTCCTTAAAGAAGATTGCTCCGAAGATTAAAACCTTCATCTGGAGGCCAGTTCATAACGGGCTAGCAGTGTCTCAAAAGATTGGTAGGTTTGTTGATGGAGTTCCAACAGAATGTCCCTTATGTAGTAATGCAGCTGAAACTGTAAACTACCTCCTGATTCACTGCCCTTTTGCCCAGGAAGTCTAGTTCGCATCTCCAATGGGACTTAGACTACAAGAAAATAATCAAATCAACCTATCTCAGTTGGTAGAAGGATGGGTTAATAATGGAGATCATGAATACTCGGCAACTCTTGGAATGGCATTATGCTGGGCAATCTGGAAAGTTCGTAACAATAAGGTTTTTGAGAAAAAGACCACCAGTGTACAAGGTACTCTCCAACTTTCTTTTTACTGGTTCAATCTTTATTTCAATCCCAGTATGGAGGAACCCAATGATGTGGAATTGAATACTGCTACTGTTTTGAACCTAACTGCAACTTGGACTCCACCTGAAGAGCAATACGTAAAGATAAATGTTGACGCCGCTTGGAAAGACGGTGCCTATGCCTGTGCTGCAATTGCAAGAAATCATCTTGGTACTGACTTGGGAGCTGGTACAAGACTAGGTTTTTCAGACTCGGTAATCTACGCTGAAGCAGACGGCTTCCTTTTGTCTACTGAAATCGCAACTAGCTTGAACATTACTTCCATCATCATAGAAGGGGACTGCCAGGTGGTTGTCAATTGTCTGAATAGAAGCTCAAGAAAAACTCCTTGGAGAATCTGGAAGATCAGAGATGATATTTGGAGACTCTCTAACAATTTCAGCAGCTGCTCTTTTAATTTTGTGCCAAAACCGGCCAACTCTGCTGCTCACTCTTCGGCAGCCTATGCCCTGTCTCACAAAGTCCAAGACAAATGGACTGAATCTAGTTTACCTCCTAGCATTGCTACTATCTGGAATGTAGCAATTAGTTAGTCTTTCTTTTAACTTTCTTTATACCAAAAAAAAATAAAAATAAAAAGTTTAGTATTAATCCAAATAGGGATTAACCTTATCACTTGGTAAAAAGGCATCATGTGTGGGTCCCACTGACAATGTGGTCAGCCACATATACGAAAGTCGACAATATATAACAATTTTGGGTCGTTACTCACCACTAACTACTTATTACTAGTGAGGTGGCAACAGTTATGTGCCATGGTAGATTACAAGAAAAAATGGGTCATCCAAAAAGAGAGCAAGGTTTTACAATTCCACTTGGTAAAAACAAAATAAACTTTAAAAAAAAGTAGAAGATAAATGGCGATAGTTTATGAATGGTAGAGTATATTATTAGTAGTTTAAACTTTAAACCTGGATGGAACTCTATACATTGCATATTAAATCTAAATGAAATCAGTTTTATCTTAGTTTAAACTTGGATGAAACTAATATCATCCTTCCCATTTTGACAAAAAATAAATAAATCGTCAGGATCATCCTGTATATTCCGAAAAATAAATATATTTTTCTTAAGAATGTATCTTTCATCATCACGTATATTTAGAAATTTATGTATATTATGCTGGTGACGGTGTTTTTTTTCATATTTGTTATTATTGAAGGTGGTTATGGCAGAATGTGGTATTTGTTGCGGTTGAAAATGTTGGTAGTGGTGGCGGCGTTGCTAGATCTTTTATATATATCTATATATCTATATAGAATAATTTAGGATGCAACCAGTTTCATCCTTGCCATTTTTTGATAGTTTTTTATTATTATTATAATAATTATTATTATTAGTTTAAGTTAAGATGCATCCAGTTTCATCCTGGCTATTCGTTGAATAATTTTTTCTATCTTAGTTCAAGGCGGGATGCAACTAGTTTCATCCTAGAAAGAAAAAAATCGAAAAAAATACTTTCGAATTTACCATAAAAAATGATTCTTGTTTTATGGATCATCTAAAACCCTTTACGAAAATATAAATTTTATCAAAATCGGACATATATTTTATAAGGTATGAATCTTTTTGTGATTGAAGAAAATGAAAAACATAAAGATAAGGGATATAATTGTCTAGGAAGTTTGGTGTCCATTTCACCCATCAATAATGTTTGCTTGTCCATTGGAACCATACTTTAGGAATACTTGGGAAATTCACCCATTTTCTCTCGAAGAAAACTGGGTGTTTTATTTTCCCCTTGATTTTAAGTCATCCCTGATTGAACCAATTTATCTTTCCCCATTAACATTTTAGCTTTCTGTATAATAAAAATCGTTTCCCTAGTACACAATTTTATGATGTTTTCAAAAGTTCTTATTTACTGTTAGATTATATAAATTACTGGTTTATTTAAAGAGGCTAAAAACTCCAATAAGATTCAAGTAGAAGCTAGGGATAACAAAAATCATAGAGATGCAAGGAATGCATAATAATATTTGTGATTAACGTAAAATGAAGAGTATTTATAACATTCCCACTGGTTATTGTAGAGTGAAATATCGTCACATGAATCATCAATTTTTGTCCACCATCTATATATGTGTGGCCATATTTCGACGATAACATGATCAAAATCATAATGTAGATTTAAACGTGTGATCAGTTAATAAAAATTAAATATTGTTTTATGAATTAAGTTTATACGGAATAAAACTTTAAAACCCATGTTCTCGCTCCCGATGGTGATTGATTTTGATTAAGGATCATAAACTTATTTATTCCAGTATTCTAATGGTTTAATTGTAACTAGATCCAAATGGAAATCAATAGAATTGGCCTTTGTTTCAATATATTCAAGGACAAGTATACATGAATACAAGGAGTGGTGTTCAAGGTGGAAGATTATTGAGATTTTTTATTTCTGCCCCAATTAATATTTAATCAACTTCCTTTGACTAGAAGTCAGCTTTCCCTATAAATTTTTTAGCTTTCCCCTACAACAATTTTTTTACTCCCTCCATTTCAAAAAGACTGTCCTCTATTCATAATTTTTTTTTTCTTTTTTTTTTGATGAACAATCAGACCGCATTTCATTCAATCCAAAAAGGTGAATACATGATTGTTTACCAGAGAAAGAACATCAAAATACAAGAAAATTAAAACCCAAATACAAATAAAGAAGACAATTACATTTAATTCGCGAAGAGAAAGAGCAAAATACCGCAAAGGTACCCAATTTTTCTATGAAGAGTAGAGAGAAAAGATGGTATAATCCGGAATCAATTCCGATCATTTTGAATGTTTGTCTTCTATAACAAGAGATGCTCCAAAAAGAAAGAAGTGCCTAGCCCTTAATATTGTATAAATGAACAAAAAACCCGGATGCCCTAAATTCCTTAGTTCAATTATTTTAATTGGACTTGGTTCTTTAGTTCTTCGCTTCATTCTAATTATTATCAATTTAATAGTTCCAATATATTAGAAGTGCAACAAACGTTGGACTATGGTCTTAAGATTTGTAATGTCTACACAACTATATGCTCAATGTACCCTGTATTACTTCATATTATATCCCACTTATTTTGGAAATGGTATCTGCTGTCTTGGCTCAAATGGGAGAGCACACGGTGCTCAACCATGTAGTTGTGGGTTTGTTGGGCAGGCTAAAACCTTACACATGCTTCTGATGACAAAAACAATGATCCCACTGTTTGACGCTCACAAAGTAGGACTCCAACAAAAGATATGGAGTTGGATTAGAGTCTTGGAGAAGCTTTTAAGAAGAAATCTCTCTTATTCTCTCTCGAAGGGTAAACCTTCAGGTGATTTCTAAGATTGTTTTCGCGGATTAGTAGAGTAGCTCGAAGCAAGTCCTAGCTTTGTTTATACAACAAAAAGGTTGTTTTGATTTTTCAGTCGGGGATTTCTTTAATAATGAAATTTATTTTATGGTCTCTTCTTTTCATTATGTGTACTGATTTTAATTTGTTAATTCAAAGGTCCGATCAATGTCAGATCCAATTTCATATGTTTGTGTCATGTATCTGCCTAGGAGAGGATGCGCCCATATCGAATGTTTGTCATTGTTTAGTAGTATCTATAGTTGGTAGCCTTTATCCAAATAATGATTGTCTTTATCAATTGTAAGGGTGGCTTAGGATGTAACCATCTGGCTTTCCAGTGGTCGTTGGATCTTATGTATGGTAAACCAAGAGTCTGTAATGAATGGGATATGAAGGAATTAATGAATCTCTAACCCCTTGGCTGTGTTCTCCTGAACCAGATTTCTTCTTCCCTTTCTATGATTTCGTCTAATTTCCCCCCTTTCGTCTTAATTCTTCCCTGCTTTTCTCTGACCTTCTATGATTCTTATCTAATTTCTGGATCTTGATAACAAATTGTACTAAGAACAATACATTTTGCAATCAATATTTCGTTTTGTACACAATAAACAGGGCAATACGACACCTTTTCAAGCGTGTAAATAAGGATCTTATAAATGAGTCGCAATTAAGATATGAAAAAGACATCACATGTTCAAACATACTAGAAATTATGGAAGGATCCAAACTATCTAAAAAAAGGATTATTGCACCACTAACAACTAAAAACGAATATAAGATCAATTCATAGCTGACATTACTTATGTCAGGAGACGAACACATATACTTAAGTATGGATTTGAAGTTTAAGCAATAATGAACCTACATTGAAATACATCGACATAGAACTTCATATACTTAAGTATGAATTTAAAGTTTAAGAAATAATGAACCTACATTGAAATATATCGACATAGAATTTCATAACTCTCAACAAATTCTAAAACATTTAGAATAACCAAGATTCTCAATCCATGGAATCCAGCTAAAAGTTGGTGCATAAATCACATGTTTTAGAAAAAAAAAGACTTGATGAAGCTACTAGGGTTTTGATCATAGATTTGGAGAAGACGAAAAATGAAGATGAGATATTAACAGGGTAAAAACATAAAAGAGTGATAAACATAGAAAGGATCTGTTTATATGTCAAAAACATTCTCCAGTAGAAATTTATTAGAAAGGATAGTGTAATACCACTTACGTGATAATGGTAATGAAAAGAGAAACTTGATACAGTGGGGTTTACTTCTGCATTTCGACATGTACATAATAAGAAATAACAAAAAAAATTAAAAAAATTATTGACTTGGAAACATAAAGAAAATTTAGGAAAATATATACATTTGATTTCCATCTCTTTTAAATTTTAGATATTTAACTGGGTGCTTAGATTCAAAGAACAAAAATATACAACACATAAAATAGACTAGGATTCGTACTTTAAAAATTACTAAAAAAAAAGGAATAATAGAAAAGAGAGAGAAATATAGAAAATGAGGAATATGAACTTGACGTGAAAAGGATGAAAGTTGAGTTAGGGAAGGCCAAAGAAGACCAACAAAGTTAGAGAATGCCAAGAAAAGACCATTCAAGTTAGAGGAGGCCAATATATCAGCATATGCAGGTAAAGTTATGTAATGGTAATACAATAGGTAATGGTAATACAATAGGCCAATATATCAGCAAGTTGGAGAACCTGGACAACTTGCTTAGTCATGTAATGGTAATACAATAGGTATGCAGGTGTCACTGAAGTACAATGGTAAAACTATTGGGTGATGATTGTAGTACTATGGTAAAGTTATTGGGTGATGATATCAGCGTCTTGCATTCAAAACTCACTAGCATTGGGATGGGGGATACAAAAAGGAAAAGAGAAAATTAAGAAAACATATCAACAACAAAATGCAACACAAGAGGTATATATTCTTTATGAAATATGTGTGTGAACTGGTGGAAAAAAATATACAAGAGGTACTATTCTTTGAGTAATTTGTTTGTGAACTGGAGAACTTTTTGTAGGATCAAGAGAAACAAAACAATATCGATAGTTGGGAAGGTCATTTGAATTTTAAAATTAATTGTTTAAACATGAGCTCAAAAAGAAAAAGTTAATGGAAGATTATGAAAAACAAGAGTATTGAGCTAGAAAAATTCAAATTATATTTTAAAAAAACCGAAAAAATGTTAGCATTAATGATATTAAATATTTTTAGTGTTTGATGTTGTCTGATTGATCAAGTTAAGAAGGACAATAAGTGTCAATGGAGCATTGGAATTTTACTGTCACGTGATAGTAAGATGCTTTTGTCTTATTTGAAGAGTGAAAAGTTCACGTAAGATGAGGAAGACAACCTCGATTAAACATTGAAGGAAATCGACAAAGATATGATCTTATTTTTGCGGAGATGAGGTTATCACAGCGGTATGTGAACAACAAGCATGCATCAATCTTTTCCCAGGAAATGAGTCCAAACATGAAATTCAAAATTACATGACACCAGTCTATCAAAACATGGATAAATTAAAATCAAAACTAAAACACGGGGCTATGTCAACTCAAATAACGTCCAAAACGAAAATACATAACCATCATAGACAAAATCTGGACTCGAGAAAGAATACAACTATTGCATGCAAGGACGATGGAGTGCCAAAGAAAGAAGAATGAAATCTATATTTTTGTCATTTATATTCTTAACAAGGCCAAGTGTGGTATAACTCAAGTTTATATTGTTCACATTATCATATGGTTCACCAGGTTCTTGGTTGTGTCAAAAGGCATTAACAGCTTGACCATCTTCAATAGATTTTATATCATTCACCTCATTGTTAAAGCAATAACACCTCATTGTTTACATAGAATGTTTTTCTCTTCGGTATAGATTTCCTGAATTTCTTTCATAAAATTTAAACCTATTGCTTTTACATTTTTAGAATATTTTTTCTTTAAAATAATTTATTAAAGCAAATACTGGAATTGGTCATTGTTCTTTTAAAGCAAATAATCAACTTTGTTAAACGATTCCATATATTCAGTATTGGCATGTTATGCTAGTTAGATAAAAACGCCCAGTATCATCCTCATAAGTCACCTTATACTTTGACTGCCATTAAATTTCAAAGGTGATGTTCACATTTAATCATGGTCATAATTTAATTTAATTACAATATAATTAATGAATAAAAAACACAGAAGGAATCAATGGTGATACCAAACGTAATAAAAATAGTATATATTGTAAGGTCTCTTAACCAAGGGTATGCATTTGAGAGGCAAATACGAATAATCGGCAGTCATCATATGAATCAGTAAAGTCACATTAAACAATAACAACAATAACTCAGGGTTGTATCCTAGTCTCTGTTTCTAATCAATGTAGTTCTCCCCATATATAATGAATATCGGCAGTCATCATATGAATAAGTAAAGTCACATTAAACAATAACAGCAATAACTCAGGGTCATATCCTAGTCTCCGTTACTAATCAATGTGCCCGTATATAATGAATATCACCACGGCCACTATGATTATGATGACGAAAAGTGTCATCACAACGGCTTTTTCGCACGGGGTGTCCTGCGATTAAAAGAAAAAAAACTGATATTAGAATAATTTTGATTTGTAACATTGTAATCAACAAGGAGGTGATTAAATAAAAAATAAAAAGAATTCTACTTGGGGTTGGAGAGCATACAAGGAATGATGGAGTTTGTCATAAAATGGAGTTTCTGGGTTGTAGGAAATTATGACAAGATCCAGACGTGGGAAGATAATTGGGTTCCAGGTAAACAAACACCACCAGTTACAGAAGTTACTAATGAAGAAGCTTAGAATTAGGTCAAAGTGTGTGATCTTATTGATTCACAAACTAAATCTTGGAAAATGAATATTTTTAGAAGATTATTCAACCATGAAGATGCAGAGAGGATTCTACAGACTCGTGTCGCTACAACTAGTGAAGATAGACTAGTCTGGACTTTGACTCGAAATAGCCAATTCATAGTCAAGTCAGCATACAAAATTTTTGTGGAAATCAAAACCAATCGGCAAGAGTTCTATGATGAAAACACTGCTAAATTGTACAAGCAAGTCTGGAGTATGGATACACTTCCGCGTGTTACACACTTCATCTGGAAATGCATTTCTGATATAGTTCCTAGCAGTGAAAGATTGGCTAGACAAATGCGATATAGTGGCGAGCAAAGCATAGAAACAACATCTCATATTTTAAGAGAATGTCACTTTTCAAGAGCTGTGCTATTAGCAACTCATGGAGCCAGCATAAGTGTGCTGAAAAAACAACAACTCGATTACTAAATGGATTAGCAGCTGGCTTGAAGATGATATGAATAATCTGGATTAGCAGCTGGTTTAAAAGCAAGCCAACAAATGTTCTCTCCCTTCTTGTACGACTCTCTCTCTCTGCTCTCTATCTGAGTTTCTTTCTCCGACCTTTTGTTACCGTTTTTTTCTGTCTGTTAGCTCCTAATGGCTAGTTCTCGCCGGTTTTTCCTCTTTTCTATGTCAATTTCTCACCTGATCTTCTTTTCATTCTATGAAAATCTAATTCTGGTGCTGCTCCTCTCTGGGTTTCTATGTTTCATCTCTTCACCATCCTCTGAGACCCCTTGTTTTTGCAAATGTATCCCATGATTTATTCACTGAACAATCATCACAATCATCAAAGATTCTCATGTAATTGCATAAGATCTCTGACTCAAAACATCACAAAATCACTAGACTCATGGATATCACATATGTCTCAGAATCCTAAGAAAATACTGTTCCTAATTCTAAGGCAAAAAGAAATCACAATCCTAGAACTCATCGACACATCTCTAAGTATACCAGCTATACCGAACCTATCAATGCCATTACATTTTACTTCCCCAATTATCCTATCCAACCCAATCATCCAACTAAGAAATTACAGAAACTGAGAGTTTTTCATACCCAATTATCCCCTAATATTAACCCCACTAGTATTTCGACCAATCTGTCTTGTTACAAGGAAAAGTATACCCAATACAGGGAAATGCATGGGTTCATCTTCATGCCAAGGATGAGCATCCAACTTACGAACCATCAACCGAGCCTCAGCCGGGAGAATGGTAAACTGAAATCCGATCCTACTCAATCCAGAAACCAAGAAACGATCGGTCACCACTGTAACTGAAAAGACAAGGGTACCCAAATATACCTCAATCTAAAACTTTTCCACCTATAAGTCCTCTTACCGAAAGTGATTGTCTATGGACAAAGTTGAGACAATACAACGAATCGGTATTCACACTTTGTGTGATCGTGTATGGATACTAGATCGAGACAATACAACAATCAAAGTGTGATTACTTGATAATAGGTACGGACTTAACCAAACTCTATAGAATCACTATCAAGTAATACAGAGTTAACGTTTGTGTAATTTACTTTAAATTATAATAACAACAATTATAATTGCGGAAAACAAAAGTAAATGACACAGCAAGATTTTGTTAACGAGGAAACCGCAAATGCAGAAAAACCCCGGAACCTAGTCCAGAATTGAATACTCTCAGAATTAAGCCGCTATACAAAATCTAAACCAACTTCGTATAGTTGAGACAGAGAAACTAAACCTATAGTTCACCTAGTTTCTTCAGTATCCCTACGCTTCCGACATTCGATAAGTGCACGCACTGGAATAATTCCTTTGATTCGTATTCCAAACAGTAAAGGAACAACAAATCTGTTCGGTAACAACTCTATTCAATCTCAGTAATATGAGTTAGACAAAGGCTCTTCTGTTTACTCC
Organism: Papaver atlanticum; assembly: GCA_023531105.1. Classification (NCBI taxonomy): domain Eukaryota; kingdom Viridiplantae; phylum Streptophyta; class Magnoliopsida; order Ranunculales; family Papaveraceae; genus Papaver; species Papaver atlanticum. The sequence goes on along the minus strand of JAJJMB010003726.1, from coordinate 2,033,841 downwards.
AATAAACTCCTTTGTCAGGTTCTAGATTTATCTATTCAACAACTAAAAAAGTAGCCGTGTTTAGATTAAGCAATCAACCAATACAGAATCTACCAAGATACTATATAGTGATGCCGATCTACGTAACTAATTAATCAAATCTATCAAAGATAAACCGATTATAGTTGGATCCCAACCGATCAAGTTTTGAGCACACCAAAGATTAGTCTACTTATAGCTAAGTCTCGGATTAGGATAGTAAGTGTAGTTGAGCCTTAGACTCCATGGCGTTCATCGAATGAAGACGGAGAACTACTCAAGGGAACTTGTTGAACTTCATCAACAAAAGGTATGTGGAGACTTGAACTTATCTATCACTCAAAGTCTATCTATTATATCTCCTATTTGAGACAAAAGTCGAATTGCTATATAGACTTCAATTATACACATTTGCTATTTCGAGCCGAGTTTATCTCGCTTATCTATTTATCGAAATATATGTTGGTAAGATTTCGGTTTAGCCAAGTTCATCTTTACTCGTGATGAACGTCATGTTGATTATTTCAATAACTTGAAAATCGCTTTGATGAAAATAGTTTGTGAATAACAACTATTTTAACATACTCTAAGAAAGTTTCAATGATTGAAAGGAGAGTTTAGAACAAGTAACAATGTTTGGATATAAACATAGTGTGTTCTCACATTTGTGTAAAAGTCCAAAACCGGGAACCCAAAGTATGCGTACACATACGTGTACTGGCGGTTGTTGGAAACCCGGGTAAATATGCGTACCCGTACGCATACTGGCGGAAGGTTCACGTCCGTGAATTTCTGCTGGAGTTTGGAAGTGAAAAACAAACTCAACCCGGTTACTTAAGTACGCATACCCGTTTGCATACTTAAGTAGGTTGCTTTATAAAATCGGTTTGTTCATGAACTAAAACATTTATATATTAAGGAATGCAATCTGTGCAAACCGTGGCTATAATGTTCATGAATTGATTCGAGTGAATCAAAATCGATTTTTCTTCAATTGTGTCTTGTATACTTCTATGAGATCTAAGCAATTGAACAACTCTCTGACTAGTTCATTTGAGTCATTTGAACTAGTTATGGTAAAGACGAATAAGGTTGATATGAAAGTGCTCATATGGCTAACCATGGGTTAACTATTGTTGAACCAATTAAGTGTACACGTTTAGTTAAGGTTTCACAAACCTAAATGAAGTTACATTTCATTTGTGTATAACAAGCTAAGTTCGATCTAACGTTTGAAAGATATTAGCTTGAATCTAATCAGGTTTTCATCTAACGGTGAATATTGAATGCTTTGTTACCAAGGTAATTTAGAATGCAAACCCTGATTTGAAGACTATATAAAGGAAAACTCTAGCAACTGGGAAACCTAATCCCCACACCTTCTGTGTGATACTAGTTGTGTAAGCTAGAGTCGATTCTCCTTTAACCTTAGGTTTTTTTTACCAAACCCTGTAGGTTAACGACTTAAAGACTTCATTGGGATTGTGAAGCCAGACCCAACTATTTTCTCTTTAGTTGCGTGATCTTATCTTGCTGTTTCTATTGTGATTGAGTGCGATCGTAAGATTGACTTGAGATTTATATCTCCGATAGGCAAGATAGAAAATTAGTCACAAACACCTTCGTCTCATCATTTGTGATTCCACAATATCTTCTTTCGTTAATCAATTAAGATTATTGTGAGGAGATTGATAATTCTAGGCTGTTCTTCGGGAATATAAGTCCGGGTTATTGATTGGTTCCTGTTCACCTTGATTTATCAAAAGACAGAACAAAAACTCGTAGGTATATCTGTGGGAGATAGATTTATCTATTCAATAGACTTTTCTGTGTGATACAGATTTGTTTATCAAGTCTTCAACTTTGGGTCGTAGCAACTCTTGGTTGTGGGTGAGATCAGCTAAGGGAATCAAGTGTGTAGCATCCTGCTGGGATCAGAGATGTAAGGAATGCAACTGTACCTTGAATCAGTGTGATATTGACAAGGGTTCAACTACAGTCCAGACCGAAGTTAGGTTTGTAGTATGCTAGTGTCTGTAGCAGCTTAATACAGTGTGTGTTCAAATCTGGACTAGGTCCCGGGGTTTTTCTGCATTTGCGGTTTCCTCGTTAACAAAACTTCTGGTGTCTGTGTTAATTCTTTTCCGCATTATATTTTGTTATATAATTGAAATATCACAGGTTGTGCGTTTGAATTGATCAATTGGTAAATTCAACCTTTGGTTGTTGATTGAAATTGATTGATCCTTAAACATTGGTCTTTGGTACGTTCAAGTTATTTCTCTTATATTCAATCAGGCTCGCAAATTCTTATTTGCTTGATTGCGGATTGAATTGAGAAATTGAGATATAACTCTTTGATATACTTTTCTTAAGATTGAGTCTGACTGTCTAGTTGATTCTCTTAAAAGTATATTGGAGTTAGTCCATACAGATTTCTAAGCGAAATATTGGGTTAGGTTGTTAGAACCCCGCTTTTTTAACTTCAACTTCTTTCTCAGGTTCTTGCACCTCTCAATTCACATATCCATACAAGTCTATGGATATAAAGATAGACTCCATATGATCCCTCCATAACAAGAAATTGTTAGAACCCAATTTTGCAGAAACAAAATTTGATATATTAGTAAAGGGAAAAGTAAACTCAAGAGAATATCCCACTTGAGCAGCGGGATTTGTGTGTTCTCTTCATTGATAAACGATTGTTGAAGATGACATGAACAAAAGAAACCAAAATCAAGTTTCATATCTTGATATGAAGAATATTGAAAAACGATATTTGAAAATTAGGTATGGAATCTTTAAAAGATATTGGAAAGATGTTTTATTTAATTGTTTCTGCTTCAAAAGATGTATTGAAAAAGATTTTTGCAGAGAAAAATTTCAGCTCAGGATCGACCGATTGTTACCATGAGAGAACTCTAATCTTTATTATTAGAAAAGTTAATCTTACAGGAGATTCGGACAAGGCCTTTAATAGACACATAATACTATTACAGACACAAGTCAAGTCAATTGACAAACATTGATTTGAGACACACTTTCTTCATACAGACACAAAGTCTTGTGACACATTTATGTCACACAAGCATATACTCTAATAGTTGGTAAGGTACTAAAGTCATTTCTCTATGAAAGTACAAAATGGTCTATAGTGCAACACAATAGTCCATAAAGATCCAAAGTTACCAAATCGTCTCAGCTCTGAACAACTACCAATAATAGATCACTTGACACACATTAGGTTCAACATACAACTGAGAAAACATTTCATTTATATTATACAATATATATATATATATACCTTGACAAAGCACATGGATCTTTTTGCTTGCTTTTTCCTGAAAAAACTTGTGCATTCCAGACATACGCGGTGGAATATGTTTGATTTTATCAGTATTGATACCCTCAAATTCTCCACTCACAAACATCCGCAGTTTCATCTGATTTCTACATTCACGATTTACTACGAATGCAAATGCATACATTTTTGGCAATGTTTTCTAAATCTGCAACACGTTATTTTTGGAAATTTGTAGTCATGATTCAGAATGTTCATCTGCCGAAGTGGATGTGAGGTTTGGCAAGTCTATTTCTCAAGAAATCCTTCACAAGAATACTTTGATTTCATTGAAAGTGTTAGGAGAAATGGATACACAAACAATGGGATATGGTGAAAGAACAAGTTCGTATGAGGAGACAATATGTGCTGATAATAGAACTTGTATAAGAAAGTAAAACCAGAGTTTGAGTAGAACTTGCATCAAGTATAGTGCGGAACTAAGAGCTTTTCGGTAGTCCTAGGCTCATAGCCTTATAGGAAAATATACTAGATCCTTAGTTCTCAATCTCAGCTGATTTCGAGTTGTAGATGTTTTCATGTTTTGTTTTTTTTCAAAACCAACAAAAGTTTTATTCATATCGGAAACATGTTACAAAACCATTAAAACGTGGTCTGGAATACAACCGGTGGAGTATATTGAGCAAGCTTAACAAGTCTATCAGCTGCTCTTTTATTGACTCGACAAGTTTGACTATGTTACAGACCTTCACATTTGACAATCTATGTAACAAACGACAACACTCAAACAAAAATAGCATATCAAGACAAGGGGAAATATTATCAGAACTTAGATTGCCAGTAGATAGCTGATAAGAGGCTCACCAACACAAAGAAAGTCTACCAGAAAAAAAAACACTGCTTTGAAAAGATGAGGGTCTTCATAAGTTTATGGCTGTTTACAATCTAGCCGGTGTCACTGTACTACGGTTGTAAATTCACTGGGTGATGATACCAGTGACCTGAGTTCGAAACTCGCTAGCAAAAAAAAAAAAAAGGATTGTTGTTTACATTCTAAGTATGGGTGCATCTAACACAAGTGCCAGTCCAACTTCTAAACCCGGATGCCAAGGTATTGAAAGCGTGAAGGGAAGCGTGACTCGTTTTTTATTTTTAAAAAGCGATGCGTATGTTGAAGCGTGAAGCGTCGCTTCATGATTGATGTTTGAAGCGGATTTTTTCCTATAAATAATATAAGTCGTTATTAGTAATTATAATATTTAGGAAGATAATATTTGTATAAATTTAATTTTATACAAGTCCAGTTAATGTCAAAAAGAGAAGCTTGGCACAGTGGTACACTTTACTTCAATTAAGTTTTGTAGGTCATTTTGTATAAACAGAATCTACAAGAATCTTCCGCTTCATGGTAGATTCGCGTCATAACTACGTTTCAAAGTGTGAAGCGGTGCTTTTAAAAACCATACCGGATGCCTTAATAATTCCTGCACGTGTCAGATTCTGGACTAAGGGCTTTTCTGGTCATTATATAGTAAAAAGAAGAAGTCTAAAACCCCAGTGAGTTAGGTGTAGGAGGAAGGTTAATCATCAAAGTCTCAAGAACCAAGGCTGCAAATGGGTACTGTTGCTACGGAATTTGCGATTCAGGTAATGGACGTTTCATGCTGCTATTATCCATTGTGCTCCGATGGTATTCAATTAAGATTTGATGATTCATTCATTTAATTTTTGTAAATTTCTTATTGGTTGGGGAGGATTTTTCATAATTTTGGGTTGAGAATTGCATGATTAGTTGAATTCCCTACCTTTTTCAAGAGTAATCTACTATGTATTACATTGTTCTTTGATATAATTTGTGAGTCAAATTCCTCTGTGCTTTCAATCCTTACCAATAGACAGAGATTTCGATCTTATCCTGTTCTGGTAACCTTGTTTCTTCATATATACAAATGAATATTTAACAGTAGGATACATGTACATACCACTCCTGAGCTAATAATCAAGCATCTTTTATAAATACCTAGTTATGCTAAATCTGAATTTGCCTGTCTTGAAGAACTTGGAATTCAAGTCGGAACCTTATAATTTGGTCTTTGTTAACATTTTCTTTTAAAATATGAGCCACCTCAGACCTCAGTCTGAGAAATAAGTTTCAGATGTTGTTTTATCATCATATTAATAGATTGAGGTTTTGGAGTTTCTTTTTGTTTTTCTCACAAACAAAGATTGAGTTGTTAAAAGGGTACTTTGTAATCTGATCACATTGAAATAAGGACATGGTTCTTTTGCAGGGATTCAATGATTCAGGGTGTATAAGATATCTGAGAAGTTTGTAATTTATTTATTTGTAAGGAAGAAATAAATATGGGTCATGCTGAGCAGGGAAAAACTGAAATAGCCATACATATTAAATGTTCAACTTTTCTTGTATTCATTTCTGTCCGATTAACACTTCCATTCTTCGTCACACTTGCTTTTTGTTCATAATCCGCAGGACACTGGAGAATTGCTGCAAGAATATAAGGGTCATACATGCAAGGTTAGCAGCTCAGCGCTTCATTTAAAACCTGTGTGATAGTGCCTTCTCCTAGACTGACAGTGTAACTCTTTAAAATAGTATGGTGAAAGAAGGTTTCTGGTTGATTTCCTGCGTGAGAAAAAGCAAACAGCCAGATAACTAACTGCTTGAATTTGAAGCAGGAGCTGCAAAAGATACGATGCCAGGAGATCATTGTGTTCAGCGTCAATTGTTTGGTGGTGCAATTTCCACTTGTTTCCCTTCCAGGATGTTAGTGATGTCCGCCAAGTTCCTGATCACCAAGAAGCCTATGTGGATTCTGCAAGAGATGAAAGCGTTATAATTGAGATATTAGATTTAAAACATGATGTAGGAGATAATGGAAGTGATGTTTGGTTTCTTCAAGACCTTGCTACTGAACAAAACGCTGAAGGAACTACAGTCATTGAGCAATCAGGAGTTTTCACGGCAAATGGAATCCGATACCGTATATATTGTGAGACATTGTTTATTTTTTAAGTACTTTTTCTTTCATCATCCTATACGTGAAAACCCAAAGTGAACCTAATGTGTATTTTCTCCAAGGAAAAACCGAACCAGGCGTACAAATTAAAATGGGCATATAGGTTGATAAACTTTGAAGTTGCTCTACCAATATATGCTTGTCAAATCTTATATATCATGACGGAATGAGTACTTTAATTCGACATTTGCTGATTCCCAGGACCTTTAAGCATCGTTAGTTTCCAAAAGCATATACGTGCAGGATAGAGTATAAGAAATCTTCAAATACTTTCTGATTGGATGTTATGCCTCATCAGTTGTATCAACTAAAGGAAAGTTTGTTAGATCAATATTTTGATTCTGTAATTCCAAATTCTTATATTTTAATTTGATTTTGCATTGTTGATTTATTTTCTGACGGTTCGCTTTTTAAATACTGTTGTCTGTATGCAGTCAAACTTGGCAGCATTAGATGAGAAAAAATGTGGTTGTTACCAGTAGTAGAGCTGACAAGCATTTTGAGGAAGAGGGGCCTATCCTCTGTGCTGCATTGGATAAACTGAAGCTATCATCTTTTCCCGAATTTGAAGTTAGAGTCAGGTGAGGGTTCTTCTTATAAGGGTTTTGGATGTTGGGTAATTTTTTTAGGCGACATCTGGTGATTTGAGTTGGAGTTCACTTTTATTAAGCCCACTACCATCAGCGACTGGCCACAAAAAGATCAGTAAAGAATATTTCACTAGATTTTTAGCCAAAATAGTAACTTCCAGACTCTAGAATGTAAGTAGTAGTAGTAGAGTGCTTACCCACTTTCAGTTGACAACCCCACCACTTTGACTCTATTGGAAGAGCTTATAACAGTAAAAACAAATTCACACCTCTAACCAGTGCAGTATCGAAGTGTTCTCCTTCAGCTATATAAGACTATAGTTAAGGATTTTCTGTATGTGTGGCTGCAGCTTGATCCAGCTGTTAAAGAGGCATTCTTTCTAGTCCACGTTTTTCAGTATGATTGACAATCAAATAGTTGTGTTCAAACTATACGAGGGCTCTGAATTGAAAGAATTCCAGGCCCTCGTCCCTTTTATATCCTTCTACCCTTCTCTAGTTAGCAAAAATTACAATAGTTATCTCTGGTTCAAAGAACCATACACGGGATGATCCAAGGTTAAATTTTTCCGAGGATGTTCTTATAAAGCATCAGTCCAAGATAAAAAAGTAAAACATCCCAGTCCCATCATGAATTAGTAGAAAAATCAATAGTGAAATGGATGTCTCTTTATGTTTCTGGGGAACTGCAGTTTTACCTTCAACGACTCTTACGCTTGCAGTTTATGCTTCCTTCTATTTAAGCACTAAGTATTTGCTTCATTTATAGTGCTTGTTAGTACCGAATTTTTCTGTTTAAATGGTCTATATCTACGTCAAGGTCTTATTACAATTGCTTGAAGCTTTGATGTACCTGTCCTTTCTTATTCTTTTCCGATCCATAACAGTGAAGCTGGTTTCGACGGACATGCCTGCTAACCCATCTGAAGTTCTGGTTATTGATGATAAACGTGCCAGGCCGGCTCATATAGCAGCTGATTTACTTTCTCAGGTGTTTACGGATGCATTTACTTCCTGGTTTCTCATTTAGTTGGCACAGTGAACTTTTGTTCAGTATTTCCTTTGTCCTGCACGAATAATTCCTGTTCATCGGAGTATTCTTTTTTCTACTAGGTCACTCAGTGGTGCATGATCTTCTATACATTTTCGTAAGCCTTAATACTGTGTTGGTGGTTTCAGGCAGAGCATGGTCCTGACAGTCAGGTTGTGCTTGTAATTGCTGAAGATGGTGTAGATGTGGGGCCATCAAGAAGGAGATCAGCTTGCAGTGTCAGAGTCTTCCTAGAGGAGATGTTACAAAATGCAGGGGTTTCTGACGTCGATCTTCTTATAATGGTGGATGCAGATGAGATTCCAAGTGGTGAGATGGTATAATGCATCTCGAATTGAAGCACTTCATGTACTCGAATTCCCTGTTGATGAAACAATGGCTGTCCATTTGCTGCTTCAGCGGCACGAGATTCAAACTAACTGCATTCAGCCACCGAATAACTAATGTTAAATACAATGGTTTCTTAGTTATCACTTGATTTGTAGAGATCTAATTGAACAGCTGATCTTTGCGAAAACCAAATACTCTCTGCAAATCAACCAGATTACTCAGGTTTTTCGATTTTAATTGGCATTTTTTGATGGGCATAATTGGCCTGCAAATTTCGGATTGTATGATTTTCAATGGGAATAATAGCTTAGGCATTACATTCAGAGTGAAAAATAATAATTTCTTGATAATAACAAGTGCTTACGAAAATAATAACAATGGTCCTGTAAGCGTAAGTCACAGACCAACTAGTAAATCTTCGCCATACTATGCTTTTGTGCCAAAATGTACCAGGAATTTCAAAATTAGAGCCATTAAAATTTCCAGCACCAGCATTGCTAGAGATTTGGTAAACTCCATCAAGTGATTGAGCCAGAAATCGTGTGGTGTCTGGGGTCTTTTTGGTGTGTGCATTTAAATATGAGTCGAGTACCACCAGTGTGATGGTTCCATTTTTGTAGTCAGAACCAGCACCACAAAAAGAACCAAACAAAGATTTAAAAGGTGGTTGTGGCTCGGCTCACCAGGCTGAGTTAGAACTGGGGCACATCGACTCGTGATCCTTCCACTGTCAAGAGCGGGAGGTGTTCGTTGTTCTGTAAAGCCAGCCTGACGCAGTGCCCTCCGCTATAGTGGTCACACAGCCTAAGGCTAGGCCCAGACAATGGGCACAACTCCCAAACTTGGATCGGGCGAGTCAACATATATTGTGCACACCAGCACCTACCGAGTGAAACCCGACCAGTGTTCTACCACCCTGTTGTCCCCACTTGGGTTACAAGCTCGCGCAACCGAGCTCGACGTTCATTTCTCCAATCTTGAGATCTAAATATGAAACATAGTTTTCAGTTTTGAGCAATGTGGGACTAAATCCTTCTCCATGGCACGTGTTTTTGGGCCTTTGGCAGATCTTTAATGCCTCAGTAAAACAAAGAATGATTTTTTGGGCACTATTTAAAAATGGAGGGGGACTACTCTTCATTTTTTGGGTGGATATTTGAAGTAATTTTGAATCACCCCTTATCTATTTTTTTTAATACCAAACTTGTCCTTGGTAATTAAATAAGTTAGTGTAATGATTAGTGAGTTAATTAATGATTAGTGAGATTAAATTAATAAGTTGATTTTTTTTTCAAAAGAACAATTATCGAGAGGGAGAAGAAGAAGATGAAGATGATAATGAAGATGAGGGTTTTGGAAGAAAAAAAGGTTAGATATTTATCTTTAAGAGCCACAACAAAAGTATGATGTTTTGGGTACTCACGTTAATGGTGCTTCAATTGGCGAAAACATTCCTAAAAATGAACAATTTACAAATTGATTTTGGTTTGGTTAACAAAGTTCGTCTACGACATCTGAAGAACATGTAGCCGAACTCATCTGCAAGTGTAGCCGAACATGTAGCCGAACTCAGCTTTAATGGAGTTTTTCTTTCAAAGAAAAGTTCGGTTAGGAGAAGAAAATTGCGACGTAACCGAACTCAATATATAGGTTTTTCAGAGTAAAGTTCGGTTAGGAGAAAAAGATTGCGGCGTAACCGAACTTTTTGCGACGTAACCAAACTTGTTTCCGACGTAACCGATTTTTTTTGCGACGAAATCGAACTTTTGCGACGTAACCGAACTTTTGGGGATGTAACCGAACTTTTTTGCGACGTAACCGAACTTTTGCGACGTAACTAAACTTTTTGCGACGAAACCGAACTAAAAGTTTGGTTGAGACATTTTTTTTGCGACGTAACCGAACTTTTCTCTGAAAAAAAGAAAAACCTCCATTAAACTTGAGTTCGGCTAGTTCGACAAAGTTTTTCACATAATTCCTAGCCGAACTTCTCTCCGCAACTTCCATTTTCAACTCATTTTGATGATTACTTCTCATTTTTTCCAACCAAAAACGAATGACAAGTAATGGGTTTGTTATAATTTTTATTTTGATTTTGTTTTCTTAATGATTTAAATTAAGCTATATATAGAGGTGGCGGTCGTGGTGGTTTGAGCCTTTGAGGTGGTCGGTGGTGATGGGAGGAGGTGGTTATATATATATAGGTGGTGGTGATGGGAGGAGGTGGTTATATATATATATGTTAAGGGTAGGTTAGTCATTTCCACATTTTAGGACACCCCTTATAATTATAGGGTAGATATTCTTATCACTTAGTAGTCCCCCACCATTTTTAAGTAGTGCCCAAAAAAATCGTTCAAAACAAAAGAAAGAAAAGAAAAGGATTACACGACCCTTGCCAGTTTCCGCCTTGTGTACTCATATTCCAAATTGATCTTCTCTGAATCCTTTGTTTTGCATTGACGGAGTGAACACTTGGAACTCACCGGAGACGGCACACTATGGAGTAAAAAAACCTCCGAAGAATTTGCCAGCAAAACTGACTTAGTTTTGAATATAAATACTGTAGTAATTTTAAAAGATGCGGTACCAGCTTTACCCGATGGGCTGACGACTTCACAGCTTCATCTGAATGCTGATTTTTATGCTTCATGAATGTCGTATCAACCCGTCTGTATTAGGATCGAGCATAGAAAATTTATGACTAAAGAGACCTTAATTTTGTGGTATTACAGAGTTTATATAGCTAGGCTAGGGTTTAGAAACCTCAACACCACGAACTTTTCTTGACAAACAATTCTCGGTACTTCCATATATATATACCAGCTTACCTCTCAAGACCCAACGTTTTCGTAACACGGCATGTTACTTAACCGCCGAAGTGGTCGGAACTCACCAAATAGACTGATTTTCGTGCAGTTGTGTAGTAGTCTGCAAATGGCAAGGGAAGGTCCTTCTCTGAATTTCTTAATAGTTTTTTCGAGATCGTTCATTCCAGAGCCGTGTGGCAGCTGAGAGGGACGACACCTCATTTATGTGTATGTGACACGTTTCGGAAATAATAGCCATGTGTATCAACATAATTCACTGCGCTACAGAAAAACATAAGTTTTTGAGTCTTAACTTTAAAACAAGATTAAGTCTAGAGAGGAAAGGTGTGGTCATTATTGCATAAATTTTAAAGTTAATGCTCTGCATTACATGGTCGTCACTTGTCAAAATCGTGACGTGAAGCAGATTCCTCGTAGTATTGAATTGTGATCAAATCAGAAAAATGTTTATGTCTTGGTTTGGTCATATAAACTGCGAGGGTCAAATTCATCAAAAGCACTAGGTTCTTGGTTTGTTCAGCAAACTTCATCATGGAGATGACTCCGAGCATCATTCTTCACAACTAGGGGTGCACCAATATTTTGTTTTCAGAAAACTTCCATTCAAGCCCCCTGTGAACGAAAACAAAAACAGTTTGGATAGATAAACATCAAGCTTTCTACGGAACCTCAAAGGGAAGACAACCTGACAGTTGCTAAATTTTTTACGTTTCATTCTCATAATACATGTGAGTACTCGAGGACTTTTGAGTTTTAAGAAGACAAAAAATAAGGCAAGGGGAATTTAAGAAGACAAAAAGATCCAGGTGGATTGGCAAATGGGTTTGCCGCTATGGAAAAATCCATAAGAGTGGTTCCAGTGTTGGCTGTGCTGCAAAGAGTCTGTAGCTCAGCGGCACTACTAATTTTGTGTCCTTTCTTTGCGGGTACTTGCTGTTAGTCAGCATTTTGCATCCCTTTCTTTGGTGGATTGTTAGGATTTTTTTTGGAGGACTTATCGTTGCTCCTATTTTCATATTTCTACTTGTGAGTGCTAACATCTAACAAAGTAAAGTAATTTGTTTTCTTTTATTTCATCATTAACACTTACTAGATAAAAGCTAGCTAGTTAGAAAAAACATTTAGATGATTTTACCAATCGAATCAATAGTCCATTCATCTCTTTGCTGCCATTCTTGTCTATCGACACGATACAGAAAGAAACCCTGTCGATTAGCAGACCACATGCAATTATGACGGCATTTTTCTATGTATTTGTTTAGTAATCCATTTGCATGGTATACATCAAAATTACCACTATACCAAATACGTTCCTGATCATCGTACCAACGAAAATAACACCAAAAGTACGAATAACCTGTAATTGCACGAAATTTCCAATTCCACTCTTCACCTTGACGGAGCATACGTTGACCCAGTTCATAGTCATCGGACCTGCAACGCGCATCTAAAACAATACCATCTCCGATATCATTTTTTACATGCACTGTCACCAGATATGATGAACCCTTTGAAATCAGAACCGAAAACAATAGCAACAACAACGAACTTATATTGCAATGGCTCCTCCTACCCATTTTTGTTTTTGATCGAGTATGTGAAGATCCTACTACGTACAATATATATATACACATGCAAGGCCTTTTCGAATTAATTGCATATATTTATTTTTTTTGGAAAATGTTGTCATTTCAATATATTTTAACGTTAACAAATTAATGAAGGGAGTATTTACGGAAAGTATATTATGGTCCATTTTATCATTAACTCTAATTTAGATTTTATTATATCACTTTAACTCGTGGAATATATTTCGAGATTATTTTGCACACTGTTGTGTTTTTCAACAGTGGTGGTTATTTTTTCCGTTTAACTTGGAGTGCGTAGGACTTCTCCCTGCACCGTGGCGATGCATTTTTGATTTGGTGTATGCTAGGCTTCACCCCACCCGTGGCGGTGATTTCTTTTTTGGTGTGCGCGGGGCTTCTCCCCGCCCGTGGCGATGTATTTTTTATTTAGTGTGGTGGGAAAAATACATTAAATAGGTGGAGAATATGTGCATATTTTATTTATTTTTTCCTTTTATTTTCGCAGAAAATATGTGATTTTTTTTCCCTTTGTATATTAATTTGGAAAAAAGAGTCATAATATAGTAGTTACTCGATTTCCAAATTGAATTTGGACTTCCATAAAATTCCAAACACGGTAAGTTAGGTTTTCCTTTTAAGTTTGTAATTTTTAAACCAATCATACGTTGCCAAGTGTTCTCACCTAAATATTGCCATGTCATGAATTCCAAATTGAATTTGGTTTCTTTTTTTTAAAAATCTTTTTCTTATTCTTTTTAAATTTAAACCAATCGTACGTTGCCAAGTGTCCTCACCAAAACGCTCGTTTCACAAAACTCAAAAAAGACTTATTTCGACCAATAGGAAGCGAGGATTTCCTCACCGTTTAACATGGGAATTTTATTTGTCTAAGCCTTTAAGTCTTTAGATGCAGTTGCAACTGCATTCGTCATTCGCATCCCTTTCTTTGGTGGATTGTTAGGATTGTTTGGAGGACTTATCTTTGCTCCTATTTTCATATTTCCTAAGTGCTAACAACTATAAATTAAATAACATTAGCTAAAAGATAAAATAATTTGTTTTATTTATTTCATCATTAACACTTACTAGATACAAGCTAGCAAGTTAGAAAAAAAAAACATTTAGATGGTTTTATTACCAATCGAATCAATACTCCATTCATCTGTTTGCTGCCACTGTTGCCAATCGACACGATACAAAAAGAAACCCTGTCGATTAGCAGACCACACACAATTATGACGGCATTTTTGTATGTATGAGTTAAATAACCCACTTGCATGGTATACGTTAAAATCACCACTATACCAAATACGTTCCCGATCATCGTACCAACGAAAATAACACCAAAAGTGTGAATAACCTTCAATTGCACGAAATTCCCAATTCCACTCTTCACCTTCACCGAGCATACGTTGACCCAGTTCATAGTCATCGGACCTGCAGCGCGTGTCTAGATAAATTTCATCTCCAATATTATTTTGTACATGCACTGTCACCAGATACGATGCACCCATGGAAACCAGAACCGAAAACAACAGCAACAACAACAAACTTATATTGCAATGGCTCCTCCTACCCATTTTTGTTTTTGACCGAGTATGTGAAGATCCTACTACGTACAATACATATATATACACACATGCAAGGCCTTTTCGAATTAATTGCATATATCATTTTTTTGGAAAATGTTGTCATTTCAATATAATGTAACGTTAACAAATTAATGAAGGGAGTATTTACCGAAAGTATATTATCGTACATTTTATCATTAACTCTAATTTAGATTTTATTATATCACTTTAACTCGAGGACGATTAAGGGAATATATTTCGAGATTATTTTGCACACTGTTGTGTTTTTCAACAAATGTCATTCAAACATGTTAAAGCAGTTTAGGTAGGAAGGTGCAAAATGGCACGTTAAAAATACTCGTATAGACGCAGCATATCATTTGGAGTTGTAGTTAAAGGCCGATCAATGTCATTTTTGGGATTAGGCCTATGGCTAGTTTGATTCATTCTTATTAAGCTGTTAAAGGCCGAAGCGAAATTGCCAAAGCCCTGTGAGTAGTTGCTAACTTGGCATGCAGGTGCACAAAGCTATATATGGAAATTGAGAAACAAGATGGAAACTGATCTACGAAAATTTTCAACGGATACTGGGCATAATACATGTGAATATTTGAGGACTTTGCGTTTTAAGAAGACAAAAAATAAGGCAAGGGGAATTTAAGAAGACAAAAAAATCCATATGGATTGGAAAATGGGCTTGCTGCTATAAGAGTGGTTCCACTGTTGGCCGTGCTGCACAGAGTCTGTAGCTCAGCGGCACCAATTTTGTGTCCGTTCTTTTGGTACATGCAGTTACAACTGCATTCGGCATTCGTATCCCTTTCTTTGGTGGATTGTTAGGATTGTTTGGAGGACTTATCTTTGCTCCTACTTTCATATTTCGTAAGTGCTAACAACTAACAAATTAAATAACATTAGCTAAAAGATAAAATAATTTGTTTTATTTATTTCATCATTAACACTTGCTAGATACAAGCTAGCAAGTTAGAAAAAAACATTTACCAATCGAATCAGATTCAATAGTCCAAACATTTGTTTTCTCCCATTCTTGTCTATCGACGCGATACAAAGAAAACCCAAATAGATCAGCAGACCACACACAATTATGACGGCATTTTGGTATGTATGGGTTAAATAATCCACTTGCACGGTATACGTCAAAAGTACCACCATACCAAACACGTTACGCATCATTGTACCAACGAAAATAACACCAAAAGTTTGAATAACCTTCAACCGCACGAAATTTCCAATTCCATTCCCCACCTTCAGGGA
Source organism: Papaver atlanticum (assembly GCA_023531105.1). Classification (NCBI taxonomy): domain Eukaryota; kingdom Viridiplantae; phylum Streptophyta; class Magnoliopsida; order Ranunculales; family Papaveraceae; genus Papaver; species Papaver atlanticum. The sequence continues at coordinate 2,018,244 of JAJJMB010003726.1, read as the reverse complement.
GCATACGTTGACCCAGTTCATAGCCATCCGACCTGCAGCGCGCTTCTAAATAAATATTAAATCCAATATTGTTTTGTATATGCAGTGTCACCAGATACGATGAACCTTTGGAAACCAGAACTGAAAACAAAAGAAACAACAACAAACTTATATTGCCATGGCTTCTCCTAGTACCCATTTTTGATTTTAATCGAGTATGTGAAGATCCTACTACGTACACAATATATATATATACACATGCAAGGCCTTTCGAATTAATTGCATATATATATATATTTTTGAATATGTTGTTATTTCAATATATTTTTAGATTTTTGTTATAGGGAAAGCTGATTTGTTTAGGGGGAAAGCATTTTAAGGGAAAAACTACTGTTATTAGATATGTATAGGGGGAAACAATAACTGGATTTGACTTTTGGATATTATTTTGTATTACCATATTACCCTCTTACCAAAACTGTATCGTGATCACTGTAATAGCCGACAACAGGTATTCTTATGGATTTCCTTAAATTTTCTTCTCATATTCTTTGACGACCGAAATTTTATTTTATGTTACTAACGAATCATCTGATGTTCTTGCTTTTTGGCTGTGCACTCCAATATTCGTATTACCAAAGTCTGCAACAGGTACAATTTGACTTTTATTCTGCCAATGTCCCATGTAATCCGTTCGGCATGTCTCCATGTTAAGGATAAATCTGTTATAATTGCGCTACTGTTGCCTCTAGAATTTGTTTTCTTATTGACACAAATTTGAAATTAAACTCAGTTTTTATTGCAATGATTTCATATCGTTACATTTTAGGTCCCTGCAAGATCATCAGAATAACAAGGGAAGTGCAGCAATTTATGGTACAAATTAATTGATCTTATGTAAGCTTTGTCATGACATGGGATAAATATTGGGGAGATACTTATAGTTTCACATCTAAGGAACAGAGGAGGAGTCTTGTCTCAAGAGAGACAGAGACATAAAGAGACTACGATCCTTTTGTGCTCTGTTTATATGAAATTATATGACTAATAATTGGGAATGGGTATATGTTGTTAATTACTGGATGTGAGTAGTTTTGAATTAATGTGAGTAGTTTTGAATTGATGGAGTTCGGATGTTGCAAACGAATTGCAAAGAGTTGGTACAGACTGAGACTCAATCCATAAGGTCCCGTTCATCTTCTTGTTCTTCTTGTAGATGCCCTCCTTGTTTTGTAGATTCTTCTTGACAGTGAAAAGGCTCCATACCGGAAAAACTTACTACTGTTTTTGCTCGTATTGTCTGTATTTGATAATAGCTCCAAGACTCCCACTGGCATCTTCTTCATCCATGTTAGTTGTCATGAAAACTTGGAATCAGTCATGGTTATACTGTAAATTTGGGATTAGGTTAAGATCGATCAAATATTAGGTTAGGTTAAGTTGAGGACGAAACAGTAAACTTCGATGTTTTGTTAAGGGGAAAGAATTTTTTTTACTCTTCCCCTTTAATGATCTAAAGTCAAACGAATTATACCGTAGTCAAATACTTATAGCTTTCCCCCTAAACAAATCAGCTTTCCCTATAACAAAAATCATATTTTTACGTTAACAAATTAATGAGGGAGTATTTTATGGAAAGTATATTACCATACATTTCATCATTAATTCTAATTTATTACTCCCTCCGTACCTAATTTATAGGCGGAATATTGCTTTTTCCTTGTACCATTAGATAGGCGGAATGACAATTCCAAGATGACTTTTAACTATTTTACCCTTATTTATGTTGCTTGGTTATCATCACAATTGGGTTATGCCTCTAACATAGAACATATAACAAAGGGTAAAATAGGAAAAAACATGGATATTTATAAAATCAATTTTTTTTCTTAATCTAGGAGAATTGATCCCTCCACCTATATATGTGGTATGCAGGGAGTATATCACATTAACCAGAGGAAGATTAAGGGAATATACTTCGGGATTTTTATCACCGTTGTTTTTATTTTGCACACTGTCGTGTTTTTCAACAAATGTCATTCAAACATGTAAGTTAAGGTAGTTTAGGCAGGTGCAATATTAAGGTAGTTTAGGCAGGTGCAATATGACAAGTTAAAAGTACTCCTATGCAGGGACGGACCCGGAAATCTTTTCATGTAGGACTGGAATATTACTTGTTATATATCAAAGCCGCCAAAGGCCGCGACAATTTTTTTAGAACGAGTTACATAAATAAAACTAGACAAATATAACATTAAAACCCACAAATGTTATTTACGAAAAGTGGGGAAATAAATTTATGGTTTTTAAATGGAAAATGGGAAAGTAAATGGATATGAGAAAGAAAATTCTATGTTTTAAATAAGATTCTAGACTAAAAATTATTTGTGCTACAACTACAACGGTTAATCACATATAAAATGGGCTAGTAATTTTCAAAAATAAAGGTGGGCTAATTAATAATTTTTTAAAAATTATCTATACAAAATTTTTAACTAGCTAAAAATTGGGACGGGCTATAGCCCGGGTTAGCCCCTTGAAAGGCCCGTCCCTGCTCCTATGTCTCCGCGGCATATCATTTGGAGATCACGTAGTTTTGCTCAGAGGGGTTGGGATGGATCAGTGGCATTTTTGGGATTAGTCCTATGGCTAGTTTGATTGATTCTTATTAAGCTTTTAAAGGCCGAACTAAAATTGTCAAATACCTGTAAATAGTTACCCACTCCCCATGGTGAGTTTATGTTGGAATCTTGCAACAATGAACAGCTCGGTAGATGTAAAAGATTGAACGAAAAATAACTCTAACACACACAACTTAACGAGGGAAGAATAACAGGTTCAACAAGTTGTCCTTAACACATTAGTTCGTGGGTATACTCAAGATTGAGAAATGCTAAACCCCTCACAGTGAAGATGTGTCCAAGATAAGACTGCCCAATGTAGCTCGTGTTAGCACAACGCAAGCTACCCACTCTTGAACTTAGCAACATGGATTAAAAGAAAAACACACCGCGCAAAACAAAGAAGATGAAGAAAAGAAGACATAAAATAAGATGCTCTTCGTGTGTTTTTCAACTATGAAAACCTTTAGTATTTATATGAGAAAATTAACCTCTACGGTTTCGGATTTCTTGTAAACCAAGTTTGTGTTTCTTGTAAAACAATTAAATGCGGAAAAGGAATCCTCCCATAAATAAAACTCTTAAAGAAATAACTCGCCAAAAATAAATTCTAGTATAAAATGGGATTTGGTGCATCGTATATGCGCATATCGCATGGGTTGGGCCATGTATCCCAACCCTTCCATCCTCGTTTGTCAATATATCTATTAGAGAAAGGCTATATAGTGGAACTCATCTGTAGTTTTCCACAATGTGGGATTAAAGAATCATTTCATTCACTCACAAAAATGAGCAAGTATCCTTAGACTCTTAGGTCATTAGATCAAACCACACCAAGACCAAAAACATTTTAGTTAAAACTCATTTTTCTCCAACAGTTTACATCCAAGTCTCTCCAAAAGCAGATTGCTGCTAATACTGGGGAGTCTTCACTTAACAATGATCCCTCCTTCCCATGGTCCAAAATCTGGAAAAAAGAAGAAGCTGTCTCCAAGAATTCATATATTTCTTTGGAGAATTTTACATGATGGTGTTGGTGTTTATGCTAGAATTGGTAAATTCATCACTGGTTTCCCGGTGGAGTGTCCTTTTTTTTAACTGAAGTGGAAACCATAGACCACATATTACTCAACTGTTCCATCTCCCAAGCAACTTTATTTGCTTCCCCTCTTAACTGGCTAATTCAGAATGAAGCTTCTGCGACTGTCAGTTCTTGTCTGCGGCAATGGCTATTAGCTGGCGATGATGACTACAGTTTCTGCTTGGGAGCATATCTTCTATGGTTTATATGGAAAGCCAGAAATAACCTTGTTTATGAAAATCAACAACCATGCATTCAAAACATCTTGCAGGTTGGACTCCACTGGTTTAACACTTTCTACTACTCCGGTGATGAAGGGTGATGCTCTTAACTCAACCTCTTCTCAGTCTACTATTTCTATAGTTGAACAATGGTCACCTCCTCCAAGAAACTATACTAAGATTAATGTGGATGCTACTATTAAAGATGTGAGAGGTTTTGGTGCTGCAATTGCAAGGGATTGGAGAGGTTCTCATTTATGTAGTGCGACCACAAAAGTTCTTGATGGTTACCCTTTCGTTGCTGAGGCAAATGGCTTCCTGCAAAATTAGCTACTCAGTTCACCTTCAACCAGGTCATCATTGAGGGAGATTGTCAAGAGGTGGTTAATGCTCTTACTAATTCGAATGCCAGAATCCCTTGGAGAATCAGTAGGATAATCGAGAGCATTCAAGAAGAAGTCAAAGATCTTTCTACAAGCTTCAAGTTTATTCCCAGAGATGCTAACTCCTGTGCGCATGCTCTTGCGGCTTATGCTTTTCAGCATAATATCCAACAACAATGGATATCTCCCTAAACCCTAGCTGCATTTCCCCCTCTCCTATGCAGCTCCTAGTTAGTTTTTCCTTCTGTTTTTTTTTTTTTTTTCCTGTTTGGTTTTTCATTTCAGGCCTTTGCACATGCTAACCATCACAGAAAAAAAAAATGGGCCAGGTGCACAGAGCTATATATGGAACTTGAGAAATAAGATGGCAACTGATTTACAATTTTTTTTATAAGATAATCATCTTTGTTGCACGTGAGAATATGATTAAATTTATGATATTGCTAAATATTTAATCCATGGTTTATATAAGGAGTTAATATCTTAGTTATGCTCTTCCTTGATGGACGATCGGGATTTATAGGGAGGTAGTCAATTGAGATTTCAAATGACTTCCGGAGAGTTTCCAAATCTACTGGTAGTCCATAGAGAATTTTGCAGAGTTTCTTAATGTCTCTTGTTATTGGTTAGAGGTTTTTTTTTTTTTAAGTCATTTAAATTCTCTGGAACTCCATATTATTCGATTAGGATTTCGTAAGAGTCACTCCAACACGTATGTTATTCAAAGGAAAATTAAAAGGTATTTATTTGTAATTTCAGAGATTTGGGAGACATTTTCTTTATGAAAATAGGCATGGTAGAAATCTCTCCTCAAGAGGTGATATTTTGGGAGACTAGGAAATTTAGGGAATATTTGTTTTTGAAAGTAGGACCAATTTTTCTCTTATTTGTATGAGTTGATGACCAAGAGACGAACCATTTGCACAGTAATACAACCAACCTCGTATGAATATATTGGAAATCTCCTCTCTCTTCTTCTTTTCCCCCGTGTATACAGACCTAGCTTTCTCTTTTCCACTTCAAAGGACATCCTCGATGAGATAGCACAGCAAATAAAAAAATATGGGATGACAGAAAACTTAGGCATTGGACAACAGTGAGATTTATTTGGACAACGAACAAATATTTTATTAGGAATTCATTGTGCTTTTATTAACATTGTAACGTGCATAATAAAAAAATCGGTAGATGTTCTAAATTTATAGTTAGATATTGTACATTTTTTTGTCTCGATAAATCGCAGAGACTCTTTACAAATCTCGTTTTTTTGTCTCTACTACAAATTATAAAGACTCTCTAAAATACTCTCTGGGAATCACTAGAAATCTCTAGATTTTCAGGTAGTCTCCGGAAATCACTCAAATAAAAAATCTATGAAAGTCTATAGAAATCTCATTTGACTACGCCGCTAAAGTATGTATACTAAAACCCTAGGAACTTGGTCCTCTCTACCTACGGAAGGGAAACAATAACCATCATTATATTGTGTCTAATTAAGGAATTACTCATTATGGCTAAGGTCAAGAGAGAGAAATTATCACCTCCACAAGGTATTACCGCTGCTACAAAGATAACCAGTATCGTACGATGGGTTAGCGCTACTAGGTATTTCGGATAAACTACTCTTGCATATTAGTGATTATCATGAAGTTCAACAATCCTAATTTAAATGTCCATAAAATCAAATTTTATAGTAGGCATCCAGAACCTGTATTTAGGACTTATCATCATCATTTGACGGTATACAATAATTGTATTATTTTTTATTTTTTTGTTTTGGGTTGAATCGTTGGATGCACCTCACTTTTGGCAACCTAACATGATGGAGTGTGAAGGTTGAATCCCCATCAGAAATACAACCGGTGCAATTTTTTTTGAGTATACAGTTAGTTTTCCTTCGGTAAACTTTTAGGGTTTGTAAGTTTGTTTTTTTCCTTGAAAGTGGGCCTTCCAGTTATTTTTATGTTTGGGCCTATGTTTTAATAACATTGATGGTCACATTGATGGTCTCTGTAAAATATTAAGAAACCTATTTTGAGGCATACCTAATGATGCCAAAATAGGGACACTAGGTAAAAAAACTCACCACCCGTATCTACTCATTTCTGATAATTGCATAACTACCTGTATATATGATTAATGTTAATGATTATGATTAGATTTAATGATAATGATTAATTAGGAATGTTAAGGATTGATTAAAACTAAATCATTAGTGGTAAATTAGTGGAGAAATCTGATTTATGTGAGAGAGTTGGCGGGTTTTGAGAGGAAGAAGAAGAAGTGAGAAAAAAACTTGGGTTTTGAGATTTTAGTGATTAAAAGTGACCAAAATGTGTGATACAAATTAGATTCACAGGTATATTTGTAGACGATGTTTGATCTCCATTTTTTAGGTTGAATTCTTTAAAAAAAATTTGAATTTTTACAACCTAGATCTACTGACCAGATGAATGGTTCGACTGATAACTTGTCAGCCGAACCTAGGTATATTTTCAAAAAAACATAGGGTCGGCTGACAAGTTATCAGCCGAACTTCACTCTGTAACTGACGAACTTAGGTTCGACTGACAAGTTATCACAGAACTTCACTCTGTAATTTAAGAATTGAGGTTCCGCTGATTCGAATTAAAAATTGAACTGCCGAACTAAGTGTGTTTTTTAACAAAGTGAAGTTCGGCTATCATTTTCATGATTAATTATCAACCGAGATATTCTGCTGAGACATAAAAAAACGAAGCACAAAGATCTGGGTTCCAATATGCGGATCTGAAGTTAAATGTCTTTGCGCAACACTTCAGATGACTCATTTATACTTGTGGTTTTAATCAACGATTAAAGATTTTGGATTTAGGTTAGAAATGAAAATGATTTTGGATTTTGGTTAGTTTAGATTTTTGTTTTAAATTTTGGTGAAGGGTATTTAAATAATTTAAATTAATTAAGGATAACTTAGTAATCTACCCATTACTAGGACACCCCTTGTAAACCCACCATATAGAGGAAAATGGTTTTGTATCCCTCGAAACAGGTTTCAATATTAATATTCCATAAGATTAAGACTTGGATACAAATGGATCACGAAAGCTTTTTTTTCTTGTTTTGTGAACTTCAATTTAAAAACTAATTAATTGATAGCATTTTAAGTCTTGAACATATGTCATCTAATTATTTTGAGCACGTGATTCATCGGTGAATTGTGGTGTTAAGGTGATGTATGGGAAGATGTTTGTTATTCTTTTTACTTTTTTATTTGGTCAATCAACAAATTTCAGTCGCTTATAAGAATAACAAAAACATCAAAGTACAAGATAATTAATCAAAGCCTTAATACAAATGAAAATATCAATTACAAGTAAATCGCGAAGAGAAAGAGCCTTATACCATAAAGATACCCAATTTTCGTAAATATAGTAGGGAAGTATGATGGTATAATCCGGAACCGATTCCGACCATTTAATCTGATTTTCTTCATCTTCAATAAGACATATTCCTAGAAGAAAGGAGTTATTTTTCCAAAATCTTCTAGATCCAAACGAACGCCCTAAATCCCTTGGATTGAATATGGAATCGAAACAATACCGTGTTGGATAGTTGATGATTTTGAATCGAGAATAGCAAGTCAGGAACCAGCGATCAAAGTTTGAATAAATCTCCCGCAAAGCGAAGAAAAACTTGTCCCAAATGGCGACGAAAAATCGCTCCAAATAGAGAAGAAATATGTCAAAAGACATCAGGAAAAAAAACTACTTTTATTCAATTAAAACTTAAAAAGAAAAATAAATCTTGCTCAGAGAAAAAATATGGAAGCTAAGGTTTTTTTCTTAAAGAGAACTGAAAAGGAGAGGAGAAAGGAAGAAGAAGATGTTTGTTACTTAATGGGTCAAAATGTTTGCTAAAATTTTGAGAAGATAAATAAAATTGACCTTAACGATTTCAATATAGCTTAATAACATTTTAGGTCCATCAACTAGGACCGATTATGTCTGTCAAGTCCTGGTAACTCGTTAGTGTGACCTTGATCGAGTCAATTATGTTTAATCTTCCTCTTATCTTAATGTTGACCTTGACCGAGAGTGTTGACTTCAATTGAATAGGTCCGGTTTAAAAAAATTCTTGGTTTGAATTTGATCGAATGTATACTGGTTCATTATAGAACCAATTTATAAATAGATCCGTCTATAATTAGAACCAATTTTTAATGAGTGTTAAGAAATTATGAAATGGTTCTTACTTAAAGAAATGTCAACCAACTATCATTACTGCACGCTTCCGTTTTATCGAAACCCTAAAATAATTTCTTATCGAATTTTATTATAAATTTTATGATCAAAACCATTTTTGACACTATTAAATTTGTGTGTGCATTATCATATGGTTTATGTACTTGTGCTTTATTCATTTTACTAAACGTAAAACTAGACAATAACAATTTAAAATAGGGCTATTTGACGTTTGGTATCCAGCAAATATCCAATAACTAGCTTTGGTACCCAACATATGAAATATTAAAGGTCAGTATCTTGACCTGTCAAGTCAAACCATTGACCTAACAACCCATTTTACATATAATTAAAATTATTAATAAATTAAACGTATTTTCAAATTTTAATAATAAATTGAGACCATCATCATAATTTTTTTTTTTTTTTTTGGCGGAAACAAATTTATTCTATTTAATAATTGAACTCACCAAAAAAACCCGTCTAAATTGATGAAGCTACAAAACAATACCCAGTTCAATTGTACAATCAACAAGTAGAACGATGAGTTTGCATTGAAAAAAAGGGCTTATCTATTATTTTGCTGTTGGGCCGAGGTAATGGACGATAAAGGGAAATTCTCATATGAGCTGATGGGTTATCATCATCGTCATGCCAAGACAATGGTAATTATAAGAAGACTCACCGACAGGGGCAATGGTTATAATCTCTTTGACAACTTTTATCGAACACTAACCAAGCATCGATTAAATCGTTATTTCTTCCATACATACTGGTCAGTGAAGTATGTATAAATATACCAGACTCTTCTTTTTTTGTCAAAAATATACCAGACTCTAAACCCATCTATAAAACAAGAGAAATGAATGAATCTTTTTACCTTCTTGAAACTGACCACTGTTAGGGACAACTTGTGCTAGTTGCTTCCTTTTTCTGGAAACAACTTGTATATGTTGGTTTCGTATTGAATTTCGGTTTTGGATTTCTTCCATATGCTTGTAGGTAGTTAATGTGTATGCCACTGTTATTATCTTTGATAAGGATTGTGTTGGTTTTTACTAGTATTTTTCTGCTGGGATGCTGTAACAACGGAAAATTCCATCTTCCATGATTTTTATAGAATGCAAACTATACATGATGTTGTTCTGGTTGGTACTTGGATCTCTATGTGGATTAATGGTAGGATTGTAAACAGGCCTACGACTATGTCCAACTGCAAGTGCACAACGTCTATAGTAGATAGAGCAAATACAGGTTGATCCTCAGGGACAAGGTGGGTGTTGAGTTGAAGCTAAGGTCTTACTATAACTGATTTTGAACAAAGAGTAACCAAAAGGGGGTGTTTGTGTCGATACGAAAAGGTGATAAAACAAGTTTTAAAGCAGTAGAACAATATGAAAGTAAAGGTGCAATGATAAGAGATGTAAGCACTTAAGATGAGGGTACTAGAGTTATCGATTCCACCACTAACTCACACTATATATTCAGCTAAATATATTGCTCTTTTCCTTGTGACAGATAAGGGTGAGATTCAAGTCTACCACTTACTTAAGGTATTTCACCAATGGATAGTTCAATCACAACTATAGTATCAATCCGGAGCACTAACTGTCTAATTAAGCACAACTAGTCAAGGGATTAACAATAGTCTATCAAGCATGAGTTGCAGCACAATCATGACAGTTTTTATTCTAACTACAATGGATGCCTGACATACACTGTGAGAGCAAAGTATTGAGCACTAAGATTAAATCTATCCTAAAACAGTTTAAGCATTCAAGAGAAATACAAAAAGCATGAATAACATAGCAGAAGGATAGGGCTTCATCTAAACCCTAGCAGATGAAATTAGAACATACTGAAGATGATTAAAACACAAATTATATTATGAAAACTAGCAATTGATCCAACTAAATTCGGATGTCTTCTTACATAACAGTAGCATCTATTTATACACCAATTCCTTCTCAAACACAAAAATTCAGTAATTGTAGAATACCCACTCACCCAAAGTATGTTCTCCGACAAACTCCCTCTACAATTTCGACTCTGCAAGCCTTGATTTGATGATTTTAAGATGTGAAGATAACCCTAGTTTTATCTCTCTCAATCTTAGCTCCTAGGGTTACTGTTTTGGAGAAGAAGCTAAGATGGAGATAGATAGAGACTACGAATTGCATAGGTTGGCTGTGATCATAGATTTGTCGGGGATGGAGGTGATTGATGGAGAGATAGAGGTGAAGGTTTTGGTGTTGGTACTGTAAGAGAAGGGAAGAAATGGAGAAGATATTTTCTTCTGGTCGATTTTGGAGAGAAAGAGGGGTGGCTAGTGTGTATGACAGATGCATCCAACGTTGATGTCTCGGGTGGAGAAGCCATTGGATGCTCAGCAGCTAAGTCGAATCTGACGGCTCTGATTGGAAACGGGTTTGGGTCTTGGATTTTATCTCTTCTAGGCCTATGGCTTCTTCAAAGCTTAAAGAATCTCAAGCCCTCTTCTAGTTTTGGGTCATGCAAATGACATTCTTCACTTGCGGAAGAGGTGCAAACAATATTCTTCATTGCCTTCTAGAGGGAGCTCTGTTGTCTCTCTTCAGTTGTCACCAATTTTCTGCTTTTTTTGCTTCTCCATTCATCCAAGCTTTATTTAGTACCTAAAAACACAAAATTAATTAGTAAATGTATTTATTCTTGAAAACAATAAAAATACAGAATGTGGGATAATATATGATTTTAAAACGCAAAAGATGAGATAAGTGCTAATAAAAAGGTATAGAAATATGCAATATTTGGCGCTCATCAATTACCCCCAAATCTGAATTTTACTTGTCCTCAAGTAAAACAGAAATTAATAAATCCTAACTATACCACTGTCGCTGGTCTCTCGAATGCATTTAGCGTATGCACTAAGCCTTTAAACCCTCGGTGTCCTTAGTTGACGAGTTGTAGTCTCGTGAGGGTTTACCAGAGGTGTACCCACAAAACCTTCTCCAACTTCAGAGCGTAACAGAGTCCTAAGCATCCAAGGAGCTATGAGGATATAGAGTTTCGACATGCTAGTAATAAGAAGTTAGAAATACCAAAGAACGCACTCTCTTCCTTAAGAGTTGAGCAAGAAATAACCACACCATATGAAAGAATTCGGGTTCGAGAGTGATCACGAGCCTCGACTTCTGCCTCACCAATAGGGTTTTATGACAATTGCACTCAAAAAGACCGCTTTTTTAGTCTCTCATGTGTGCAGGAAGGAATAAAGAGAGAAATCCCGCACACGTTGAATGGTGGGAAGGAAAACCTTCCGAAATAATTAATGGAGACTCCACAGAATCGTGGACAAAAAGAATATTTTTCTGATAATCTCTAAGAAAGGAAATCAATCATTAGCCAGGATGGGAGTACTTTCTTACCTTCACATCCGATCGGCAATCAACACCACTCTCACAGCATCCATAAAAACGTCTTCAATCTCCGGTCTTCAACTATTGATGATGAACTTCTGAACTTCGTAGAACCTTGACAATTTCTAATTCTTTTCTTCAATTTCCTTGTTGCTTGGAATTTCTTCTTGAATTCTTCTTCTTTACCATGGTGCTTATTAAACAAACTATAGTACTCATTTTTTTTTTTTTGGTTTTTTTTTTTTTTTTTGTTATTACGATGACAAATTGAAAATAACAAAATAAATAATGAAACTACTAAAGCCATGGATGAAGGACTTTATCACTTAATTTTCCACAACTTGTATTGTCTTGACTTCATAAACTTCACTAATTCTCATCTTATTTTCTTTTCTTTGATCTTGTAAAATACCTCTTCAAATGTGTATAGAATTCTGCTCTTTGTACTGTATCTTCACTTTGAATAGGAACTTTTTACTTTTCCTTGAATTGTTGCATGTAAACCTTGGACAATTTCAATCTTTCTTCATAAAATCTGGCGTTGCTCTGCTCGCTGATGATGATGTGTTTCTATGGATCTGTTGATGCTTTTGGGAAAGAGAATGGTGCTAACTGCAAATCAAACTACAAGAAGGAGTTTTCATCTTTAGACGTCATCCTCATGGTTGACGGAATTAGCACTCAAGAGATCAAAAATAGTGCTGAAAGTGGTGCGAAGTTGGGTAGCTCACCATTCCTACCCGAAATTGATGTACGGTGACACACACTCTAAAAGGACTTTTTAGATAGTCACAAAGAATGAAGGTCGGTGCCTCGCTTGATGTAAAAATAGGTAGTCTCCACTAATGGTGATCACAACTCTAATACCAAATAACTTTGCTGCACCTAATTTGCCCACCGGCATGGTTAAATCCAACTTTAACGCTCTAACAACTAAGAAACCCGATTGTGTTCTCTAGTACTTCCAAGTTCAGTTATTTCGGTCAGACTCTCTATGTAAACATAGCTAGAAGCATGCTAGTGACTCTAAGATCTCTAAAAGTTGGAGGTTTTATGCAAATATTTACAAATTTTTTTTTTTTTTTTTTGAAGGTGCAAAAGACTAAAAACATGCAAAGGACTAAAAACTCTATATGCAAAATACTCCCCCAAACCTATATCGAACATTGTCCTCAATGTTTCAACATATGAGCAGAATTTCAACAACATACCAGGAGAACAATGCAGAGTAGATTTAAAAGAAATAGATTACCAGATGCTAAAAGATGGTGCTACCCAGAAATGGATGAATGCTTTGAAAGCAAACAACAAGAGTGATAAGACAAAAAGTTTGGTTACCACACATAAAAACTATACATAAATAAAGAAAATGGAAAGAAAATGGAGTTTTAATCCATATGTATGTACACAAGCGAACCAGTTTGGTCCTCATAGACAGGGTCCTCCAAGTCTATGGTCTCAACTTCTGGTGGAAGATGCTCCAGAAATGGTTTCAATCTCTGACCATTGACCTTGAAGATGTTCTTGTTTGCTGGATTTTCGATTTCAACAGCCCCATGAGGGAAAACAGTACGAACCAAGAATGTACCTGACCATCGAGAACGTAACTTTCCTGGAAAAAGATGCAAACGAGTGTTGTACAATAAAACTTTTTGACCAGGTGTTAAAGATTTGCGCAAAATGTGCTTGTCATGAAACACTTTCATTCGATTTTTGTACGTTTTGGCACTATCATATGCGTCATTTCTTAATTCTTTTAACTAATTGAGTTGAAGTTTCCTTTGGGTGCCAGCCTTATCAAGATCAAAGTTTAATTTCTTAACAGCCCAATATGCTCGATGTTCTAACTCTACAGGTAGATGACAAGCTTTTCCATAAGTCTATAAGGGGACATGCCAATGGGAGTTTTGTATGCAGTTCTATAGGCCCACAAAGCATCATTTAAACGTAAAGACCAATCTTTCCGAGTAGGATTAACAGTCTTTTCAATAATATGCTTAATTTCCCTATTAGAAACTTCTACTTGGCCACTGGCTTGTGGATGGTATGGTGTTGCTACCTTGTGAGTGATTCCATACTTGCGCATAAGTGATGAAAACGGTCTATTGCAAAAATGAGTACCACCATCACTGATTATTGCTCTAGGTGTTCCAAAACGAGGGAAAAATTTTTCTTTAAGAAAAGAAAGAACTACTTTATGGTCATTTGTTTTGGAGGCAATGGCTTCTACCCACTTAGAGACATAATCAACAGCAACAAGAATGTATAGCTTACCTTCAGAGTTAGGAAAGGGACCCATGAAATAAATACCCCATACATCAAACAATTCAACAATCAAAATAGGTTGTAAGGGAATCATGTTTCTTCTTGAGATACTTCATAATTTCTGGCATCGGTCACAAGCAACACAGAATGCATGACTATCTTTGAACAATGATGTCCAATAGAAACCACTCTGCAAGATCTTTGCAGCAGTTTTCTTGGCACTTAAATGGCCTCCACATGCATGGTCATGACAAAAAGAGATGGCATCTCTTTGTTCAGAGTTGGGGACACATCTCCTAATGAGTTGATCAGGGCAGTATTTAAACAAGTATGGGTCATCCCAAAAGAAATATTTCACTTCAGCCAATAATTTAGAACGGTCTTGTTTAGACCAATGCAAAGGCATTCTACCAGTAGCAAGGTAGTTAACAATATCAGCAAACCAAGGCATTTCAGATACAAGCATCAATTGTTCGTCAGGGAATGATTCTCTAATAAGCAAAGATTCATCAACAGAGTCAACATTCAACCTAGACAAGTGATCAGCAACAACATTTTCAGACCCTTTCTTATCACGAATTTCGAGGTTAAACTCTTGTAACAAGAGTATCCATCGAATTAGACGAGCTTTAGCATCTTTTTTAGACAAAAGATATTTCAATGCAGCATGGTCATAATATATGATGACTTTAGACCCTATCAAATAAGATCTAAACTTATCCAATGCAAACACAACAACTAGCAACTCTTTTTCAGTTGAGCATCATTAAGTGTTTTACTAGCATAGTAGATCACATAAGGGAGTTTGTATACTCGCTGATCTAAAACAGCTCCTACAACATTGTCAGACGCATCACATATAATTTTAAATGGTAAGGTCCAGTCGGGTGGTCTGACTATAGGGGCAGATGTGAGAAGAGCTTTCAATTGCTCCCATGCTTCCTTACAAGCATCATTAAAGAAGAATGCAACATCTTTTGCAAGAAGACTATACAAGGGTCTTGAAATTTTACTAAAGTCTTTGATGAATCGCCGGTAAAAACCGGCATGGCCTAAGAATGACCTTATCTCCCTCATAGAGCGAGGTTGAGGCGAGTGTTGAATGATATCAACTTTATCTTTATCAACTTCTATGAATTGTTCAAAAATAATATGCCCTAGAACAATGCCTGAGTTAACCATGAAATGACATTTTTCCCAATTCAAAACCAAATTCTTTTCTTTACATCGAATCTTCACAAGAGTAAGATGATGCAAACATTCATCAAAAGAAGACCCAAAGACATAAAAATCATCCATGAAAATTTCAAGAAATTATCTACCATGTCAGAAAAAATGCTCATCATGCATCATTGAAAAGTAGCGGGTGCATTACATAACCCAAAAGGTATGTGACAATAAGAAAATGTACCATAGGGACAAGTAAATGTGGTATTTGGTTGATCTTCGGGTGCTATATGAATATGGTTATAACCCGAATAGCCATCTAGGAAACAATAGTGACTATGTCTCGACAACCTCTCTAGCATTTGGTCAATGAAGGGAAGAGGAAAGTGGTCTTTCTTTGTTACTGTGTTCAATTTCCTATAGTCAATACAAACTCGCCACCCTGTGGTTACTCGAGTGGGGACTAGCTCATTCATTTCATTTTGAACTACAGTAATGCCATACTTTTTAGGTACAACTTGAATGGGACTGACCCACTGGCTATTTGGAATTGGGTATATGATACCCGCATCAAGCAATTTCAAAATCTCACCTTTAACAACATCTCTCATATTGGGGTTAAGTCTCCTTTGTATTTCCCTAGATGGTTTAGTATTTTCTTCAAGATTTATGCGATGCATGCAAATTGCGGGACTTATACCTTTAAGGTCTGAGATGGTCCAACCTAAGGCCTCTTTATGTTCTTTAAGAACTTCTAAAAGTTTGCTTTCCTATTTTGTGTCTAAACATGATGCAATAATAACAGGCAAAGTATCAGAAGAGCCTAAGAAAGCATATTTCAAAGTATGAGGCAATGGATTCAAATCAAGCTTAGGTGGTTTGACAAGAGATGAGGCAGATTTGGAATCAAAGACTGGAAGTGGTTCCACTGTAGTCTGCCATTTAGCAATATCCATGGGTGGTACAGATTCAAGCAAAGAGTGTACTTCACTAATGTACTCAGAATCAAAGAGATCTAAGTCAAAGTTATCTAAGCATGCTTGCAAAGGATCCACAAAAAAAATGTCAGGCAATGAGTCTTGGATCAAACTCTCAATCATGTTAACCTCATGCAATTCATTATCATCAGTATCCATAGGTTGTTGGCTTACACGAAAGACATTCAGTTCCACAATCATGTTACCAAACGATAAATTCAACACTCCATTACGACAATTTATGGTAGCATTGGACGTCGCCAGGAAAGGACGTCCTAGAATGACAGGAATATGACAGTCTGGATTTTACACAAGTTGAGTATCTAACACGATGAAGTCCACAGGGAAATAAAATTTATCAACCTTGATTAACATATCTTCAACAATACCACGAGGGATCTTTATAGATCTGTCCGCTAGTTTTAGCGTAACAGGAGTAGGTTTCAGATCCCCAAGACCTAACTGCACATATACAGAGTATAGCAGTAAGTTCACACTAGCACCTAAGTCAAGAAAAGCTCTATCGACCGTATGGTTACCTATAATGCAAGAGATAGTTGGACTACCTGGGTCCTTAAACTTAGGTGGGGTTTTGCTTTGAATAATCGAACTCACTTGTTCAGTGAGAAAGGCACGCTTGTGCACATGATGTTTTCGTTTTGTGTGCATAGGTCTTTCAAAAATTTAGCATAAGTTGGTATCTGCCTAATTTCTTCGTGAAACGGGATGTTTATGTTTACTCATTTAAAAATTTCCAACATCTCATTGTATTAGTTACCCCCTGTTTGATGCACCAATCTTTGTGGGAATGGAGCAACATGCACAGAAGATGGTAAAGGAACATCAGTAGAATTCTTAGAGTATTCTTTTTCTACACTAGATGTTTTCTGTGGTGTTATGTGCAATTATGAGTCTGATGTGGACTCATTTGACTGTGGTACACCTACATTGTTTTCAACAATTTTACCACTACAAAGAGTAGTGACAGCATTTACATGATCACATGGAGTCTCATTACAAGTTGAGGTGCTTGCCTGAAATGTACTTTTCTGAATTTGTTGAGGTTGACTAGGGAGTTTACCTTTTTCTCTCTCATTTAGTGCATCACAGATTTGACCCATTTTAAGCTATAGACTTGTGAAACGTTGGTCCGTGGTCTTTTGAAGTTGTAAAATATTTTGGGTCAACAGACCGATACTGTCTTCAAAGCTAGGCTTTTTCTCTACAGGGTACTGAGAGTGTGGTTGCACTTGGGGGTTTCTAGGATATGAGTATCCCTGGTTATTGCTCTTTGTACCCCCTTGTACGGGACCTTTAGACCATGAAAAGTTAGGGTGGTTTCTCCACCTGGGTTGTAGGTCTGAGAATAAGGGTTGTTCTCTTACTTGTAATACAAAGCATTAGCCTGCTCAAATTTAGACTCTTGAAATGCATGTAGGTCTGGACAACTATCCACTAGGTGGTCTGAACTGTGACATGCCGCACAAATGGCCATTTCAATTTGGTCACGGAGAGTAGGGACAGTAGTTTTCATATTCTTCTGTAGCTCTAGCGCTTCTGCTCTCCTAGCCAAGGATGCAACCTTTGCATTTCCTTCAAAGTCGGACTCAATTCTATGGACATTAGCTACAGGGGAAGTCTTTTTAGGTTCACGGATGGACTCCCACTGCTGAGTCTTTTCAGCGACTTTGATTAAGAAAGTCCAAGCCTCATTAGCACTTTTGTCAATAAATGCACCATTGCACATTGACTCAACTGTGGTTCGGGTTCTGACATCTAAGACTTCATACAAAATTTGCACAAGTCTCCATTTTTCAAAACCATGGTGAGGACATTGGAGCAATAATTCATTGAATCTCTCCAAATATTTTGCTAGAGTCTCTCCATCTAATTGCACAAAACCATTTAGACTTTGACGAATTGTCGCAGTCTTATGGTTGGGGAAAAACTTTTTGAAAAATTATTTTGTAAGATCATCCCATGTTCTAATGGACTGTGGTTGTAGGGCATGCAACCAGGACTTGGCTTTTTCTTTCAAAGAGAAAGGAAACAGTATCAGTTTGAGGGACTCTTCCGGCATTTGGTTAAAACGCAGAGTCCCACAGATATCTTCAAAATCTCTTACATGGTGGTAAGGGTTTTCAGCATCAACCCCTCTAAACACAGGCAACATATGAATTGTGCTTGCTTTCAGTTCAAACTGGCCAGCATCAGCTGGTAGAATGATGCAAGAGGGATGGCTTGCCCTAGTTGGGTACATGTAGTCCTTGAGACTACGTGGTTCGTTTAGTTCCTCACCCATTGTTTCAGATTGGTCAGGGATGTCTACTTCAGAACTAGGAATATCAACAGTCTCCTCTTGGCTAATTATAACGAGTCTATTTGTTTGGTCTCTAAAGGACACAATCATAGCCTAGACAGGATATCTATAAACATGTTATAAAAACCAGAGTTACAGCAAATTCACAATTCAGGGGAACAAGGCCCACAAGCTAGTGCTAAGGAAGATGCACACATAATTGATGTGATGTGTACACAGAATCAATGTGTTTCATAATTTAGACAGCACAAAGGACGCAATAGAATTGGCAAGTAAACATGCTACTCAAGTATGACAGGTCCATGCACAACGGTACCAAGTTGACTAGTTCAACAGTCAGGTATGATATATCACGGCTTAATGCTTATGAATCTGATAGTTAGTTTTAGTGACTGATGCACAACAAGATAACAATTTCAACACGCAATCAGGTAGTTTACTTCACAGGATTATGAAAAAATTTCAGCCATGCAACTGGTTTGCCAAGTGAATCACGGCAAACCAGTCAAGATAGAATCATCAAAAGTTCAGGGATTCACTGCTGAACAATGAGTGTACAATTTTAACAGGCAATTATGAAAATTTATTAGAGATAAGGTTCGAGAATGATACCGCCGGTATAAACCGGGTTTAGGCACTTCCAAAAATTGCGCTTCTCCCCTTTTTCCTCTCCTTGGTTTGTATCTCAGCTACATACGCACCTGCTCACTCGGAAGAGAGTTTCAGTTCCCCGAATTGTGTAGCTTAAAGCCAAGAAACCAATAATAAACTGAATTGCTATTCAGGATAGGGCAATCACAATGGAACAGTATTAAAACTTCTCAAAATGCAAATAGTCAGATGCACTTATGATCTATTTCAAACTGTAGGGTATTATGACGAAGAAAAGAAAAAAATGAGTAGCTATTATGCTTAGCTGAACTGACTGGGATAGAACATGCAATTATATACATAGTTAAAAAATAAATTAAAAAAAAATAAAAAAAAATGCAAAATGCAGGGATGCTTGATGGATATTATACAAGGCACAGCAAGAGCTAGAGATTTGTAATGACTAATGAAACTGAAAATATAAAAAATTACAGCTCAGTTGGGTATATTACAGGTGCAGATTATGAGAACAAACGGGCAACTATAATATACACAGATGCAGATTAATACTACAAAGAGATTATGTGAAAAAAAACTACAAACTCTCTAACCTAAACAAAACTTATGCTAACACAGATGATGATTGCAGCTAATATACTACAGAACCAAGATACCCAGATGATTGAAATAACTAAGTTTAACTAAGGACAGACAAGCTACAAAATGCAATGACAGATGGTTTTAACTATGCAAGATATATGATGATGCAGGTGATTGAAAATTATAGCAGAATGGTGAGCTACAGGATTATGTGAATGATGATTATACTGAGATGCAGTTGAAATGTAAAATAAGAAGGGAAAGACAGATTCTACAGAATTGATGAAAACTAAATATGATTAGATGCAACCCGAAAAATAGCTACAGATTATACTATGCTAAGACTCAACTAAGAAATTTACAAAGTGTACAAGCTAAGCTATTGGCTACAGAGTTATAGCAATCCTACAGATGCAAGGTAAATGAAATCAGAACTGCAGAACCCTAACTTATGCTAAAATACTTACACTTGCGAAAACAGTTTAAGTGCCAAGGCGACAAGAGCAGTAACAAGAGTTTCAGAAGCACAACAGTTTGAGATATACAGATAACTTCAAACTAGCTGCAGTTATGCGATGAGACTAACTGAAACATAATGACTGAAAGTTTAAAAGTGATGCAGTTTATACAGATGGAGTAAAGATAAGCAGTTAAACTACAATGGCAGGCTACAGATTTCCTAAACTAATTAGCACAGTTCAACAAATTTTATTTTATTTTATTTATTTTTTTAACTTAACAACTACAGGTGAGACGAAAATTATATAGACAAATGGTTGAAATAACAAATTATACTAATGACAGGCAAGCTATAACTAGAACTGAAACAAATATGTACATAACTTGAGCTGTAATCAGTAAGATAGAACCAACAATGCTGATGAACTAAAATGGAATACTTAAAGAACCAGTTCCAACTTGCAGCAAACTAAGGAGTTACAGAATGCAGAGATAGAAATTTTTAAGATGATGCAAAATATATGAACAAATGGACTAACTACATTACAGCAGCACAGCTACAGGTGGTAGCAAACTATAAAAAGAAGATAACCTACTATGCTAAAGAGAACACAAGACTAATATTATCTTACAGGACAATGATGCTACTATGAGAATGCACTTAAAACAGAACACAAGTAAACCATAAGAAAAGGGAATGGAAAATACAGAATGGTTGAAGTTTAAAAATTATAGCTAATACTAACAACATGGTGCAATCTACTAACACATATATACAAAAATATATTAGAAATCAGTAAAGTGGAACTTTAGATCAGCTACACCGCTACCGAGTCCCCGGCAGCGGCGCCAAAAACTTGGTAGGATTGTAAACAGGCCTACGACTATGTCTAACTGCAAGTGCACAGCGTCTATAGTAGATAGAGAAAATACAGGTCGATCCTCAGGGACAAGGTGGGTGTTAATTTGAAGCTAAGGTCTTACTATAACTGATTTTGAACAAAGAGTAACCAAAAGGGGGTGCTTGTGTCGATACGACAAGGTGATAAAACAAGTTTTAAAGAAGTAGAACAATATGAAAGTAAATGTGCAATGATAAGAGATGTAAGCACTTAAGATGAGGGTACTAGAGTTATTGATTCCACCACTAACTCACACTATATATTAAGCTAATTATATTGCTCTTGTCCTTGTGACAGATAAGGGTGAGATTCAATTCTACCACTTACCTAAGGTGTTTCACCAATGGATAGTTCAATCATAACTAAAGTATCAATCCGGAGCACTAACTGTCTAATTAAGCATAACTAGTCAAGGGATTAACAATAGTCTATCAAGCATTAGTTGCAGCACAATCAACACAGTTTTTATTCTAACTACAATGTATGCCTGACATACACTGTGAGAGCAAAGTATTGAGCACTAAGATTAAATCTATCCTAAAACAGTTTAAGAATTCAAGGGCAACACAAAAAGCATGAATAACATAGCAGAAGGCTAGGGCTTCATCAAAACCCTAGCAGATGAAATTAGAACATACTGAAGATGATTAAAACACAAATTATATTATGAAAACTAGCAATTGATCCAACTAAATTAGGATGTCTTCTTACATAACAGTAACATCTATTTATACACCAATTCCTTCTCAAACACTAAAATTTAGTAATTGGAGAATACCCACTCACCCAAAGTATGTTCTCCGACAAACTCCCTCTGCAATTTCGACTCTGCAAGCCTTTATTTGATGATTTTAAGATGTGAATATAACCCTGGTATTATCTCTCTCAATCCTAGCTCCTAGGGTTACTGTTTTGGAGAAGAAGCTAAGATGGAGATAGATAGAGACTACGAATTGCATAGGTTGGCTGTGATCATAGATTTGTCGGGGATGGAGGTGATTGATGGAGAGATAGAGGTGAAGGTTTTGGTGTTGGTACTGTAAGAGAAGGGAAGAAATAGAGAAGATATTTTCTTCTAGTCGATTTTGGAGAGAAAGAGGGGTTGCTAGTGTGTATGACAGATGCATCCAACGTTGATGTCTTGGGTGTAGAAGCCATTGGATGCTCAGCAGCTAAGTCAAATCTGACGGCTCTGATTGGAAACGGGTTTGGGTCTTGGATTTTATCTCTTCTAGGCCTATGGCTTCTTCAAAGCTTAAAGAATCTCAAGCCCACTTCTAGTTTTGGGTCGTGCAAATGACATTCTTCACTTGCGAAAGAGGTGCAAACAATATTCTTCACTGCCTTCTAGCGCGATCTCTGTTGTCTCTCTTCCGTTGTTACCAATTTTCTGCTCTTTTGGCTTCTCCATTCATCCAAGCTTTATTTAGTACCTAAAAACACAAAATTAATCAGTAAAAGTATTTATTCTTGAAACAATGAAAATACAGAATGTGGGATAATATATGATTTTAAAGCGCAAAAAGATGAGATAAATGCCAATAAAAAGGTATAGAAATATGCAATATTTGGCACTCATCAATTAATCAGTTTTGTACTGACAATTGCAGATCATGAAAGCTCCAAGTTACCTCATTGTAGAAATGATCTTTTTGCATCTAAAGTGCAGGTAAGTTGAACAAATTCTGTTTTACCTTTCAGGCTGTAAAGTTTGAACATGAAGTATTTGCATATGTCCGAACTATCACCTCCTGAATCAGTTGTGATAAAAAGAAAGCCAGATGTATATCATGCTTGTGTGCTTGTGAATAACCTTGGTAGTATACACCTTGTTGATGGCTTTAAAGACCTTTTGAATGTTTTGACTGATATGTCCCAGAACTCATATTAGTGTAGGTAGAATTTGAATAATACTATTGATTCTCCCATTATGTTAATTTATGGATTTCAGGTTAGGTCGTTGATCCTTAAAATGTAAAATTTATATTGTTATTATGGACTGAACCTGATTTTTTTTCTTTTCCTATTACGATTTTTTTTGTATTGTTTATATTCCTAAAAGACCTCAAGTCTTTTCTTGTTAAGCATATTTTTGTCTTTGTTTATATTCTTAAAGATCTCAAGACGAATCTGTGGTGTAATGGTAACATGACTGACTCCCTGTCAGAAGATGTGTGTTCGACTCACACTAGATTCACTCTATGTCAGAAGATGTGGTGTATACATTACCCTGATGGAATAAAAGTGTTTGTTTGAGTATTGAGATGTCAAAGATTGCAGTTCATGGAGCTGATGTGAGGTGTTGTTGAGTTGCAATTGCAGGAACTGAGTTGTTGAGTGGAACTGGAGTTGTGAGCTAATTAATGAATGATGGAATGCTTGCTTCTATTGGGTTTGTTGAGGTTATAGTGCAGCTGCAGTTAGGAGATGTAGTTGATGGCCGTGCATTGGTGATGTTGATGTTAAGAGTCTGAGAAGATGATATTGCAGGTTTGTTGAGCTAGATTTTGGGGACAACTTGATTCCAGATTGGAGGCAACTTTAGCTAGTTGATTCCATATTCGGAGGCAACTTAAGCTAATTGATTCCATATTTGAAGACAACTTGAGCTAGTTGCCTCCATATTTGTAGACAACTTGAACAAGTTGCTTTAAAATATGGAAACAACTCGAGCTAGTTGGCTCGAGATTCAGAGACAACTTTGTTCTAGTTGCCTTCACTTTTGAAGACAACTTGAGCTAGTTGTCTCAGATTCAGAGACAACTTGAGCTAGTTGGCTCCATTTTTGTTTTGCAACTTGAAACTACACACTATTTATTGGAGACAACTTGAGCTAGTTGCCTCCACTTTTGGAAACAACTTCAGTAAGTTTCCTTCAGTTTTGGAGAAAACTTCAACAAGTTGACTCCACATGGTGGTGGTGGAATTGGTGGTTGCTGCTGGTGATTGGCGGCGGCGTTGGATGAAAATTGTGGTGGTTGGTGGCGGCGGTGGGTAGTGGTGGCGGTTGTCGGTGGTGGTAGTTGGCGGCGGCGGTGATGATTGGTGGTGGTGGTGGAAGGAAATGGTGGTGCTGGTTAGCGGCGGTGGTGGACAGTGGTGGCGGTAGGCGGTGGTGGACAGTGGTGGTGGTTGGCGGTGATGGTGGTTAGTGGTGGTCGTTAGTGTTGGTGGTTGGTGGTGGTGGTGGTGGTGGTTGGTGGTGGTGGTTGGTGGTGGTCATCGGTGGTGGTGGGAGGCGGTGGTGGTGGTTGTTGGCGGTGGTGGACAGTGGTGGTGGTGGGCAGTAGAGTTTTTTTTTTGAATACAGTACACAAAAGAGGGTATTTTAGTAATGTATTAAGCTTAGGGGTATTTGTAAAGTTCATAAGAGTATTTTTGCAATGGCCTCATAGTAGGTATATAGATAATGTTCCCTTAAAACAATAGCGAATACAGGACTATAAGGAATACTGCTAACAAATTTAATCACTAAATCATCTAGAAATCCAGTTACTATCCACAGATGGAGCTGGGTTTGTGATGCATCACTAATAAGATGATCAACATATGGTTTTCCATTCAACATTGAGAAACTGATGCCATGGAGGGGGTTTATAGAATAGCTTTTAACCAGCAATTGATGCGCCTCGGTTAGTGCCATGCCGAAAAGTAAAAGTTCCGCTTTGAAGATTGTTAGGCACCATCCAACATTAGGCGTTTACACCGTTTATAAAAGGCAAAAGATTAGTTTGCTTTCGGCTGCATAACTTATTTGCTAGGTTGAAATGCTAATCATCTACAAACCAATTGGAGAGAATCTGTACTCCATACTCTATGTAAGACTAATCCTTCACCTCAACTGAGATTTGAAGTTGTCCAAGTTTCTTTCTGGACTTGCTAACCAAAGGAGGGATAATGGGCTGCAAAGCTTCTAAATGGAACTGCAATTATAGAGGAACACCAACCATAGTAGGATTCTACGTTGAAGCAATTGTTAGCAATTATCCACAGGGCTCTGACAATTTCGCTTCGGCCTTTAACAGCTTAATAAGAATGAATCAAACTAGCCATAGGCCTAATGCCAAACGAAAATGCAATTGGTCCATCCCCAACCCTTCTGAGCAAAACTACAACTCCAAATGATATGCTGAGTAGACATACGAGTATTTTTAACTTGCTATTTTGCA
This sequence comes from Papaver atlanticum, assembly GCA_023531105.1. Classification (NCBI taxonomy): domain Eukaryota; kingdom Viridiplantae; phylum Streptophyta; class Magnoliopsida; order Ranunculales; family Papaveraceae; genus Papaver; species Papaver atlanticum. The sequence goes on along the minus strand of JAJJMB010003726.1, from coordinate 1,992,888 downwards.
CCTGCGGAGACTACGAATATGCCAGACTGCACTTAGATCACAAGGATTATGCCCAACACCTGAAGCATATGAAAGTTGGTGAGCTTTGTGTCGATGATTATGGGCTTTTGGTTTTGGGTAAAATGATTATGTATCTATCAAGGATTCAAGATACTGCTTCAAAAAAGAATCTTATCTCTAGGGAACTGACATAAACTTCCAGATGCAGTTGGATCTTATATCATCGGTGATCAAGGTTCAAAATGGTCTGTCTACATCTTTTTTTCAGCCCGGCCTTTGTGAGATTGCACCTGCATTCCTGTGAACTGATCACCTAGGTCCATCTGTAAGGCGCGCGCTCCTAAAAAATAAGACGAGGGTAAAAAAAAATGAAAATAAAAATGAGAGCACGAGTCTTGTCGCGCATTTGGCGATCTCAAATAGGTCCAACTAATGAGTCGGTTGTCTTAACTCCAGTCGCAAAATTTGTGATGTATGTCCATCCAGTCGAAACAAGCAACAAAGTAAATTTTGTTGGTTTCATACTGCCGCTGGGAACATGCAGTATGACAGACCGGTCTCTCTTAAATCTTAATTGATCTTCCTGGCATTTTCGTTGATATAATCAACAATTAACCAATTACCAGAAAAAGGAGAAAGGGAAACTGCATAATGAAAATATGCAATGATAGAAAGAAAGAAAAAAGTAAAGAGATTGCAGCTAGATTGTGAGCTACGGCAAGTGATTCGAGAGCAATCCAAGCATTTTGAGAAAAGAATAAGGGTAGCACCAGTGAATCTCAGCTCATTATCTGCAGGAGACATTCTTGAATGGGATGGGTACTGCCGTTGGATATCTTCCCAAGTTCTTACTCCATCAATAAGATCCATGCACACAGATACCACCTCCGTGATTTAGACACGAATCTGATCCATGCTGTCTCTTTCTCGGATAGTCACTGTTGCTGGTGCATCAACAGTAATAGCAAATGGCACACCAACTTCATCTGTTCTTATATATCGATCGTTTTCCTATTTCATTATAGAATAATCTTCATCTTTGGGATTTGGCTAGGATGATTCGAGCTTTAACCTGCTCAGATAAAAGTTGTTCAAAAGTTTTGATAATATCATTAATACCTTTTTGCATCTGCTTTAGAAGAATCGAGTGACAATTGGGGAGTAGTTAGTTTGTTTGTTTTTGGAGTCGATATATAGAGCCTTTTAGCGCACAAATATTCAATTCAATCAATAATCTTAATGATCACACCCTTCCTGTCTTTACACTTGATCTTCTTTTAGACTAAAAAATCCTAACGTGACGCATACAAATAAATGAGGTGTCATCCCTCTCAGGTGCCACGGATTTGTAATGACAGCTGTAACTATCCAGAGGAAGTGAGAGATTCATAGACTGACGTGACGTCCCTTTGAACATTGCAGAATATCGAAACCAGGCTATACGTACGGTGAGTTCGGAGATAGGCTAATTATTAAGTAACATGCCGTGTTACGAAAAAAACATCGAGTCTTGCGAGTCTTGTGTTGTGTGTCAAGATAAGTCTGTTATTAATCTCTTTAGTCATAAGTTTTGATATCCTCAATACTAATACAGACGGGTTGCTAAGACATTCATCATCATGAAGCATCTTCTAAAATTATGTTTATATTCAAAATTGAGTCAGATTTACTACTCCATCTCTAGTGAGTTCTCGGTGTTCCCTCCAAGCTCCAAGATTATTTGTATGAGTAACTACGCAAGGGTCATGTAATCTTCTTTTCTTTCTCTTTTCTTTTAGTTGGGCCTGCTAAAGATCGTAAACAGACTAAATAGATCGAACGGTAATTCTCAAATTTAACTCAGCCTGGTGAGCCGAGTCAGTTGAATCACCACCTTTTTTGTTTCTGGTTTCGTGCAAGTGGCTCATTTATAAACCGCATAATTCTCAAAACTTTCTCTCTCTTCTTCTTCTCCTCTCTCCGATGCGATTTCGAGCGATTAAAACCCAAACTCCGGCAACCTCTAACTGCTCAGGTCTACTCCTTTTGGAGTGGATATGAGCAGTACCCACCTTTTCCTTTTAGTTTTAGCAAGTTATTTCATAGATTAGCTAAGTTTATAATGTTTTTTAGGTTTAGTTTTGGATCTATTCCCCTTGCCGGCGGCAAGTTGTCTCCATCTTTATGGTGGTTCTTTCCATGCTTATATAGCATCTTCAATCGACTTTCATGGTCGTTCTTTGTTAATGTTCATAGGGTTCAAGATAATCGGTGACGAACTCCGGCCGTCGGAATCTTCATCGGGAATTTCAGGACTTAAAGCAAATCACTCCTATTTTGGAGTATCTCTTTCTCAAGAAGAAGAAAATCAACAAAAATGGTGGACTTGTGATCCGAAAACCATTTCTCCTCCGATTCAATCGGTTCTTACATAAACTTTTCTAGTCTTTTTCCGGTGTTCTTTCTCTTTTCTTGCTAGAATACTTGGTTGTGTACTAGTATTGTATGGTGTTTCTCTATTACTCTATCTTGATGTCTTGAAACTCTTTGTAAACTTAATATTGAATTATTAATGAAGAGTTGATCTAAAAAAAAAAAAAAAAAAAAAAGATTAAATTTGATTTGAACGAAACCAAAAAGGCCCGTCCACTGCAAATTAGTTGACTTTAGCTAATTTAGCTTGGTGAATTCAGTAGATGCGGTTCTGACAAGACGTTCTGTCATTGATGATTGCAGGCTCAAATAATCACTTGACGGATTCTATGCTGGTACTGGAAATTTTAATGGCTCTAATTTTGACTCTTTGTACATTTTGCACAAAAACAAAGTACAGTGAAGACCTGTAACTTTCAACCAAGGAAATGTTACATAAACTCCGGAAATCAATCCCACTGAAATTATTCAAGGCGACAATTTGTTGCACACAAAACTAAGGTATGCTCAGAAATCCAAAATATCTGCCTGTAAATTTACAATTAGAGCGCTGAGTTACTTCAGTAATGTGGCAACTTGAATAAGCTACATGAAATATAAAATTACTCTCCACACGGGAACACCCCGTAAAAAAAAATTGTACGCCTCTGAAAACTCATATTACTTGATACAGACATTTCGACGACCTTGTGCTAAGGAACTCGGACGCTCTTCGATGCATTTTTTTTAGCACATATAACGTTCTTAATGAAATTTATTGCATAACACTGAAATGAATGGATTTATAAAGTATAAACCACATAGCAGTATATAACATTTGAAACGAAATGGTGTTCAGTTTTTATTAGAAACAAAAACAAACAGTAACTCATTTGCCAACTGCTCAAGGAAGAAAATTTAAGGACTAAGTTATGTCCAGAAACAAATTGAAACAGAGCCACCAGCAAATTAGTTTTCACTTTAGAACCTCTGATATGTCTTTTCTTGCTCTAGGTGGTTCCGTACACACCTGCATTAGAGCAAGAAAAGTGCTAACTAAGAAGAAGAAAAAGTCAAACAGAAATAATTGCTTCAATCTATTTCATTAAGATGCTAAAGTTTATTGTAACTGTGCGCGAACCTAATAACTATAGTCTATAGGAGGAGTATCTACTTCATGCTGATGAAGTTGAGAAATTTAAAAAGAAATACGGTGATAAGTTTAATTAATTTAGTTATGCGTAAATACCTAATAGAGATGGTTTATGATAACAGCGGCAGTGTACAGTAGAACTATAAGAGTATAAGTAAAATCATAACATTGTAACAAAGTAAAAGTAAAATCATAATTAAAGAACATGTAGTATAAGATACTGACCTCTTATTAATTTTGTATCCATCATCATTTGAACTTTGATCTCCTTGCATTTCTGTTAGCAAAGTCATCTATCAGTTTTTGAAGATTAATCATATCTAAAAATCCGATTTATATGGATATCAGAGCTAATCCATTTAGCCTTTCTTGTGACATGGTCGATCTCAAATACGACTTCAACAATTTAAGTTTCGAAAAACTTCTCTCCGCCGATGCCACTGTGACGGGAATAGTCAATAATATCCTATAAGCAATACAAGTAACCGGAAAACAATCATGCCTCTTTAAGAAATTCAAGATATCAATAGCAAAGGACTCTTATGACAGCCTCTCTTGAATAGCTTGCAACAGAAACAAAAAATTCTGTTCACATCCTCCGAACGGACTGACCACTTCCTATCTTTTACTTCACCGTTCGTCAAATATCGATCGTAAAGTGTTGAACTGAAACGTCTTGAAAGCCTGTCTTGTTGAACTGAAACGTCTTGAATGCCTGTCTTTGGGACCGTTATTCAACAAGTGGTTTCTATATGGACCTTTCTATGCAAGAGTATCCCTCAAATGTGTGTCAAGGCTGTCCCAAATTCTTGGGTCATAAATGTTCAAGTTGGAAGGAACCGATTGACTTGCTAGTTCTTCTTTTCCATCGCTCAAATCAACATCACTTTCCTTGTGTCCTGGTCCTGCATCATCACGAACATCTACGTTTTCATCCATAGCAGGCTCACGAATTACATCATGAACCCCTTCGTTTGCAGCTGATGAGCTTTCAACAAAATTCCGTGGCTTTTTAACAACAAACTTATCCATGGCTCCTCATTGAGACTCTACAAATGCATCGCTTTTTTCTTTCCGTTTAAGTCTTGCATATCCACTTTCAGATGGTATCACCCTCCTAGGAGGCATATCTTAAGTAATTTATGACAATAGAAGTATATAACAAGGCAATATTTGTACCTTAAGTTGTAGCTTGATACTTTGACAGCTTCTAGAAAAAATCAAAGAAAATGCAAAGTCCAACCACGTCACCTATAAAAAGATGTTGCAACTTGTAATCAGTTTCACTGTTACCAAATCACAGCTAAAAAGTAACTGGAACACCGCTGCCACGGTGGGGAGGGCCGACCGAAGAAAAACGAAATAAATAACAATTTTCGCCGGTAGGTATATACTACTTTCGTTTCAGGAAAAACGATATTTTCATAGTTTCATTTTGCCTAATAATAGGCCAAATTGATAAATTGATCACTTTTCCTGAAACAGAGGGAAATTGAAAAGGTGAAAGTATCTATTTTGCTGAAACGGAGTGAAAGTATCACTTTTCCTGAAACGGAATGAAAGTATCACTTTTCCTAAAACGGAAAATTAGTCGATGCATAAACCAAAATATGGCTGCATAATATGTTATGCATCCTTTGTGGTGGTTTGCATAATGGCTATGCATTGAATTTTCGAAAACTATGCATAAAGTGAAAGTATCATTTTTCTTGAAACGGAGGGAGTACATCGTTTTATTAGTTGCAACGAAAATTAGTTACATGCATAAACCAAAATATGGCTACATAAAGTATTATGTATCCTTTGTGGTGGTTTGCATAATGGATATACATTTAATTTTCTAAAATTGTGCCTAAAATGGTAAATACCTCCAATTTTTTCGTAAAAAGTCTAAATTTGATATTGTTGTTTGTACTCATTGCGTATATTTTTTTATTACCTTTCCAACGAGATAAAATTTGTAAAATTGCAAGACACGGATTTATAGATATGTTATATTAAAGGTTGGTTGCCAATTATACCCCTAAAGAATATGATAATAAGGAGTTATAGTAATTGGACTAAAAGGGAGGGATATTTTGGTATTATCAAGTGCCCACTACCAAAATCTTTTTATGAAATTGCAAATTTATGTGAGGTTTCAATTTACAAAAAAGTGGTCATAAAAGGGACTCCCTCCCTTCGGGCCCTCCGATCGGTCGACCCAACAAGGATTGATTCAAATTCAATAATAATAATCTCAAACGGAAACTATCAGTATGGGGTATGTGCTAAATGGATAATCAAAACATTAAATATCAATCGTGAATGTGAATCTGTGATTGTGATTCTATGAAACATTCAAACATATTAACATACTAGGTTAGGTACAGACAAAAATTGATCATAAGTATATGTACCGAAGTGAATGGAAATGGAATTATGTAAACACAAATTATGAATAATGAATCAATGATCACAGTAATACAAAACTAAACAACCCTTAATAATAATACCCTATGGATTATGATTTACTAAATTTTTCCTCTCTCACTCTCGCCTGCTCGATGCTTCAAATTCAATTGCAGTTTGAAATCCTTTAGGTTTGGGGTTGAGAACTTGAGAGAAGTTACAGGAGAAGATGAATAGTTAACTTTGTAGTTTCCGTCGACTTCTTTTTTGACCGTGTTTTCCTAGAATTTGAACCAACCAAAAATATTGGGAGACAAAATATTAGCCCACGGTTGCTTAAGTTCTTTTTCTGCCTTGTGCAGCAGCACAAGATGACGGGCTTCAGAGCCGGCCCTTGATAATATGATATTCATTACTTGTACTATATTATCTTCAACTTCACCTCAAAATTCAAGGGTAACATGTATGCTGGAGTTATTACAAAAAAAAAAAAAGAGGACAATTCAAGATACCAAATCTCACCATCTACCTATTTTTATTCAACTGGTAATTTTTCAACCGTTAATTTTTAACGGATGATATTCAAAGGGGTGGATGGTGGTGTTATGCGTCTCGAATTGTGGTCATTTTTTGTAGGAATGTAGAATCCTATAAGAGGAACATATCTTCTAAATATTAGATTTAAATTCATTGTTACTAGGATTTTGCGGAGAAAATAACACAAAATATGTAAGATAATGTCGGTCTAAGAGTGTCCATGGATCTTTCCTCCTTAAACATATGTAATATGTAACGTATCTCTAATGACTAAAGCAGTTCCTATGGTAATACATAAAAAAATATATTTTTTTCAGCCACATGGCTGGGTATATGTGATTTTTCACTTCGGAAAGTTTGTTCAAAATAAACATATCTAATCACTAGGATCCCACTACTAATTTTTTTTAAAATATAATATTATAAAAATTAGTTTACAAGGTAATTTAAAATATAAAAGATAACATTAAATGATATTATAAAATATGATAAAGTGAAATAAAATAAGATAAAGTGAATAAAATATAATAAATAAATTATCGGGAAACATAGAAAGTATTAGGCGGTCAAACAAAAACTCGGGTGGTCAAGGTATAACCACCAGTGGTTGAAGAAGACCCGCGTGGCTCTTGGTAGATCACAATGGGGAAACCGATTAATTTTCATATTTTCCCATTCGTTTTCACTTTTGTTCATCGCACAGTGGCATCAACATGAACAAATCACCAGAATGGGGCCGATAAAAAAGCTTTTGCTCACACTCAAATGCACGACCAGAAGGAGATGCTCAACGGTCAATCCACCAAGTTACCCATATGTAGATGTTTAATATTAGACACGTATTTAGTTATCCCAAAATATTTATAATATTGTTATCTATATTCACAGGGATATTAGTAGTATAAGTCATGGCTATGTCATTTGATTTTTCCTTACATATTTTTATTGGCATTAACAAAAAGTATCCTTATTTAATATTACTTTTCTTTAATTCTATATAAACTATGCGTTATCGTCCCGTGTAGTTTTAGTTTTTTTTTTTGGTGCATCATTATCTATAATTTTTCAAATTAAATAAAAGGATTTTTTTTTGTTTTCGATTTTAGTTTTCAAAGGATTTGATAGGTTTTGAAAATTTAGAAGGATAAAATTTAATTAGGATTGAATATAATAATAAGGGTCACTTAGTATTTTTAAGTGAGGTTAGGTGAGGAAATTGATAGGCCCAAACAAATCTTATAGGCCCAAACCAGTCAAGTTATTTTCACACATAAATCCAAGAATTATTCGGCCAAAAAAGGGGTTGGAGCTCAGCTTGTTGCTTGACTTCCAACCATTTCCTTGACCTCTGAGATTACTTAAAATTGTATATTTTCTAATAACAACACTAGTAAGAAAAAATTTCAATTAAAAAGTGATTTCTTTTAATAGCAAAATAAGAAAGAAAAAGAAGTGAATTCCAATAAATAAACAAAATTAATACTTATAATAATATTTATTTTAAAAACTTGTCTTATTCTCATCATTAATACTTACTAGACGGTAGTTAGTAACTTAAGAGTAATATCTAGATGATTTTATTAGTCGAATCAAACTTCCCTCTGCATGATATTTACGAAATACGAAACAAAATGGGATTTATATTAAACTTGATTCAGCATGCCATTCAGCTTTTTCATGCCATTCAGTTATTTTCTGCCACTCTTGTCTATCACGGCGATACAAATAAAATCCATCTCGACGAGCAGACTAGGTGCAATTACTAGCACAAAAATATTTGTATTTGTCTTTTAAGAAATTTGCACGGTAAACATCAAAAGTGCCAATATACCAACGATGATCCTGGTTATCGTACCAACGAAAATCACACCAAAAATGTGTGGAAAGAAAAGCTACACCAAAATTCCAATGCCATTCCTCACCTTGATGGAGCGTCCTTTGACCTAGATCATCATCATTGGACCTGCAGTGCATATCTAACGCAACATTATGTCCTTCGATATCATTTTGTACATGAACGGTCACCCAATTAAGCCATTTTGATGAACCCTTTGTAACCATAATCGAAAACATTAGCAACAATAACAAACTTATATTGCCATGGCTTCTCCCGGTGCCCATCTTCGAATTTGATTCTACACGTGGAACTAGGCCTTGTCTATATATACACAAGCCGTGATATAAATTACAGCTAACAAATTAATGAAGGAATATTTTTCGGAAAATATATATGACAGTATATACATTCTCATCATTTCTGACCAAATATTGTGGAATCTATACCTTATGTTGGTATTTGTATAATGAGTATAAGGACCCAGGGCAAGAGGAAACTCAGCTTGCACTAGCTTCTCATGGTCCAGAACAGAGAAGGCATAGGTTTAGTCGTATCTCATTAACTATACCATATCTCATTAATTTCCATATATAAATGATATAAGATGTTCTTCATTAATTAGCTGGGATTTGCATAAGCTTGGTGGGATTTTACATTGAATGTCTTAGAAATGTACTAAAATTTAATGGCTACAACTCCAATATTACCGGACATCATTTTCATAGTGTATATTACTGCTATGTTGTCTAGGCACAAATGATGACTTGCATGGAGAGATCATTTTCGATATGACAGGCTTCATTCTAAGTTTGCAAGTAGAATTACAGCAACCGATGCGTCAAAAATCTTTAGGAGTTGAAGGACATTCAACTTTAGCTTTTAGGCTGGCTAGGAATAAGAGTCTGATAAGTAATAGACCGCAGCTGTTCACAGGGCCGAAAAATGCTATACAGGGCCAAGGTATTATTGACTATTGTCAGCTGGGATAGACCAAAAAGCAAGATATTTGGAAAAAGCTGAAACGTTTCATGAGCCGGTGGCCGGAAGAATAAGTTAAGAGAGAAGATGAAGATTAACCGTTCTTTCATCTTCTTCTTCGTTAATATTGTTGTGATGATCAGATTACATATCCACTAATGACATCACAGTACTAGCATCACTAATATATTCAATCCTAAAATTGCTGGATTTCAGAAAAAAGGAGTAACTCATTATTACATTCGCAATATTATTACAACACAAGCGCAAAAATCATATTCATCCATGGATTCATAAAGAAGTTGGTAATGATATATAAATAGTTAGTAAAGAGAAACAGTGACATTGTTTAAGTGGGTTTAATCAAAACCAGATTGAAAATTTGGCATCTTCTAAACATAAAACTTGCTAGAGATTTTGGTTGATTTTTTTTTAATTAGAATTTTGATCTCCAAAATTACAAATATGTTATGCAGATCATGTATTAACTATACAAAAAGATTAGGTTTGAGTTTGATGTTAGATGTGCCTATTTTTTGAACCTAAATTGTTGCTTTTCTATTATTATTACAGATTTACGAATAAAACCAATCCATAAACAAAAAATAAGGGTTTGTTTTGATAAGTATTTCATAATTTAGCTTTGAGGTTACGAACTATGAAGATATTGTGATGAACTGTCACGTGAAGGCCAGGACAGCGAAGAAATTGGGAGAAAGCTAAGAAGATGGTGGTGCGCGGTGGTTACTTTTGGGTCCCCGACCCTGTGTACATCACTTAAAAAATTAACTGTTTATTTTGGGTCCCTTTATATAACCTGTGCGTGTGTGTATATATATATTTTGATAGGTCAATAGGAGAATTTATTAAAAAAAGGTACTTAAGGGTACCTCAACCTAATAAAAACAACCAAAAAAAAAAAAAAAAGTAAACCGAAAGGGATTCAGTCACCTAAAGAGAACGAAAAGAAACAAAAAACAAAAAAACCAAGAAGGTCTTATGACCTTGCTTCTCAAAATCAAGCTCAATGAGAATGATAGAAATTCAAATCCCACAAAGCTATCACCATGTTGGCCGTTAAACCTAGCATTTTAGTGTTAGACTCTGCCCCAAAGAAAGCTTGGATCTTGATATCTCTAATCAAACTTGCCAAATTTCTCTTTTTGTTGTTGAAGGTCTTTGCATTTCTTTCTTTCCAAATGCACCACCATATTGCAACCGGTAAATTGATCCAAATGCGATTAAGACACTCATCACCCCAATCATGACTTCAAGTTTTTATAGTTGTGGCGACATTAGAGTTGTAGGTCCAATGGAAACTACATCCTTCGGCAAAATATGTCAAAATTCTCTTCGTCCTCCAACAACCGTAAAATAAGTGAGCACTTGTTTCATCTTGCTCCTCACAAAAGCGGCACAACCTATCTACGTTCATGCCCCTTCTACTTAACTCATCGGTCGTCATCAATCTTTCATGATAAAGAAGCCAAAGAAAGAAGTTTATTTTGCATGGGTAAGACAGGCTCCAATAATCTCACTTGGAAAATTTATGTCACTGTTTTCCGTAATGGAATCAACTCCATCTTTATCGTATAAGTATCGAACGTAATATTTTCATCAACTATCCATAATTTAGAGTCTAAAACTTTTTCTTGGGTATTCACCATATCTAGTAACGTGTTTATGGAGACGACCTCTCTCATTGTATTTTGAGGATACCTCCTTCGGGACATAAATTTCCATTTGATTCCGTTACTCGAGATCTCATGCAAACGAGATACCACACACCCTTTGGTTCTTGAAGCTTCAAAATCTAATGGAAATCTATTGAATAAGACACCATCTCCAATCCAAAGATCTTCCCAAAATCTAGTCTCGTTTCCCGCATCGATCTTAAATCTTACATGTTTATTGAAGTCTTCGAGCTCACCATAAATATTATGCCACAAGCTAACTCCCTTTGGCCCTTTAGGTTGAGAATTTCCCAACTGGTTGAGGTTTCACCAGATTTTTCCACCATAATCTTTCTCCAAAAAGCTTGTCCTAAAACCCAGATCAATAACATCTTTATCATGAATTAAGTTCGTAAATTCTCTACAGGTAGAATTCGAAGTTGATGAGCCTCCAAAATTTTCAAACTCAAAGGCTATCACGTTTAAATCTCCAAGCAAACACCATGCTTTATCAATACCAGCAATCAAATTCGAGATGCTTAACCAAAACTCATTCCTTAGGTTTTTCTCTGGTGGCCCATAGATACAAAGAAGATTCCAATTTGGAGTAGAGTACCGTTCTTCAATAAGGTACCTAATAATGTCCGAATTAGCACTGATCACCGAAAGATCAACATTATCCCGCCAAAACAAAGCTAGACCACCAATTCTCCCAATCGAAGAGACGTAATAATTGTGACGGAAATTAAGAGAATTACATAAATTGATGTTATTTCTTTTATTAAGTTTTGTTTCAGAAAGAAACAAAATTGAAGGATTGCAAGCTATGAGGAATGAATTCAAAGTAGAAATTGTTATGTCATTCCCCATACCATGACAGTTTCATGACATTACTAACATTGATCTTGCGGCTTTTCAAGGATAGCCGCCACATCCTTTTTCAGAGAAAATAATTGAGTTACATAATACCTTGTTTGGAGAATCACAATCCATTGGTTTAGGAGATCTCTTACAACCAGATAGAGGAGTAGAAGCATCATTAGTGCTGCTCTTTGATTCTCTCGCAACTCTTTAACACCCCTTTTTAGAACCAGAACCTAGGGTTTTTATTCTTTGAAATTGATCCAGGTGGGAAATGAATTGGGGAAGATGATGTTTTTGGCATTGAAGTTGATTGGGTGATATTATCGGTGCTGGAGATATGGATGCGAGTGGGATTTTCCAGTGGGCTTGTAAGGGATTGGTTGTTCGACATAGGAATAATGGGCCCTGATGATTGCTGAGAGTTTATTGATAATAGAATCTTTTGGGTAGGGCTGTCAACGGTACTTATCGAAACGGATATAGCCTCTACCATATCTGTTACCGACAAAGATTACTATCCGATATCTGATTGTATCCGACGGATATTCAAAAATATTTTCCGTATCCGTTCCGATAATATTTCGGATATTCGACAATATCCGATAGTATTTCATTATAATAAAAATAATTTAAATTCTTTTTTAGTCTTTCTCTACGTTTCATAAATTTTTTTAAAAAAAGATCAAAGAAACCCTAAGGAAATTCAACCAAATAAAACCAAATACATTGATCAAATGCAAAAAAATTACTTTATAAAATTATTACATTAGATTTAAACAAAACTCAAATCTTTACTACAGAATTGAAAAATTCTTCGCTTTTCTCGTAACCAACAAAATAATTGTGTTTATTTTCTTCCATAATATTTTTATTTCTAGGTCTTCATATACTACCTAGTTAAAAACTAAATATATTATTCAAAATAAATAAAAATAAAATTGCATATGCATTCTAAACGGATATCGAATATTATCCTATAGGATAATGCCTTTTCCGTATCCGTTACCGATAAGTAAAAATATCCGACAAAGCATCCATATCCGATATCCGTTATCCGAAATTTCGGATAATATCCTAACGATTCGAACGGTCTCGGACGGATATCGAATATTCTGTTATCCATTGACAACCCTACTTTTGGGTTAGGGATTCTTCGGTTCGGGTTAGGGCTGGTTTGGTGGGAGAGTCAATGAGTGGGAGTTTTAAGAGTTCTTAATAATTGAGATTGCTCGTTACCAGAAATATCGGCTGCATGATTTTCTCCATTATTAGAGGTGATCGAGGAAGTAAGCGTTATGGAATCCTTTTTTCCAGGTTAAATTAAGGAATCGATAGGCCCCAACCAACCAGGTTGTTTTCACACACAAATTGAAGAGTTTCAGCCAAAAAAATGATTTCTTTTAATAGCGAAATAAGAAAAAAAATTGATAATAATAATAATATTTATTTTAGTAACTTGTCTTATTTTCACATTAACACTTACTAGACAGTAGCCAGTAACTTAAGAGTAACATTTAGATGATTTTATCAATCGAGTCAAACTTTACTCCGCATGCCATTTACGAAACAAAAGGGATTGATATGAAACTTCATTCAGCATGCCATTCATTTCTTTTCTGCCACTCTTGTCTATCACGACGATACAAATAAAATCCATCTCGACGAGCAGACCACGGGCAATTGCTAGCACAAAAATCTTTGTATTTGTGTTTCCCGAGAGATGCACGGTAAACATCAAAAGTGCCATTATACCAACGATAATCAGGATTATCGTACCAACGAAAATCACACCAAAAATGTGTGGAAGGAAAAGCTACACGAAAATCCCAATGCCATTCCTCACCTTGATGGAGCGTCCTCTGACCTAGATCATCATCATTGGACCTGCAGTGCATATCTAACGCAACATTATGTCCTTCGATATCATTTTGTACATGAACGGTCACCCAATTAAGCCATTTTGATGAAGCATTTGAAACCAGAATCGAAAACATTAGCAACAATAACAAACTTATATTGACATGGCTTCTCCTAGTACCCATTTTCGAATTTGATTGAACATGTGGAGCTAGGCCTTGTTTTTATAGCCTCGATATAAATTACAGCTAACAAATAAATGAAGGAATATTTTTTCGGAAAATATATATGGCAGTATATATATTCTCATTAATATTGTGGAATCTATCATTTATGTTGGTATCTGTATATGAGTGTATCCCATTAACTACCATATATTTTATCACTAATCCTTACCAAAATTTTACATTTCTTTCATTGGTGATATAAGATATTCTTCATTAATTAGCAGGGATTTGCATAAGCTTGGTGGGATTTTACATTAAATGTCTTAGAATGTAAAATTTAATGGCCACAACTCCAATAATACCGAAAATCCTTTTCATAGTGTGTATTACTAGGTTGTCTAGTAAAGCATATAGAACTTTAGGAGTTGTAGAGATCATTTTAGATATGACAGACTTCATTCTATGTTTGCAATTAGAATTACATCAACTGATGCGTCGAAAATCTTTAGGAGTTGAAGGACATTCAACTTTAGGTTTTAGGTAATTAGGAATAAGAGTCTGACAAGTAATATTTAAGTCTTTTGACTTTTTATGATCTCTGAAAAAAGCTTGCACCAGAAACAATATAAGTGGTTTTTTTTTTTTTTTGTTTGATCGGGAAATTAAAGATCTTATAAAAAAGAAGGTAGAGTACATGAATATGGACTAAACCAACAAGACGTCCAAAATAAAAAACCGACCAAAAAGAGAAAGTGTATCAAGCCACCGCCATCCCAAAGCCATACAAAACCTTGCATGGGGCTAAAAACTAAATATGAAAAACTACCATCGACTCGCTAAACAGAAAGTCACAAACCACATAAAAAGAAAAAAATCAGAAACCTCAAGGAGGTTGAAAGATTACTTCCTTCCAGCTGATGGCGAGTTGCTTCAACGAGATACCATGAAAAACACCTCTATTATGGAGCCAATAAGCTACGGTAAGCTTTATAGAATCCTTAATGGCTGTCTCGCTTTTACTAGTATCATGGAAAGCTCTCTTGTTCCTTTCATCCCACAAACACCACAAAATTGCTGCAGGGAGAACTTTAAGCACCAGATATTCCCTTGGCGAATTAGCTCTCGTCGGCCACGATCTAATGAGATTAATCAGGTCCGGAGGAGTCACCCACACAACAGAGAACTTCGCAAGAAAGAAACACCAAATAGACCAAGCCACTTTACAGTGAATGGGGAGATGGTTAGCTGTTTCTCCATCTTTGATGCAAAGATAGCAGTGATTTACCCAATCATACGGCCAACCTTTCTTGCACATCACATCTTGGGTAGAGATCTTAGAGTAACTTGCCACCCGCATAAAAAAACTGACTTTAGTTGGCCAAAATCTCGACCACAATCTTTTCTTAGGAAGGAATTGTATAGGATGCGGGGTAGAATTATTGAGCCACTGATAACAAGAACTAACGGAAAAAACTCCATTCGATTTCTCCCCACACCAAACCCTGGAGTCTAACTCATTAACACCTGTAGATTGGAAATTATCAAGTAACGGAAGCAAAGTTGTCAGTTCATTGATCACCTGGTCATGTACTCTTCTCAAAATGTTCAAATTCAAATTTACCATTCCATGTTCAATGTTTCTGACTTCCGCCACTGCCGCCTCTTTGTTCTCGCAAATAGCATATACAGCTGGAAATCGCTCTCTAAGAGGAGAGTCAATGATCCACCTATCCTCCCAGAAATTAGTGTTGTTACCATCTCCCACCACCATCCTACAATTCGATGAGAAAAGAGAAATAAATTTACAAATCCCCTTCCAAATGCTACAACCATACGCTGTTTTCGGGGGTTTAGAGTTCCACCCAAAAGGTTTTTCTCCATACTTCTCAGCAACAATCTTTCTCCATAAGGCAGTTTTTTCACACCCAAAACACCACAACCACTTCATAAGGAGGGATGAATTCATGATCTGAAGCTTCTTAATCCCAAGACCTCCTCTTGACTTATCACAAGTGACCACATCATACTTAACAAGATGATATTTATTATTACCTTCTTTATCATTCCACATAAAGTTTCTAAAAAGTCTTTCCAATTTTTTTATCACCGAATTTGGAGCTACGAACAGTGACATAGAAATACAGGGAGCGCTTGTAGAACTACATGCATAAGAATAAACTTTCCCCCTCTTGATAAGAATATAGCCGACCAAGCGGCAAGTCTGGAATCCACCCTCTCAAGCATAATATCCCATTTAATCTTAGAAAGATATGAATCTCCTAGGGGTAGACCCAGATAAGAAATTGGAAAAGACTCCACTTTGCAACCAAAGGAAATGGCTAACTCATTAACTTTTGGAACCTCCCTAACTGGAATTATCGAAGTTTTCTTAAAGTTAATCTTCAAACCTGAAATAATCTCAAACCAAAGTAGAACATTTCGTAGATAAGCAACTTGATCAGAATGGGGCTGTAAGAACACAATCGTATCGTCGGCGAATTGCAAATGACTCACCACAGTACCACCTTGAACCACTTCAAATCCTTGAAGCCATCCCACTTGACATGCCTTCTTGAACATAAGATTTAACGATTCAGCAACAAGAATAAACAAAAATAGCGACAAAGGGTCTCCTTGGCGCAGGCCTTTAGAGCTCTCGAACCTCCCATTAGATGAACCATCAATTAACACTGAGAAGTAAACATGTTTGATGCAAGCTTCGATCCACTTCCTCCATTTCAAATTGAATCCCATTCTCATCAAAGTATAATCAAGAAAATCCCACGACACATTGTCATAGGTTTTTTGGAAGTCTATTTTGCACACCAAGCCCCGCTTCTTCTTTTTCTGATACGAATCGATAACCTCATTAGCAATAAGAGGGTTATCCAGAATTTGTCTCCCACTTATAAACGCCGACTGTTGACTACTTACTAGACTGTCCATTACTCCTTTGAGTATAGAAGCAAGGATCTTTGCCATGATTTTATTAATACTACCCATCAAACTAATGGGTCTAAAGTCAGTAACATCGACTACCACTTCTTGCTTAGGAATAATAAATAAGAATGTTGACTTCAATCTCCAATCAATATGATCATTCACAAACAAATCATTAACCACATTCATTATATCCTCCTTCATAAAATCCCAACAACGACTGAAAACCATAATAGGGAAACCATCTGGACCTGGTGTTCTGTCCCCACCCAAGTCTTGGATAGCTCTTTTAACCTCCTCTATACTACAAGGAACTTATAGATTTTCTGCTTGCAGATGTCTTAAAGATGGGAAATCTAAACCATCCAGTTGCGGTCTTGACGTGGCATCTTCCTTAAACAGTTGAGTATAAAAATCTACAATTGAACTTTTGATAACATCTTTATCAGAGGTTAAAGTTCCATTCACATTAAGCTGGGAGAAAGAGTTACCTCTTTGCCGAGAAGAAGCCCGTTTGTGGAAGAATTTTGTGTTTCTCTCATGTTTCTCAAACCATTCAATTCTGGATTGCTGCCTCCAGTAAATGCTCTTCATCTTCGCAAGTCTATGGAAAACACCTTTAGCTTCAACTATTAAAGCAGTCAGCACCTCGGAAACACCATTAGACCGCTCCTCCCTGTCAAGTCTTTGAATTTCAAGCAGATTCTCCTCTATCTTCCTTTCAAAATTCCCAAACACATGAGTATTCCAGTGTTTAAGATTAGCTTTTAGAACCTGCATCTTCTTTGCAAAAACAAACCCAGGATTTCCTTGGAAATTAGCAGACTCCCACCACATCTTCATCAAGTTGAGTATATTGGGATCTTCAAACCATATTTGCTGGAACCGAAACGGAGTTGCTCCCCGTCCCTCTCCTTCAGACGTCAGCGAGAGCGGCCAATGGTCTGAAAAAGGACTCACCAAAGCCTGCTGTTCAAGTCTAAGGAAGTGATCTTCCCACTCATTAGAAACAATGCATCTGTCAATTCTACTTCTACTATCATTTCTACTCAAAGTATAAGCAGACCCGATTAGAGGTAAGTCAATTAAACCAAAACTATCAAAGAAAGAATTAAAATTCCTCATAGCATTGGTAATACTTGGCTCACCTGATCTTTCAAAACTGAAACGAACAACATTCCAATCTCCAAAACTATCAACCAAAACTATAAGTGTTTAAAATGTTAGCCACTGCATGTTGATTTATACGGAAGACTAGGTATTTAAAATGCTTTCAAAGGGTGTCAGTCAAACCAGAAACAACAATCAATCAAATCCACAAGTATCTCATGAGCACAAACTAGTAAAACCATAATGTGCAACTGAAACTTTTATCAATCCAACTCTAATCTCCAGGCAGACTGTGTTTTGTATAGTTTGACTATATGTTTTTCATTTTCAATAAAGTTCTACCTCTTTTCCCCTCAAACATAGAATAAAGCTATAAAGAGAAGTATATAAACTAGGAAATAGAACAAAGACTAGAATCTTCTATGCTTAGTCTTCAAATGATAAGGGATGTCCTGCATCAATCCAAGTGGTGATCACCAATGAAGAAACCTATCAGAAGTCCTACCCCAATGAATATGATCACAATAACTGACATAGCAATAGTTGTCTCCCAGAAAGTACTTCGGATCTGCAAAACGATCAGCAGAAACGGTGGCAATTGAGATGGCATTACGACATAAACAGAACTCTTAAGTTATTTTATATATACGAATAAACAAAATAACGTACCATTGCAGTTAATTCCTGCTGTGAAGAAAACCGGACTCTCCAGATCCTGCCAGCACTGCAACAACAAATAGAACAACTAATTAATCGAACTCTTAAGTTCATAAAACAAAACAAAAAAAACAACACATTTCCTATTACTCTAGCTTTTTGGTTTTATATGCAGACTGCTTAACCATGTGTGTTTCTGTATCCTTTCGCACTGCATGATTGTGGTGGTTAGGCTTTAGATTTTAGTGTGTGAAAGAGAGAAAATGATGAGATCTCTTCTTAACTTAATAATAAAGAGCTTGGGGTGTATCCCTTAGACTCTCAGTAGATTTAGAGGGCCAGTAGAAAGTAAAAGTGGCATCCTAGTTTGGGTTTCCAATTATTGATGCTTTTCATAGTTTGTGTTTCCAACCCGTTGATAGACTAGACATAAATTTGAATTGCTAGATATGGGCTTACCCTAAACAAATAATATTTGTAAATTTTGAACTATATTGCTATCACCATATTTCATGTGCATTGATATTCAGTGAAAGATGTCCCAACACACACGCCACTACTGCAGATCTAGTCTTTTTATTTAGCTTAGCGTCTTATTTGGCTTCTGCACAGGATAGCTGAGGGAAAATATACTTATTGAGCATCAAATACCAGTTGTCTTGGAGTATCGGCTTAACACTTATCTGAAATACCAATAAGTTCACTTTCCTCTAAGAGGTAGAATCAAAACTAATGCTCAAATAGAATATGAAAAGCATCAAATAATTGTTCTCAGATCTAGCAAACTAGGTATAGATCCTCAGTGCTGAAGCAGAGCTATAAGCTATGTTAAAGTTCACTTCCAAAGTATCACTGTCGTTTGTATGTCAGCAATGGAAGATTTCGCTTGCTTTGCAGATTTTCCTCTGTGCCTTTTCATTTATGATTCCATTCCATTCCACAGTTACAGATTTTCATAATGTGTCAATAAAGCAAGTATATAATAACAAGTCGCGAAACAGACACTCCCATCTAATAAAGCAACATGCAAGAATATTAATATGCACACCATATGAAGTTGTTTTTTATGAGTGCCGGATACAGATATGATAAATTTAGAATAAAGGGAGCTGCTCAGAAGAAAAATACTACCGCCAATAATGAGTAGATGAAAAAAGGCATCCTCAGTCAAATCCATAGACAAGCTTACATGAAGATAACACAACAGTTCTAGTATAAGCTTGGTCTCTAGGACAAGATTGAGTAAAAAAAGCTTACAGGTCAAACAGTCAAAGTCTGGTTTATTTATAAAAGGCATCTTAATATTCGGTGATCCTCACAGGTTTGTGTTCATAATGAAAAAAGGCATCTCTTTCTTCACCAACTAGTGTCATTTTGTGGTGACTTTAGATAGAAGAACAAGATTGAGTAAGAAAAGCTGCTCCAAGAACACTCATTTCTTTTGCTATACCTAAACACCATGGAAAATTAGCATCATAAACAAGACACTTGATTGGGTACTCTAATGGGTTTTCTTGATTTTTCATGATTAGTTTCTCTAAATTTTTTGAAGCAATGGATTCAAATTTTTCTAAGAAAATTTTGAAAACTCCTACAGTTTTCATGTCACCTTCAACAATATCATCATAAATGGGTTCTAAACTTATTGACTCTCCAATAATTACTTGTTTGGCTTGTTGAAGAGATTTGATGACAGAAACAGTAGTAGCTACTTTAATTTTGATTCCTTTTGAAGAAAGGCGTTTGCAGAATTGAATCATTTGGTTCATATGACCTCTGTAGTCTCTCTTCTTCTCTACTTCCATAATCTTAAGTTTCTTGCCCTACCAAACTCTATCTAGCTCAAGAGTACAATACCAAAGGTGATACTTGAGCACACATATTTTTTCATTAAACTAGTCCAAGATGGGAATCTGGTCATTACTTGGACTCCGAGCATGTCAGCATGATATCACCAGCATTTGCTAAGGTTGTTGGTAGTTGTAGGATTTAATGGGCTATTCAATAGTCGGTCAATTGGCTGATCTCAGCCTTGGCATGGGCATAAATCACTACTGCTTCCTTGGGGTGGTTGGTGAAGCATCAGCTCGCTCACCTTAGGTTAAGAACTGTTACTGAAGCAAAGTATAGCAGAATGCTGGCTGAAGCTAGCCTCAGCAACTAGTTCGACTTAGCGAAGAATTGGTGCTGTTGTTTGATACAGGAGACTCCCAGTGAGAAAAATGTTTTACCCAAACTAAGACATGACACTCCGGGATAAACTCTTGATGCAAAAAGAGCATGGTGGACTGGGTATTCGAAACGTGGAATGGGTGAATAAATCTCTGGTTTGCAAATTAGTCTGGAGATTTCTGGAGAACAAAGATGCTGTATGGGCACAGATTATGGACTGCTGAATATCCTAGGAATTGCTCTTCGATTTGGGATAGTTTTCTCCAGATACGTGACATTACTAAATAACGTATTCTGGCAAATATCTAAATCTTATGATTTATGAGGAACCATGGTTTCCTAATCTGCAAGATCATAATCTTCACAAGCCAGACAATTCCCCAGCAGATATCTAGTTTGTGTCAGATCTGCTTCTCCCAGGCACTACTGAATGGAATATTGATCTCCTGGAAAGATTATTCCCTCCATCTGTATGCGAGTTTATTACAAACATCTATATTTGGACTCCGGCGAGCTCTGGTAAATTTTCTACCAAATCCTGGTCTTTCACAAATGTTACTCCTAAGATTTTGTTATTCGGTCGGAAACTGCTTCATAACGGGCTGGCAGTCAAAAATAACTTATCAAGAACAGTACTGTTCTCTGTGTAAACATGAAGACGAGTCTATCCTTCATCTACTCTTCAACTGCCAGTGGGTAGAACTATATTTCTCAATGCTTCGATTTCCTTTGTTTTCGATAATGATGTTCAAGACCCTAAGGTGGTTTTTTTTTTGGAGTGGATGGAAGATATTGAACAACATGGATTCGAAATGGGTCTTTGTATCCTCTGGAACTTGTGTAAAATGAGGAATGATATTGATTTCAAGAGTGCTACTTTTTCACCAGGGAGAGTTTTGAAAATGGCAGGCAAGCATTGATTTCCAAAACTGTGTTCCAGGAAATTCTGTCTCTTCTCAAACTCATCTTCATCTATGGGAACATCCTCCGCTAAATGTGATGAAGTTAAATGTCATAATGGAATCTTCCAAGGTTGTGGCACAATTTTATTTGATGCAACTTCTCCGCTAATGGCCGAAACAAAGGCGGTACTATTAGGTATTGAGTTGGTTAAAAGACACAATAAGGTTATCATTGAAGGGGATGCAGTCAATGTAATCAAAGCAATTTTGGGAGATGTTGATGAAATTCCTTGGAGTATATACTCATTAGTCATGAAGATAAAGGATGCTGTCTGTTGTTTTCATGAAATTTTGTTTCAGTCAGTTCCAGAAAATGTAAATGCTGTAGCACATTCCTTGTGTCAGTATGCTATGCATGATGAAACTGAAGGATGGTGGAATGCCACCTCTCCTCCTTCCTATATTTCCTCAGACCAAACCTCACTTTGAATGAGGTATTTCACTAAAATCTCAGGGGTTCTTAAACCTGAAAAGCTTTAAGATTGATATCAAAGTGCCAACAAGGCACAAGAGAACAAACAATCCTCAGGACCTAAAAACCTGAAAAGCAAGAACTACAACCGGGCTCGGTCATGAATGAGTGGGGCATTCCTACCATTCCAGCCTGCAGAAAGATCTCTTAGTCATACTAGACTATACTGTGCTCTCCTTACAAACAATGCTTGGCAATAAAAGTTTATGGAACGAGATCAGTGGCAAAAAGTTAATTCTGGCAACACATGGCGGCAATTACTTTGCAATGGTCCTGATTTTTATTTCAATGCAAGTGAAGAAATCGAAGAAGATCCTAAGCGATTTATAAAAAAAGATTTAATTATCTACTCTTTCATCTCCATACTTCTCACAACAAGGACTGGATTTACAAGTTTTTAGTTTACGACAAGCTCAAATTTCAACTGGAGTGATATTGCACCATTGCCAGAAACGATATATAACTACGTATGGGCAGTAATGTTAGGACAAGTTGAACCCATTGGGTAGAAACTGAACCAGAAATAACAATAAGAAGATATCGAGTTCGATGATCGGGTATATGCAGAAAGTTCTAAGATCGAGTACCTATTTTTGTTTTTTGAGAAACAAGTAGTGGGAGTTGTTTACACAGGAAGATCGTCGAAAATGTATTAGTCAAGGGGATATGCAAAGAATTTTTAAGCCATGATAATTCCAAATGAAGCAGTTCCACTTAGTCGACATTATTTCTTCTTGGTATCAAAATTGGGATGGATAAGGAGACTGCTTTATCCAAGGAAACAGATCTACAATGGGAAAGGTCGGAAGCAAAACCTACAGAAGACTACCTATTACTAAAATTATATACTTTCCTATATATCCCATCTCGCTACTAGATCGGAAGCGACAACGGAAAATTCTAGAAGCAATCTGCTCCATTAAACTCATGTTTAAAATCACCCAGAAGCTGATCAATCTCTTTGTTGATCAGCTGTACTAATCTTAATAATTTTGAACTCTAACCTTTATTTTTTCAGAAATAAATAAATAAATAGCAAACAAAGAAGATAAAATTTAGTACCCAGCAGGTTGAACGTCGAAGTGCTGAATGGCACTGGTAGCTGCCGCCACATTCTCCATCTGAATGACAGCCTGTTAAGAAAAGAAGAAAAAAATTAGTAATTGGAAGAAAGAAAGAAAGAAACACAACGGAATTCAATTCAAGAACCTGTCTCCTGAATCGGGACATCACTACCCTACTGACTCCACCAAATGGCAGGAGCAGATCTCTTAAACTATCCTGCATTCACAAACAAAACCAAATTTTAGTACAAAAGAAGAAGAAGTGGAAACTGAAAACACTGGAGAAACAAGAAAATAATACCTGTGTCAGATCACATCCGGCATTCGGAACCCGAATGCAGTCTGAGGGTCCAAAAACAACATCACCTGGTTCTGTCATTGTGATTTTGAAGTCACTAGAAATTGATTTTGAGGGAGAGATGGAAAGAGTTAGGACCTAGTGAAAAAGTGAGACTAAAAATGGCTGTTTAGGAATCGTTTAAAAATGGGTAATGTTGATGGATGCGTTGCATATGTATTTTTCTTAATTCAAGGATTGTTAGATTAGGCAGAGAGCATTAAAGTGGATGAGATTCATTTTTCCAAGTTATCTAAATTTAGCTCAACAAGTTGGGACTCTCTGTTTACTTTTTTTTTTGGCACTTAATGGTGTCCCGTGGAAGGAGAGTAAAAACAAGAACTGATACCGGACGGCTAACAGCTAGATTTGAGAAGAAAGAGGGAGAGATGGAAAGGGTTAGGAACCAAAATCATTATTACAAAGTGATTATCAAAATTAGGATTAATTTGAATGAAATTATGTTTACCTACTTTCAGCACTTTTAATTTCAGTGTAGGTAGGAATATAAACTTGTGAATCTCTGAGCAGAAAATCTCTAGGGGCTAGGTATCAAATATGTCTTTTTTGTAGTAAGTGAGTTGGTGGTATGGATTAAACTCTTGCAGACTTCTTTTTGTAGTATTTTATTACTTTTCAGCGAAGAAAACCTCATTATATAAAATTTCCAGTCATCCCAATCAACAATTTAGACCTCAGAGATTTCAAACAAAGGCGAAGAAAACTTATTAACTTAGGGTTTATCTCTCAACACTTTTAATTTGAGTTTAGGAATATAAAGTTGAAATTTGTGAAATGAGCTGGATTGGTTTTCAAACTGATCAGTGAGCAGAAAATCTTTACCCCCCGTAGGGGCTAGCTATGCGGGCGCTATCACGCTTTAACTGCAACACTAAATAAGCCTCCTACTACAACTAACCCCATTATCTCTACCGCGTTTCCCAAAAAAGATTATTCTCGTACAGTCTTTATTACTGACAGTAAAACTTACAGTCTGTCTCGTCACTAGTTTGAAATTGGAAATCAACTTGCAATTGGAAATCAACTTGCAACATCACGAGGATATTTTTGTAAATTGTTGAGGGTGGGAAATGGCGTGGATTTTCTATCTTAATTATTAGTATTATTGATGATAAATAAATGAGGACTGTGAAAAAAATCGACAGCCACAACTGGACCTCGGAAATGAGGCGCCATAGTTGAAACTAATGGTAGAACTCTTGTTGATAACCCTAACACAACCATAAGAGCACATCACAGTTCATGGTGTTAAATATGTTATAGATGGCTGGCATATGCACGTTGAGTGCCAATTAGCTCAGCAACAAAAGAAACAAGATTAAATCTGGGACGGAGACACCATAGCTTTATGCTTATTTTGTTTGAAGAAAATTTCATTTTGTAGAAGTCCGTAGAGCTGATTCAAAGACTTACTCATGTTTTATACTGTACCTTTTTATACCCTTAGAATGATAAATAGTTTAGAAATTAATTAAGCCTTACACAACACAATAATGTGGCTGTAGTTTAGTTGTAAGAATTCCACGTTGTGACCAAACTGTACTTCCTTCTCCTATCCCCTGGCAATGTAGCTCAGTTTCAGACTAGCTGGGTCATAATCATTGTGGTAGATGCATACTTCCCGCAATTACCAAAATTTGAATTCTCAAAAGCAGAACGAAGTTTTCTCTCAAAGACTCTGGTGGACGTCACAATTCCTACCTTATGTTGAGTAGCCAAAGATAGATACCGAAACTACCCTCCAAAAAGATACAAAACTGTTGTGCTGTCATCTGAGAAGAAGACATGATGCGTACGAATGTATCTATCTCGTGCTGTATCTATTAATTCTAGTCTTTCTAGACGTAGGCGGCTAGTTCGTATGTGTCTCTCATTCCATAAACACTAGACGCATAGATACATTCCATAACACGACTTCAAGAAGAATTAACCTTTAATCCAGCAGATCTATACTGCCACGTAAAGATTAATATCATATCTTTCTAGGATATTATCATCGTTACTGAATGAATCAGCAGGACTAAGCTACTAGTAGTGATGATGATCATAGGTATTCAAAAGCATACGTCAAATCGCAACAACAATATAATCAGAAAATAACAGTTTAAAATTAGCTAGGTTACGCTCTATGCCTGTAAAGCAACCATTTCAGCATGAGTGATGCTACGTTGACCGTTGTTTCACATAAAAGGGGAGCCCTGACGGTCTCACCTGGAGAAAACAGGGGTCCATGTATTTGTATACGACATGGGAGAATACACGGTACATTCTCCAGTTCAGTCTATCATTATTGTTTCAACATCACTTGGGCTCTGACCTTGGCCGTGCTATTTGGACATCTTGTCGAATAGCTTGACTTCATTTTCATGGTGATTCTTGATCCTCCTCTTTGTGGATTCTAAGCTTCCTTGTCCGAGGATTCTTTTTTCAGTCTACTTTTATTTTAGTCCCTCTTTTTCTCTTACCCTCTCATGGCTTCTAGTTCAACAAATCCCCAAGATTATGAGGAGATAATAAATTTTATTAGATGATCCAGAAACATTAGAATATGAAGAAGAAGACTCACCTCGTGAATGTTCTTCAGCGTATAATAGATGTTTGGTATTTAGATTGATCACTGGAAGAGGGTACGCGTTTATGATTCTTAAAGAAATGTTAACCAAAGCTTGGAAACCTTCAGGAGCTCTTTCATATCAAATCTAGGGGGTAATATATACATGGCTAGATTTGAACATCTCTGTGATCTAGAATCTGTTATGCAACATACTCCTTGGTCTTTGAATAATGAGTTGATGTTGATTGAAAGATGCAATAGCTGTTACCGGAGGAATACGAGTTCAAACTGGTCTCATTTTGATGTTTCCCTAACAATTTAGATGTTTCCCTGACTCTTGTCCACTTATTATTTGCCCCCACTAAAATGAGAAGTTGACACTATTTGAAGTTTCAAAACTATCAATCATACCTGGCTCAGCACAATAGATGCTGATGATAGTGCTGCGAATGTGGACCCTGGAGCAGAATCAAAGGGAATTCCAGCTTCAGATGTTGTGGTCATAGAAGTTGAGGATAGCCAGAGCATCCGAGAGGGACCCAAGTAAATCCATTTCTCCATTACTTGCGGGAGGAGCGGTAGCTAACAAGAAGAAATAACAATGGTTTAGCTCCAGCCTCTAGAAAGAGGAGTTCTTTAGCTTCAGGGAAGTCGCAGATCCCACCAAATATAAATAATTTCAATAATAAAAATATTCCATCAAACATAACACTGGTAAGTGGTAATAGAGCCAAGCTACCTACCGGCTTAACTGGTGATGGCACATATTAAATTAAGCAACAAAAAAAACTCATGTTCTGTGTACTGCATGCATACACATGAAACCTAAGAATATCAATATCTGAATTGATTCCCAACTAAAAGGCACTTGCATTTCATACCTGGAGCGAAACTGCGAGGGTCAAATTCATCAAAAACACTAGGTTTTTGGTTTACAGGAGCAACAGTTGCACCATATCCGCTGGTCCCAGGACTGTAAGATTTTGCTTCCAGTGGAAGACGATGATTTGGAAGTAGCTTCCACTATGGGAGTATCTCCATCCCTTTTAGTCAGGAGAATCTCAACAATTCTCTTTATCAACAGCTCTGGATCTACTATATGTGGAATTCAAATATCAAAACCTGCTTCAGTTTCTGAAGGTTGCATATTCATTTGCTAACCCTGTACAAAAAAAATCACTCATCATAAACCAAAATTCGAAAACATTCAAAATTTCATTACACTAAAACATACACCAAAACTCACCATACGAATATCGCAACACCGTAGGCAAAGAGTACCAGCTTTCAAATACAACTTCCTAATTCATGGCCAATCCAGCTTTAAACCAAATCAAACTTTGCCCCTCTCATCAAATTCTCCAAAGCACCACTGTTATCAAACATCCTGGACCCGTGTCTAGGCATATCCACTGCCTTAACATCCAATTTCCAAGGTGATCTATCGAATGGGTAATCAACATCCATTTCAGTATTAACCAAATTCACACACTGAATAAAGTTGTCTTCAAGCATGATAAAAGGGTTAGTTTTTCTGGGTGGTAAAATTGAGGTGCAAATTAAGAAAAGTTAGAAAAGGTTTTTAGGTGAATTCTTCCACACTTAACTGGTGGAGAAGTAGATGTTATTTATACTGAGAGAATGGATCTCAATCTGTTACAAGTTGTCACACAGAAAGATATTTGTTGAACACAACAACTTGAAAACTAGAAAATAGCTAACTTAAAAGAACTAGTTAAACGCCTACTTTGATGTTCCGTTAGGTTCTTCATCTGACGGAGAGCCTTTAGGCAGACTACTCTTGTATGCTTAACACCTCCCCTCAAGTTGTACTTGAGTGGGCGAATGTGAAACTTGGATCGTAGAAACTGAAACCTTGGTGACGATAAACCTTTTGTGAAAATGTCAGCCAACTGATCTCTAGAGTTGATGAAACGCACATGTAGCTGTTTACTTGAAACCCTTTCTCTGACGAAATGATAATCAATCTCTATATGCTTCGTTCGAGTATGAAACACAGGATTTTCTTTGAGATATGTAGCACCCAAGTTATCACACCATAAGACGGGCGTTGAGATGGAGATACCCAGTTCACGAAGAAGAGACTATATCCAAATTAACTCTGAAGTAGTAATAGCAATCCCTCTGTATTCCGCTTCCGTACTAGATTTTGACACCGTTTTCTGTTTCCTTGCACTCCAAGAAATTAAGTTTCCCCCAAAATAAACACAGTAATCACTGGTGGACCGTCGATCATCTAGACAACCATACCAGTCTGCATCTGAGTATGCATGAAGAGTAAAGTCCTACGATGGCTTAAGATGCAGACCATAATGCACCGTATCCTTGAGATATCGAATGATTCTCTTTACAAGTTCCCAATGTTCAACATAAGGATCATGCATATATTGGCAAACCTTATTAACAGCAACAGATATATCCGGCCTAGTAAGGTGTAAATACTGCAGTGCCCCCACAACACTACGGTATAAAGATGGATCAGCAAACCTTTCAGAACCTTCCTTACGAATCTTCACATTAGGAGCAAGTGGTGTACAAACTAGTTTGACCCCATCCAACTTTGTACGCTTAAGCAGATCAGCAACATACTTTCTTTGAGTGAGCACCAATTCTTAGTCTTGCCTGATCACTTCGACACCCAAGAAAAATGACAAATCTCCCATATCCTTGATAGCAAATTCAACACCCAAATCTGCAATTAGATTTCTTATTTGAGCAGGATCAGAGCCTGTGAAAATTATGTCATCAACATACACCAGCACATAAGTAATTGAAGCAGATGAATGCAAGATAAAAAGTAAGCTATCTGCAACTGAAGCTGTGAAACCTAGCTGAATCAAATAGTTACTGAGCCGAGAAAACCAGGCCCTAGGCGCCTGTTTTAGCCCATACAAAGATTTATGCAGCTTGCAAACGTGATCTGGATAGTTAGGATCAACATAACCTGCCGGTTGCTTCATGTAAACATCTTCTTCTAACTTCCCATGCAAGAATGCATTCTACACATCCAACTGCTTCAATGACCAATTATTCATGACTGTTATAGATAACACTAGGCGAATTGTGCATGGTTTGATAACTGGACTGAAAGTCTCCCCATAATCAATTCCTTTCTGCTGATTAAAACCCTTTGCAACCAAAGGCTCTTTATATTTATAAATGCTGCCATATGGGTTCTGCTTTATCCTAAAAATCCATTTAGAACCCACAACATTCATACCTTTCTCATACCTGACCAAAGAGTATGTTCCATTACGAATGAGTGCATTGATATGAACATCCATAGCTTTTCTCAACTTTGGATCCTTACTAGCAATGGAGTAACACGTTGGTTCCATGAACTCTGCATCTGGAAGCGGATGTTAAGTTGCAGTCAAGCACAGCTTTTGAATTGGCTTAGTAATGCCAGCTTTTGCCCTTGTCACCATGGGATGAGCCACATCATTATTTTGAACTGACTGATCTTCAGCATTTGTAGAATGCGAAACAGCTGAGTTGGTAGATGCAGTAGAGTTGAGAGGAGTAATATCTGGAGATTGTGGCAACTGTGTTTGAGAAGCACTAGTTGCAGATGCTGACGGAGACTCATTTGCAGACAATGTTGTTGATGATGACACTCCAAAGTCAGGGCTTTGTACTGGTGTTTGTATAACACCATCGTCCTGAACTACAGGTAAGACACCACTTCTAAAAGGTTTTGAAATTCAAAACAATAGTGCTGGATGGCACAATACTTGGATTTGGCATCGGAGATTGCTGCTTGAGAGATAAGAATGGGAACGAGCTTTTGATAGATGCATTTATGTGTCTATCGTGTATATTGTTAGTACCCATTTTTGTACTTATTATGGTGTTTTATGTGTTTGTAGGTATTTTTGGGAAATAAACATTTTTGGAAAAATCGGCTCGAAAAATTATGCGGAGCACCCCTGGAGGACATCTGTATGCGGACTCTCACTTTGGATAAGGGGCACCTCAGTTGGGCACCTGTTATTCGCACCCCCGGTTTGGTTAGGGGGACACCCTTCTACTACATGGTTCTGGCGGGAAAGTGCAGGTTTGAATATTGTTCACCTGCGGAGTTTGCTGTTTTGAATTTGGAGGAGCTGTGGCGAGATTCAATCACTCCAATCGACTCATTCCAGCCTGTTACACTCACACAGGACTGGTAAGTCCTTCATATTCGAAAAACGTGGGTTGAATACGTGAAATTTCTACACAACAGGGAGTACGTGTGCAGATGAGATAATCGCGGGATTACAACGTGATTTTATATGTGATGCTCGTGTTTGGATAGAGCTTAGCCGCTGCAGAAGCGTGAAGGAGTTAAATAAGGAAGATTCAGCACTCGTTGATAGCGTGAGAAGAGAAGAAAGGGAAGAAAATATTCCCGAGAATATATTCATTACTGTCGATTGAAGGGAGAATTATTGGCAGTTATTTCGATGCTGTTAGGTTATAAATAGGTGCTGGGATAGCAGAGAGAGGTCTAGGGAGAATTGGGAGCAGTTTGTAACATTAGAAAGCCGGAAAATCAAAGTTGCAGGAAGAACATTTTTTCTGCTGGTGAAGAACTTACGAAGAACATAAGACACTCAAAGACAGTCGTTCTTCAACAGTGCTAGTGACGGTTATTTCTTATCGTTTCCATTAACAATTGAGTTTGTAACAAATATAAGTGTTACAAACCCGGTTTTAATAATTTTTCTCCCATTTCATCATTTGTTAACCATTTTTGAGCATTAATAAAGATGAATTTTGATCATGTTTCCATGATGATGATGAGCTAATTCTCGCGTTATCAAGGCACGGAGGAAGCTATTGATGCATGAATAATTGGTAACTATTCTATTTTTCTCTAATTTTCATTTTATAATTCACTCAAATCACTGCTTTGCAGAATTTTAATTATTTGCATAATTTTTTTAATTAGTTGTGATTCAATTAGATAGGTTATACTTTGTTTAGATATTCTATGCTTAAGGAATACAATTAATGTTTGAGAATATGCCTGATTATTTGTGAATTAAGAAATAAGAGATTTTAAAGATAATTAGAGTTTTGGAATTTTTATCATCATTCATTCATGTGTAATAGTGGAATCTAGTGTCTTGGTTATTTTCAATCTTGAAATCAAATTTAGAATTAAATTTTCTCTATTTTTAGTTTAAATAAGTCTAAAATCAATTGCTTTCACAAGTCTCAACGAACCTTTTACTACAACAAACTTCAAAATAACATCAGCTTTCTTCAAAACGAACATGCCTGGAGATGTAGATTCTATTTGTTTCGCGATGCAAACACATATACCCTTTGTGTGCATTACTATAGCCTATAAAGACACAATCTACAGACCTGGGTTCAAGCTTATTACTGTTATACTGTCTAAGACAAGGATAAGCCAAACAACCAAATACTCGTAAGAATGAGTAATTTGGTGATTTATGAAACAAAAGTTCAAGTGAAGTTTTGATTTCTGAGATGGATTTAGGAAGTTTATTTATAAGATAACAAGCAATAGTGAAAGCATCTGCCCAATAAGAACTAGGAATATGTGCATGAAACAACAAAGCTAAACCAGACTCTGTGACATGTCTAATACGACGTTGTGCCAATCCATTTTGTGGTGATGTATGTGGACACGAAAACCTGTGTTGGATGCCTAACTCATTAAGATATGCATTAAACTTTTTGTATTCAAATGCATTATCAGACTGGAATACCTTGATTCTATGATCTGCAAGATTCTCTATTTGTTTCGAAATAGAATGAAAGTTTGTAGTGCATCTGATCTTTAAACAAGAGGAAAAATCCATGTATAGTGAGAATAAACATCCATAAACAAGATATAATAACGAAAACCACTTCTTGATAAATGAGGAGAAACCCATATGTCTTAGACAATGAAGCTCAACGGCTTGTCATAAACAGTGTTGCTAAGAGAAAACGACAATTTTTTACTTTTACTAACATGACAAGAATGACAAAACTCAAAACTTTTATTTTTGACTGGAAGGGAAAACTGATGACATATCTTGGAAACTGTTCGCAACATTGGATGCCCTAATCGCTGGTGCCAAAGAGGTAGAGTAGACGAGACCAGGGATTGTGGTTCTATAGGATGCTCCAGCTTGTCAATGCCTTCAAAAATATAAAGCCCATTCTTATTAAGCCCTCTCAGCAGCGTTATCTTCGTGCGCTTGTCCTTTACTAGAAAAAAATGAAGTGTGAAACTCAAAATAAACTCCATTATCTTTACAAAACTGAGAGACTGACAGTAGATTAGTTTTGATTTGAGGAACATGATAAATATTATTGAGCTGAAAAGATCTTGAGTTTAACGTGAAAGATGCATTACCAATGTTTGCAATATTCAGCGCATTACCATTGCCAACATGGACTTGTTCAGTTCCATTGTACTCATGAGGGATTGTCAGATTACGCATATCAGCTGTGAGGTGATGAGTGGCACCAGTATCTGTCACCCATTGATTGCATGCTTGACCTCCAGGTAATGCTATATAAGCTTCTAGTGGTCGCTGATTGTTATTGTTGGGTTTCTCATAACGAAACCAGCATCTGTCTCCAAGATGTCCTTTTTTCTTGCAGATCTGACATGGTTGATCAAATTGGTTGCTCCTTTGAGGCTGCTGATTGCAACGGTTAGATTGATTGTTGTTGGGTTAATAAGATCCTCTATTTTGGTTGTTGAATCTTCTTGGATCACCTTTGCTTGATGAAGTCGAGTTGGAAACTGCTATATTAGCAATGGGTTGCTGCAACAATGCAAGTTGCTGCTCTAGCCTCATGTCAAATGTGAGAAGATGAGCATAGAAGGTGTCTATATCCATCTCATCGATCGTGATAAACGCAGTCACAATTGGATCATAACTCTGATTTAGTCCATTGCTGATGGTCTACTTTTTTTCATCAACAGATACGGTGTATCCTGATTCTGCTAACTGAGCAAACAAACTTTTGGCATCAGTCAAAAAAACTTTTAGGGTTTGATTACCTTTGCTTATGTTGTGGAGTTGCTTTTTGAGATTCATCTGATGTGCTCTTGTTTTTGGTGTAAAATGTTGCTCCAACTTGTCCCAGACTTGTTTTGAAGTTTCAAGACCACTGACTTCACTTAGTACTTCAGGTGTTAGAGTTGAGTTTAACCATCCTACCAATAGAGAATCCTGAGCTTCATAATCTGTGAAATCTGGATTAATATTATCACTGTCAGGTAAATTTCTGGATGGTTTTTCCTTGGTTCCATTAATGAAACCAGTTAGACCATATCCTTTAAGAATAGGTTTTAATTGAGTCTTCAAAGCAAATGATTTGTTCCTGTGTGTTTCAGGGTAACAAGATGATGGATTTGTATTTGGCGAAGGCTGTTTGTGTTGGCTGCCATTGAAGTAGCTGTTTTTTTTTTTTTTTTGTGTGATGTTGTTGCGGAAGGTAGCTTGGATCAAAGGCTGATACCAAGTTAGAAAAGGTTTTTAGGTGAATTCTTCCACACTTAACTGGTGGAGATGTAGATGTTATTTATACTGAGAGAATGGATCTCAATCTGTTACAAGTTGTTACACAGAAAGATATTTGTTGAACACAACAACTTGAAAACTAGAAAATAGCTAACTTAAAAGAACTAGTTAAACGCCTACTTTGATGTTCCGTTAGGTTCTTCATCTGACGGAGAGTCTTTAGGCAGACTACTCGTTGTATGCTTAACAAGAAACAAAATGAGAGGAGGAAGTTGCAAACAGATTAAATCTCTTCTTGATTCTTCGATTGGTAATCTAGAAAAATTAGGGTTTCTTCCCACAATTTTCTCATCTCCTTGGAGGAAAGAGAGAAAGACTGAGGTTTCGAAGGCAAAAAAATATAGGCATTGGGGTTTTATTTTAGTCCCACAAAGGAACGGGCCTAGCAAGGGGCTATAGCCCATCCCTTAATTTGTCCCAAAAAAGATGTCCAAAGAAGACTAGACTAAATGCATCTGGGTAATCCTTGAGTCACATTCCGGCTTTCCTAATTGGTCGTTGAAACTTCTAACACAACTTCTCTATCTTCTCTCGTTCTGTTGCTTTATTTTTATTTTATCTTAGAGAAAATTAGATTAAAAACGGACTCTCACGAAGAAAGTGAGTGACTGGAGAAAACAGGGAAAAAAGATAGTCAATTAGATTAAAAACATCTCGTTTGCTTGACGGAATCCAGGGTTGTCATGGTATTTGTTCTCCTGAAAGACTTTGCACCTACATTATTTCATTTTTCATGAGCATGCATATAGGTTATGTTTATGTCTTTATGTATAACACCTGTAAAACGTGTATGTGTTCACAAGCTCACTGAATATTAAGATTTTCTCTACAAGCTCCATATTAAGTTTATCAACCACTTGATGAACTTCTCATGTGTACAGGTTGAATTCTCACACGTACAGGTTGTTGTATTATAGATAAGTCCTCCTAATTTTATGTTGTAACAACTATTAGTTGCCCTGTTATATAGCTTATTAGGTTTAGTCTTTCGGTTCTTCAGCTGCACCTATTCTTTAGTCACTTCTGTTATGTATTCTTATCTCAGCACCAATGTAATTAGTATAAATATCTCTTAATGGAATTCATCTCTACACAGTTGTGTGAGAAAACAACCCTGTCACCCATATTTCTTTATGGTATACAAGAGATCGTTAGATTATTTTTTTCTGCAACCTAATCATCATGACTATCAAAGGCGATCAATCAAACCCAAACCCTCCCATTGTCAATTCTGAAAAGGATACTGTCTTATCTCCAACAAGTCCTTACTATGTGCACCCATCAGACAATCCTATATCCGTCATCTATACTCCTCTTCCTAACAGTGATAACTATTGCACTTGGGGAAGAGGAATGACAAAAGCTCTCAGTGCGAAAGGAAAAATAGGTTACATCGATAGAACTGTGGTAAAACCTACCAATCCATCTGAATTACCTCACTGGACACGCTGCGAAGATTTAGTGGGTAGTTGGATCTCCAACTCTGTTGATCCTGAAATCAGTTCAAGCACTATGAATTTTCCATCAGCACGGGAACAATGACTGGAGATCAAGTCTAGGTTTTCCCATCACAATGCATCCAAGATGTATGCATTAAAAAAATCAATTGCAAAAATCATGAAGCAAGAAAATCTGAGTGTTGCGATATATTACACTCATCTAAAATCTCTTTGGGATCAGTTGGATGCTTTTAGGCCAATTGAACCATGTGTTTGTGGAGCAAGCAAGAATTATGTGCAAAATCATAACCAGGACAGATCCATGGAGTTTTTGCAAGGGTTACATGAACGATTCTCACCATTGCGCAGTCATATTCTCCTCATGGAGCCTATGCCCTCGCCTGCAAATATATACAACCATGTTCGACAGGAAGAGGAGCAACAAGGTATACACTCTTCTTCTGTTCCATCTACTGAATCAGCTACTTTGAATGTTTCTCGTGAATATAGAAATCCAAGGAATTTTTCATCTCCGTGAACTGGAAATGTTCATAACCCAGGCAATAACAAACGCCAAAGGCCATTTTATGACCATTGTAACAAGCATGGCCACATAAGAGTTACTTGCTGGAAACTAAATGGTTATCCAAAGGATTTCCCTAAACCCCGTGATCCCGATTCTCACCTAGTTGATGCTATTAACACTCCTGCTGCACCGGCTCACCTAGCTGCACCAAACATCAGTGCGACTCAATATGCACGTCTCCTATCTCTGCTAGAACCAGCTCCGGTTGGTGGTGATGTTATTCCGTTTGCCAACTTTGTAGGTATTTGTCTTTCTTGTACTATTAATGACTGGATTGTAAATAGTGGTGCTACTCATCACATATGTTCCTCTCTTTCTCTTTTTACTTCTAATAACTTTGTCTCTAAACCAATCAATGTTCAATTACCAGATGGATCCCATACATCTATGACTCATATTGGGTGTGTTGATCTATCACCCACTATTAAACTCTTAAACATTTTCTTTATCCAAAGTTTCAAATTTAACTTGCTCTCTGTCAGCCAATTGACTCGCACAACAAATTGTTGTGTATTCTTCTCACACGAGTCTTGCATCTTTCAGGACCGTCGAACGAGCAAGGAGATTGGACGGAGTAGCTGCATTGCCGGTATCTACCATTTCCATCCTCAACCATTTGCTTTCTATGTTAGTGCAAATAATCCTGTTGATACATGGCATCGTCTC
This sequence comes from Papaver atlanticum, assembly GCA_023531105.1. NCBI lineage: Eukaryota > Viridiplantae > Streptophyta > Magnoliopsida > Ranunculales > Papaveraceae > Papaver > Papaver atlanticum. The sequence continues at coordinate 1,956,501 of JAJJMB010003726.1, read as the reverse complement.
GGTCATTCAAAAACGGATTGTTTTAAATTTTTAGATAATCAGTTTGCTTATATTTGTTATCAATGTAATCACTTATGTGATGTCTGTCCACGGGCGAAACAAACTCGTCTCAAATTTAATAAAAGTGTTTCTTATTCTTCACATGTTTTTCAATTGATACATGCTGATATCTGGGGACCTTTTTCAGTCCCGTCTTTTTCCGGTGCCAAGTATTTTCTTACTATAGTATATGCACTTGGGTCGATTTAATGAAAAAAAAATCCGAAACTTTAATGTTTCTTCAATATTTTTTTTTAACTTTGTTATGACTCAGTTTGGTCACAAATTAACCAGCATATCTTCTGGTTCTCATACTTTTCCCATACCGTCATTACAAACCTTTCGTTCTGACAATGGCACTGAGTTCAAATCGAGAGCACTTCAATCATGGTTTCATGCCAAGGGTATTCTCCATCAAACTAGTTGTCTTTATACCCCACAACAGAACGGCGTTGTCGAGAGAAAACATCGCCACTTACTCAACTTAGAAAGGGCATTAAGATTTCAATCTAATCTGCCCCTTCGATTTTGGAGAGAATGTGTTCTTGCTGCTACATATTTAATAAACAAGTTACCATCCCCTGTATTGTATCACAAATCTCCTCATGAGATGTTACTTAATCAACTACCAGATTACTCAAATCTGCGTGTGTTTGGTTGTCTATGCTTTGGGAGAAATACTCGAATCTCTTATAAATTTGACCAACGTGCCAAACCTGGCATCTTTATTGGTTATCCTCATGGGAAGAAAGGTTACAAAGTTTATGATCTTGAAACTAAGTCTATTTACACTTCTAAAGATGTAGTATTTCATGAGAATTCTTTTCCTTTTCATGATTTTTCATATAATCACCGTGTACCAGCACCTGTACATTCTCCGGATTCATATTTTTATGATTCTGTTCTTTCTCCTTCGTTGTATCCTACACCTACATCATCTGGTTCTCAGTCGCAGTTTCCCTGTGATACCTTCTCGCATGACAATAGTACAGGTTTTTCCGCTGCACACTCATTTGACACTCCATGCAATGTCATGCATCCAGTGTCTCCATCTTCGTCTTCTACAACTAATCATGTTGTTCCATATGTTGTTACTTCTCTAGAACAATCATCTTCCTCGTCACAACATAGTGCTCCTGTGCCTGACCTGCACTCATCTCCGGTGACACAATAACATTCCTATCCCTGTTGCACATTCACGTCCAGTTCGTGCAATCCACCAGTCTATTTGCAAGACTATCATTGTTCATCTGTGCAATCTCAATCTACTTCAGCCTACCCTCTGACAGATTATTTATCTTTCAATAAATTCAAGACACCTCATAAGGCTTTTTTAGCTGTCGTTCTTCTTAACGAAGAACCAAAAACTTTCTCTCTGGAAATCAAGTGTCCAAAGTGGCGCGCTGCCATGGCTAAAGAAATTTTATCTTTGGAAGCCAACAATACTTGGATAATGGTTGATTTACCGCCCGGAAAAACGCCCATTGGCTGTAAATGGGTTTTTAAAATCAAATTTAACTCAGATGGCTCTATAGAACGTTATAAAGCTCGTCTTGTTGCGAAAGGTTATACTCATCAAGAGGGAATTGATTACTATGATACCTTTGCACCGGTTGCAAAACTAATTACTATCCGTGTGTTGCTATCTGTTGCAGTAATCCGAGGTTGGTCTTTACATCAATTGGATGTGAATAATGCGTTTCTCCAAGGTGATCTTGATGAGGAAATATATATGAAGATTCCACCGGGTTTGGCACGCAAAGGTGAGCCCCAAGTCTTCAAACTTAAGAAATCTCTATATGGCGTTAAGCAAGCCTCTCGTCAATGGTTTGCTAAATTATGTTCAGTTTTAATAGCTGAAGGATTTCAAAAATCTCTATGTGATAACTCTTTTTTCACATATCATCGGGGTACCACTTCGATTTTTGTCTTGGTGTATGTCGACGACATCATTATCACTGGCACAGATGATGGCTTCATTAATTCACTTAAGCTACGTTTCTCTTCTCATTTTTCCATCAAGGATCTTGGCCGCTTGCAATATTTTCTAGGTATTGAGGTCTCTCATTCCTCTAAAGGAATTTTCCTCTGTCAACGAAAATATGTCCTTGATATTCTTAAGGATTCTGGTCTAACAGGGGCTCGTGTATGCTTTTCCAATGGATTCTCATCTCAAGTTACTCCCTACTGATGGTAAGGAATTAAATCCAAGTTCTTTTCGACGCCTCATTGGTCGTCTCCAGTATCTCACAGTCACTCGTCCTGACATCACTTATTCAGTGAATTATTTGAGTCAGTTTATGCAAAAGCCTTGCACATCTCATCTTGATGCTGCTCTTCGAATTCTATATTATCTCAAGGGTACAATAGGTTATGGAATATTTTTATCTTCCCCTAGTTCCCTTTCTCTGCATGGATACACGGATTCTGATTGGGCAGGCTTCCCAATTACTTGCCGTTCCACTACAGGTTAGGTATAGTCATATTTCTTGGAAATCAAAGAAGCAGCCTACTGTGGGTCGTTCTTCTGCTGAAGCAGAATATCGTGCTCTGGCAAATCTTACAACAGAATTACAATGCCTCTATTATCTTTTCAATGACATGCATATTTCATTCCCTCTCCCTATCATTCATGTGATAGTCAAGCAGCAATTCAAATTGCTCAAAATCCAGTTTTTCACGAACGTGCTAAACATATAGAAATAGACTGTTACTTCGTTCGTGAGAAATTACTTAGTGGATTGATATTGCCGAAACACCTACAATCTGCTGATCAACTTGCAGATGTTTTTACGAAGCCACTAGGAGCTCCACAATTTGGCTTTCTGGTTAGCAAGTTGGGCGTTCATTCTGGCTCTACCGCTCCAACTTGAGGGGGTATTAAGTTTATCAACCACTTGATAAACTTCTCATGTGTACAGGTTGACTTCTCACACGTACAGGTTGTTGTACTATAGATAAATCCTCCTAATTTGATGTTGTAACTATCAGTTTCCCTGTTATATAGCTTATTAGGTTTAGTCTTTCGGTTCTTCAGCTGCACCTATTCTTTAGTCACTTCTGTTATGTATTCTTATCTCGGCACCAATGTAATTAGTATAAATATCGTCTCTTAATGGAATTCTTCTCTACACAGTTGTGAGAGAAAACAACCCTGTCACCCATATTTCTTTACTCCAATTGTGCAGAAGCCATTGCAGTAATGGAAGCAGTGGAATGGGCCGCAGAGCATCAACATCTGAATTGATTCTGAACTGAAAGGCACTACACGTGCACTTCATGCCTGGAGCGAAACTGCGAGGGTCAAATTCATCAAAAACACAAGGTTCTTGGTTTGCAGGAGCAACAGTTGTACCAGATCCGCTGGTCCCAGGAGTGTGAGTTGTGTTTCCAGTTGAAGACGATGCTTTCGCAGTAGTTTCCCCTACGGGAGTATCTCAATCCCTTTCGGTCAGGAGAATGTCAATAACCAGAAAACAATCACAAAAGAAAAAGCATAGTACATGTTAAAAGTAAGTGGTACCTTTCATCATGGACATGACTCTGAGTATCACTTACTGTTTCTTCATAACCAGGGGGTGCACCAAGCTTTTTATGGAACCTCAAAGGGAAGACATCCTGACAGTTGCTAAATTTTTTACCTTTCATTCTCAGAGTGGTCTTCAGCTCTAGCATCACTGCTTCTGCAATAAATAAGAAAACGCTCGCTCCAATGCCAAGATATGGATGCAAAATTGAGGCAGCATGCAACTTCTGAAGCTCGGGGCATCACAAGTTCACATGAAAAGCATTTCATATAGGACAGAATACACTCAAATCGCTCCAATTAACATAACGAAAAATCATGAATCCAAGTTAGGTTGTTAACATTCGTGTTGCTAAAGCTGCCTTGTGAGCGAGCTGACATGACTAATAGGCTAAATTCATCACCATTGACATTTAATCCATTCACAGATTAAATAACATTAGCTAAATAATAAAGTAATTTGTTTTATTTATTTCATCATTAACACTTACTAGATACAAGCTAGCAAGTTAGAAAAAAAAACATTTAGATGGTTTTATTACCAATGTGACTCAATAGTCCATTTATCTCTTTGCTGCCACTCTTGTCTATCGACACGATACAAGAAGAAACCCTGTCGATTAGCAGACCACGTGCAATTATGACGGCATCTTTTTATGTATTTGTTTATTAGTCCGTTTGCATGGTATACGTCGAAATCGCCACTATACCAAATACGTTCCTTGTCATCGTACCAAAGAAAATAACACCAAAAGTACGAATAACCTCTAATTGCACGAAATTCCCAATTCAACTCTTCACCTTCATGGAGCATACGTTGACCCAGTTCATCGACATACTTATCTAAAATAATACCATAGCCATCGGACCTGCAGAGGGTATCTAAAATAATACCATCTCCGATATCATTTTTTACATGCACTGTCACATGATACGATGAACCCTTAGAAATCAGAGCTGAAAACAATAGCAGCAACAACAAACTTATGTTGCCATGGCTCCTCCTACCCATTTTTGATTTCGATTTTGATTATGCGAAGATCCTACGTACACACACATGCAAGGCCTTATCGAATTATTTGCATATATATATATATATATATATATACATATTAATTAATTAATTTTAAATTAATTATACATATATATTCTAAATTAATTGTCATTCTATATATTTTAGTTAACAAATTGATGCTTCAGGAATAAGAAAAAGTTAACAAATTGATAAAGGGAGTAAGTAGTTTATGGAAAATATATTCATTAATTCTGGTTTTATATTACCATATATTTTATCATATGCTTCAGAAACAAATATATTTTATCATTAATTCCTAATTATGATTTTATATTTTTTACAAGCTCCGTAAGCCCGTCCATTTGGACGGGCTGGTTAATTAATTGAACAAAAAAAAGAAGTAAAAATGGTAAGCAAAGACTATTATCAATAAGATAAATTAGTCCAACTCACGTATACAGATTTTAGAGATTGTGACATTGTGTTTTGCAACACAGCCGGTTGCAACAAAATGAATCCCAAAAGCATCAATTCTGCAAAAATCACAACATAAAAAGGTTAAAATATTTATGGCTTCATTACCTCCATTAATCAATATCCGTTTGCTAAAATCAACTAATGTGAGAGGGTTAAAGAGATGGATGATGAGGAGTTACCCTTTTTGGAAGCTCTATTGAAAATCAAAAAGAATTTCAAAGCAAAAAAAGAAAGAAAAAGGAGTTACCCTTTTTGATTTTCAATAGAGCTTCCAAAAGAGGTTGTTGATCTTTCTTCTTCAAATACTTTAATTCATCAAAAAAAAGAAAAATAACACAAAAACCCATGATTAATCATCTAAATATAAAAATGGGTTTTGAATAATTTACAAAATTAAGTTAAAATAGGTGACATATATGGATTCAAATGACAAAAACATGAGAAAAACAAAGGAATTTAGGGATGAAAATGAGGTAGTAAAAAAAAAAAATGAAACCTTTCCAAATGTATGAAGAACTCTTTCAATAACAAAAGATATGAATACAGTGATTGTACAAACTGATCTCTTCTGGATTCTTGCTGATGTTTCTTCTTCTATAATTTGGAGGGACATAAATTTAAGGTTTCTTGAAAATGAAATTGTGAAAAAAATTAAAAAAAGGGCGAGTATTTAGTTGCGCTAATTAAGAAAGCCCATCTACTTCATTACTCAGGGTTATTGTTTGTTGGTGGCTTGTTTTATACTAAGGGTAGTGCCATATCATATTTGGGTCTTCCCCATCACCAAGCTGAGACCTTGAATTTTCCATGTGTAAAAAAATTAATTTAAGTTGTTGCTAATAAATGAGGGAAATTAAAAGAGAAATCGAAATTCATGCACATCCAACAGGTTAAGAAAAATAATAATGACACTTTATAGAAGTAGATGAAACGGATGTGGGTAAAGTAAAGTCTCTTTATCACACTGAACATGTATATATAGAAGTATTTTGGTTCCTAGTTTTACATCAAACAATTTAAATACATCTCAAATCAAATCAGAAGTAAAATAATGGCGAAATTGGTTAATGTCTCATTGGTTCTTGTTTTATTTGTGGTTTGTGCATCAGAAATTATCGAAGTAAAAGGTGACAGAGATGTTAACAACAATGAGAACTCTCCTGCGAAAGCACCATACGTAGATCCAAGGCTAGAAACTTGTAGAATTACGGGGCCTTGTGGAGAATCTTTGGCACAACTTATATTGACAAAGGCCATGCCAAGCGAAAAAGATCTTCTATGTTGCCAAGAACTTGTACAAACTACAAAGTACTGTTGGGATACGATAATGAACATTCTTGAAGAGTCTAACGTTCCTCCTTTTGTTAACCTTCATCCATGGGCAGAAAGTGCATGGAACAAATGCGTCAGTCTTTCAGAATCTCCAACCCAAGCACCAACCTTATCGGACAATTCCCCTGCACAAGCACCTATAATTCCAGAACAATGTAGGATTTCTGAAATGTGTGTAGATAGTTTGGCGAAGCTTATAGTATCAAAGATGTTGCCAACCGTAAAAGATTTTACATGTTGCAGAGAAATCATACAAAAGACTAAATATTGCTGGGATAAGACGATGGAGATCCTTGAAGATCCTAAGGTTCCTGCTTTGGCTCACCTTCATCCATGGGCAGATAATGCTTGGGACAACTGTGTCAGCATTACAAACGTAAAGATTTCAGCGTAAAAGATTGCGAGCATGCCTATTGTTTTTCTCTGGTGTACTATGACGAATAAAAGAATTGAAAAATAACTTCATAAGATATTTTTCTTTAATTATTATATCCAAGATATTCTAGTTTTTCTTCATTTTTATAAATCTACAACTTTGCTGGGAAAGAATCACTTAGGCACAAACAATTACGGTATATTCTTTACAAATAATAATTGATCCAAAATATTGCCTCATGGTAAGCCGTGCGCACTGCGCAGGCACGTTTTATATATATGCAGGCAGTGACACAAAGAAGAGATAATCAAATATTGCCATTGTGTCAGAGTATCAGACGATAAGCTAAAAACTATTCAAGTGTCGCAACAAGGTCAAGATTGGCCATTCGCTAGGCATCAAGACTCAAACTGGCTTCTCCAGGCCCTTGGATTTCAGCACAAGTCTTAATCTGCACTGTTTAATCTGATGACTTGAACACCAAGTTCATGCAGTTTTCTATATATGATCTCTGGCTTTACATGAATTGAAGGGGCATAATATATGGGTATCCCCCATGTGTTGCTATAAAGGAAGTATCAAAATCAACCAATAGTTTTTGAGGACGACTCAAATATTCTTTTCAAGAAATTTGATTCTTATAGGGTTCACTTGAAAGCTTATTATTTAGTACGAAAACTGCATCCTACCCATGAGGTATTACAATCACCGTTCGAATCACGTCTTTCTGGAAACTAAACTGTGGAAATGTTGGTTTGGAGTATAGAATGGAATACGCATCATTTCATATAAGAAAGCGTACGTATATATAGTACGAAGATACACCGATGATAAGAAGCTTTCATAAGAAACTAGAATTTAAAACGAAACCATCTGTGGTGTCGAGTTGTGACTGGCTGGGACACATGTACAGGGACTTGAGGGGGAAAACACACATGTCATCTTATGAATGGCTGGGACAACACACAACTGGTCTACCAAAAAGCTACAAATAAGCAAAGCGCGCGGTTGGATCCTGCTATTACTAAAAGATACTGTACTAAAATGAGCTGAGAACTACTTGAAAATCAGAGAAATAATTATTTCGAGTCCCCGTGTATATATTTTTGCAGGACTCAAAATTTACATAAACACCAGCAACAAACATTAGGATTAGGGTTCTGCTCAGAAGATGGGCAGCTTGGTGGTGGGATTTGGTGTTTTTGTTTCAATTATTTTTTCTTGTTTCTCCCTATTTTTGGCCAAATCTATAACCAGATTTGATCCCTCAAAGCGCCCTAGCTCGGATCTTAACACACAGCCCTTATCATCAAGCCCGGACAGAACCTTGATAAACGCGTGAGTTTACTTTAATCTATCTTGGCTTCATTTTTTGTTATAGAAATTGTTAAAGTAGTGTTTCTCAAATGGTGGAGGGCATATCATATTTCTATTGTTTTTGTCTCTTGCTTATGGAACAGGATAGTACGAGATACAGTACTTATAGCACATACCGATGGTTCATTATATAATGTGGATCCGCAATCCGGAGATGTCAAGTGGGTGTTCTCAACAGGAGAACCCCTTTGATCCTCGTCTCAAGCCTTCTCAAATTCAGATTCTCATTCAGATTACGATTATATAGATGTTGAACATGATACAACTTTCGTCGTGAAAGGTTCGGACGGCAAAGTAAAATATGTAAGTCATTCGCTCATTACAGTTTAGGAACAAATTTACATTGTTACTGATTTTTTAATCCGATCTTTTTGTGTTCCAGAAACTGGCTGACTCAGCCGCACAACGTTTAAGTAAACTCAGTTCTACACCTGACATTTTTGCTCGGCAAATCGTCATAGGTAGCATTAGAACGGAAGTACATATCTTAAATGCCAATTCTGGGAGGCGTGTTTCCGTGCATAATCTAGCTGCCAGCGGGAAAGATGAGGGTCATGCAAATCATGGGAGCTTGGTTGAATCCAATGTTGTGGAGACAGGTGGGCAGATCTGTGTCATAAGGACTACCTACTGCTTTCAGTCAATCTCGCGCTCAGGTGAACCCAGATGGGACCTGAACTATTCTGAATATTGGATTGCTGAACATTCATCAAGAGTTGATGATGTTATTAGTCGAAACTCCTTGCATACAAGGAATGAGCTGGGTTCAGATTATAAACGCAATACCTTGGAACCATGGTCAATACCTATGCCTCCTCCAAGTTGGGATCATAGTGATGCAGATGAACAACACGCAAAAGCTAAACAAGAATTATATATGACTGTGCAACACGAGCTAGCACTACCTGGTCCAAACACAGATGTGAAAGGCCCTAATAAGACTTTCCATAGCCTAGAAGCTGAATTTTGATTTGTTTTATCTGTAAGAGGTAAATGAGTTAGCTGGAGTGCAGCCGAATTGATCTAATATTACAGGTTCAGCTCCTAAAAAATGTAGGACTGTGTTTTGTTTCCCAGTTTATTTTTATTTCTTTCACATAAAAAGTATGAAGAGTATTCAAGTTATAACTCTGAGCCATATCTGTTTACAATATTTGAAGGTTAGAGAATGTTTGAGAATTGAGATATTGGGATTCTTGAGATAATAAGATTCGGTCAATTGCATTCATCAGCTGGGAGCTGCACCTAGGCCTGCACTTTTTTACGTAACATGCTAAAAGAAGTTTACGGTACTAAAAATATATATTAGCTTTGTGGTTTGCATTTCCTAAGTTGTTGCAGAAGTAACAAGAGTATTGGAAAACCCAGATAGCTTTGTTAATTAGTTACCTACCGTGCATCTCGAAAATCTACATATGTTACTTGGATTACCGCACGGCTGTGCACCCTCTTCACGGATTTCGAATAATATCCGAATCAGACTATATATAGCCAGTACTGTGTCACAGATTTAATTGAGCTGGACGTTCCTGGTGGATCTAGCGTTTCTTCACGCACCCACTGTCGCATCTTTGACGAAGCAAACACCTTTTAACTGATCATAACATTTTCGTTCCATGCCGTGCATGTCTTTGAATTTTCTCCCATGGCTCTCAATGAAACGAAGGTAAATATACGAGGAATTGCTCTAACAGCGTTGAAATACCTAGTTGACACCTCATCTTCATCGGAAATCATCTTCAAAGTAGTTGTAGTAAGGTCATATCATCCAACCAAGCCAAAAAAAAAAAAAAAAAGGTCATATCATCCACATTAGAAGGTGATGAATATCTGTTAGAGTACACATATAAGCCAGTTGTAGGCCGGGTTGGGAAATAAAGTCTTGGGAAAACCTTTTTCACGCGCATGTAAACTCAAAAAAATAAAATACAGATTGATTAAATTAAATTAATTATAAGATATATTGAAGTTCACTATCATCAGCTTAAGAAGAATACAGATCGATCAAATTGGAGACGATAATCAAATAAGATCCATCAACAAATTATTAAAGGGGCAACTTAACAATATAACTAACCTTTGGAATTTGGGAATGCTATATGTAAAATGAATGTTGACTATAAGAAATGAAACCCCTTGGCCTTGGATTTTTTTTTTTTCTTTTGCTTTAAAGGATTACTCTTGATCATAGTATTCATATATAAGTTCGTACTCGTTCTTATATATACGTTTAGCCTTCTCGTAAATTTCCTCAAGTTGTTTAAACTTTGGGTTATCCCTTTCATCCTCAAAATCTTCAAAACCGTTGCCTACCATTTCTGTTTCTTTTGCTCTTTCCGTTTGTTGTTCGATTTCTTCTTCATCTGATTCAAATAGATGTTTGAACATAGTTTTCAGTTTCTTTGGAAAACTTGGTGATAGGCGAGGTCCCTTATCTTCTTTGCCCCTATTGTTCTTGATCTTGATCCTCTTCTTCTCGTTGTTGTTGCTGAGTTTGGTGATGGTAGTAGAATTGGATTGATTTTTTGTGCACATGTACTCGCGGATAAATCTCTTGTGGGCTGCTGTAGCCATTTATTGATTAATCAATATGACGATGGATCTTTGATGGTATTTGTCTTAAAACTCTTAACTTATATATACATTTCATTTAAGAAGAAATCTTAATAAATTCAGTGTTATAATTAAGAAGAAATCTAATGAGGAAAACAAATTAATTTAGAAAAATATCATTATCATAATTTGCTGTATTGATCATCCTAACACTGTCAAGGCGTTCCCTATTTTACAGGAGACTAAGTACGACAGGCAAGACTTTGTGCAAAAACATGTATATAATTTCTTACATTTTTGATGGACATGTGGTATATCTTATGCTGCCTTATTATTGGGGTTTTCTTTTGATCGATCAATATTTTACTTTTTCCAAAAGTAATGCACGTTTGTTTTTTTTTCCTAGTTTGAAGCAAAAAAGTGATGCATGTTCGGTTTATTTATTAAGTAGATCATTTTTACAAAAGATCTTACGATATAGAAATTTATTACGCTTTCATTTTCATTTGGTAATTACTAATCATATTTTTACATGTTCCCATGAAAAAAAACAACTAATCATATAATAATTAAAATGGAAAAAAAAAGCTAATCATATAATAATTAAAATGGGGGCGCTAAATTAGTCGACGACGATGGTTTAGTGATCCGATATTGATGTGGTTACGTATTTTAGAATCAATAGAATCTTTCTAGAAAAAAATTGTTTTATAACGACTAAGATTAGGACTATTAATCGACCTATGAAGAGCCAAAACTAGGCTTAAGATAGGGTTGGCCTCTCAAGTAGGGTTGCGTAATTAACGAGTGGATGTGAATTTGCCTCTAATTCATCTAATGGCCGATTTAAGAATTCCACCCCAGTTTAATCTAATAACCGAAGACTTTTGTCCAGAAACAAGTCATGGGTAGGCTAGAGACTTTATCTCATTAAAGCGTGGTAAAAGTTTTTACGCTGGCTTGCCTGCCTAGACACAACCTGCTCAGAGGCAGGAGCAAATCTTTGGCACATTCCGCGCCGTGTTCGTTTTGGTACAGAGGTTGAAATAGTCACCACATCAATTGAATTATGTATTCGCGACCATTAAAGTAGTATATCTACTTAATCCATGTCCCGGTAATAGGGCTACAGAGGGGAGTCCCCCCTTCACAATTCTGCTAGTTGCAGAGCTAAGGGGGGAGTCCCAACCTTCTCAGAGGCAGGAGCAAATCTTTGGCACATTCCTCGCCGTGTTCGTTTTGGTACATAGGTTGAAATAGTCACCACATCAATGGAATTTCGCATTCGCGACCATTAAAGTAGTATATCCACACACACACACAAAAACACACCTCATGACGGTTTATGCAATCCTGCTAAAAAGACAATTGAAAATAAGAGAATCATTTCACTTACCTCTTTCACATGGATCGTTGCTCTCCACGCACTTATGTCGAACACCAGGTCTTCCTCTAAGTTCCGCCGGCTCAAGTCCCATTTGACCAGTTCATCACACGTTAATTTCGGTCGGCCTCTACGCTTCATCCTTTCTTCCTCACGTTTGATGCGTCCTATGCGAACTAGAGCATATGGTGGTCTTCGCTGGAAATGCCCAAACCAGCGCATCCAATGTTGGGTGAACATATCCTTGATTGGCGCTACCTCCAGTTTCTTGTGTATACAATCTTTCCTGATTCGGTCATGCCTCGTATGTCTGTAGTTCCACCTCAGCATCAGCATCTCTGTTGCATACAGTTCTCTAATGTGTTTGTTTTTGGTCTCCTAGCATTCTTCTCCATACAACATCACAGGTCAGATCACCGTTTTATAGAACTTTCCTTTTAGCTTTGCTGAGACATTTCGGTCACACGGGATGCCCGTCGTAATTCTCAATTTTTCCCACCCTACCTTGGTTTTATGTCGAATGTCCTAGCCGATATCACCATCGCTTTGGATCATCGATCCTGGATATCGGAAGGAGTCCTTCCTTGGTACAAGCTGCCCGTCTAGCAAGACATCCCCGACATCAGATCTGGCATCGTCGAAATCACACATCAGGTACTCAGTCTTGGTCTCACTGAGTCTGGAGCCCTTCGATTCTAGAGTTTTTCGTCACCACTCTAGTTTATCATCTACCTCTTTCTTTGATTTTCCAATTAGCGATATATCATCTGCGAAGAGCATACACCAAGGGATCTCACCATGTACATCCCTTGTAACTTGATCTATTACTAGAGCAAATACATAAGGACTCAAGGCTGATCCTTATGTTTATCCCTTTCTTAATCGGGAAATCGTTCGAAACTCCGTCGCACGTCTGGACCCTCGGCTCCCTCGTACATATCCTTAATTAAGGTTATGTACTTCAGAGATACTTTCTTATGTTCAAGTGCCCACTACCTCACCTCACACGGAACTTTATCGTAAGCTTTCTCGAGATCAATAAATACCATGTGTATATCTCGCTTTTGTTCCCGGTATCGTTCGATTAGTTTTCCAACCAGGAAAATCGCTTCCATTGTCGATCTTGCAGGCATAAAACCAAACTAATTCTTCTTCACACAAGTTTCCCATCGTAAACGACGATCGATAACACGTTGGGTGAGCATATCCTTCGCTGCAATGATTTATCCCTATCACGATGAAATTTTTGAAGATTACCCGGGTCTGTCGGCTAAGGATATATAGTAGTTGAATACATCATTATAGCGGGCATGCAGCCCAAAACATCTAAGGGCATCACAGACCTGTTATTTCCTCAAACTTCCGTAGCCTAAACGACCATAGTTCCTCTAAGAAGCTGGTCTCGGATTAGGATTTGGTAATGTGCGCGCCTGCTGCCTTCTTTGGTTGTGGTAGCCGTTTCTCAGGCTCTCTTTCCGGAATCGAAACCTAATTCTCCGTTACCCATCACCACCATAGTAGGTTTCTCAGGTTCAAACTATCAAAATGCAACAGCCAACCTTGACAACTGCATTATGCTCCACAACACAGTTTCAGCCAATTCTCCCTTAGCCAATTTTTTCACTTCTTGGTTAAAACTCTATTCATCCCATACAAATAGAGGTTCTGCTCACAATCTTTCAAGCCTTCAAAACAGTACACACACTCCGCTTAATGCATAAAACAGTAAGCCAAACAAAGGGACAAATGCACCAACATAACTTAGCTTTAATCTTGGTCAAAGCCTTACTATTACTGCACATTTAGGGTTACACAAACTATTCTTGTTCCGGACACCCAACCCATCACAAGATCAGGCTTTTATATCCTTACAAAATATATACACAATAACTGACTAGCAGTTACAGTTCACCTTATACAAGGCAATTGGCCAACTGTGCCAACTGGCCTAACTTCTTTCCTAAAGCCTTAGAGGCAGTTCCTAGTATTTTAGAAAGCATAAAGCAAACACCAACTCGTATAACCAACTTGTAACCGTCAAGGTCATGTGCCTGGCACATGTTATCTAGCCTTGTTGCGCCATGATAGCTTGTCCCAGACAAAGTACGACCATCATAATTGTGCATCACTTCCCCTAATGATGCAAGTGCACTTATGAAAGCCTTGCTTGCATTCCTGCATGCCCCATGCACACATGTTATGTAACAAACTCTTTTGGCACCTAATGATGCTACTCTCTCATACTTGGCCATGTCCGAACCATGTTTGGCCCATTCCTTGGCCTATCTTGCAACTCCGAATGCACCATGCATATTTGTCCTATGCCATGTTGCAAGTATTGCGCCATCTTGGCGCTTTATTACTAGGCCGCTTGACCGACCTGTCATAGACCTCCCCCACCAGCTGAAATCGACGCCTCGTCGATTTTTGTTGTTGTAGATAAGCCTGAACTTGTTCTTCACATTGCCATAATGTAGTATCCTTCTCCCAAGAAGCTTCGGAGTCTGGTAAACCATGCCACTTAACCAAAAATCACAACATAAAAAGGTTAAAATCTTTTTGACTTCATTATCCGTTTGTTAAAATCAACTAATGTGAGAGGGTTAAAGAGATGGATGGCGAGGAGTCATCCTTTTTGATTTTCAATAGAGCTTCCAAAAGAGGTTGTTGATCTTTCTTCTTCAAATACTGTAATTCATCAACAACAAAAAAAAAACACACAAACAACCCATGATTTGTCATCTAAATATTAAAGTGGGTTTTGAACAATTTACAAAATTAAGTTAAAATCGGTGACATTTATCTATATTCTATCTATATTATAAGAGACAATGGTGTTTTTCCTAATGGACGGATATCTATAGTTTGGACACATAAAAAACGGTCCAGATCAAGCCATTAATATGTGTTTTCTAAATGGACTGTATACTACATTTGAGATACATAAAGAACGGTCCAGATTGTTGCGGTTCCGAATATCATTTATTAGAGAGTTATTTTCTACTTCATTATGAAACCATTTTTTTTTTTCATTCATAATAATGAAACGCCTTTTCCCAGATCCCTTCCATAATCAAATCAGATCTCGGCTGTCGTTCTGTTGCACAGCTTTGTTAATCCCATTCCCAGGTATTAGTCAGTATTATTTAGTTGATTGTGAATTTTGTTTTTCCCCAATTTGCTATTTGGACACATTGGGTTCAATCAGTAATTTATTTCATGTTTTAGTTTTTGTTATGTTTGTTAAGATTCAATCTGTTCTGATAATTTTGATTTAATAAGTTTGTTGGTTTTGGTTCTACAACATTTTTAGAAGATTCTTTACAAAATATAATTTTTAAATCTTTCCGATCTTCATTGTGTCATATAAACCTTTAAAGTATATCTCTTCAAGGTTTACACTGTTTGGTGGTTTTATGAAATGGGTAACTCTTAGATTTCCATTTAAGTAAACATCTTTTTTAAATTTTTAAATTGATAATTGTCATGGAGAAGGTTTTTGAGTATATGTAACTGTTCCTTGCCTTGCATTTGACAGTTTAGCTAATGACAGTTCCCTGCATTGATTGTGTATTGAGGCATTCGCTAAAGCTTTCTTGAGAGGAATAGATTTGGACTAATCTCTTATTTATATTTATTGGATCTTTTTTTATGTTTAAACTTCTGAAAGAATGGATTGAAGTCTTTGTTTGTGTCATGTAACCTTTCATTCGTTTACTAACAAATGGAAGATTGTGTAAATTGCAAAAGTGGTTTGACTGGATATTTATGTGTATAATATTGACATTTGACTTAAGTTATGTGAACTAATCTCTTACAAAATACATTAAGAGTGTTTTGTTGGATCAAATTACCTAATCACAAAAACTGTATGTTATACTATATAAACTCAAAGTTTTACTTCCATTGTCTACCATCTAGATTTGCAATCGGAACTACATGCTTGGACGGTCTAATAAAAGGAACATTACATCGGAAATATCCCTTCTTCTCCAGATGACAGAGGAATTAATGTTCCTAAGCAGCAAAGGGAGTATGCACCACCTGAGCATAGGGGCTCGATTTGAAGTTTCTAAATTCTAGGACTTCTTGCAACTAAAGGTCAGTGAGATTTTTTATTAGTTTTATAAAATTTGATCAAGTATTGTTGTTGTTAATATTGGGTTCGTGTATGCAATGTGGTTAGATAAAACTCTTTTTCTTTTTTGTGGGCTCTAATATGCAATGGTTGGGAAGGTTTTGGAAGTCAGCTCGAGTTTCGGCATGATATTTGCATTTGTGTGCTCTGGTTTAGTAGCGAAGGCATAAGCTTTTTGAGTAATTGTTCACTTTTCATGCATCTTCTTTTTGTTGCGCTTAAATTTCCTAGAGTCGAGCCTATAAACCACTATTAATTTCTCTTGCAAGCTAGCTAGCAGATCCAATTGGAATGTAAATGCTACTTTTTAATTTATGCAAATTTAATTGTCACAAGTTATTACATTTGTATAGTTTAGCATGCTACGTTACAGTTGCCTAGGGGGTGGATTCTCATTTTCTAGATAAGTCTTTTGAATTTCCAATAGCGAAAAACATCTGATAGCGATGAATTAATCATGACGCTGACTTCACTTACTTATCAGAAAAGGGCGGTCGAGAACAGATGGTAGGTGCATCTAATACCGTGGAGAGGGATTAAAGCCTATTCCGGCACAAAACATGAGGCTAGGAAATGATAATCCGGAAAATATTGAATTCGCTGAGTTCTAGCTACAGGTAAGTCCATTACAAATTTACAAGTGTCTATTACTACCTCAGGTAAGTCAACTACAAGTTTGCTAGGCACGCAAACTCAACATTTTATTGGTTGGTCGTACCTAAGGATACACCATCTGTACTAGAAATATGTCCAACATTCTATTGCTATTTCATGATTCACTTTTATTATATTTTAACCCTTTTCGTGGAAAAATATGCGCATGTATTACAATGGATGATTGATGCTCTGCTCATGATTTCATGCTTGCACAGTTTAATGAACGAAAATAATGTCCCACAATTTGACGAATAAACATGCTAATATGAAAAGCTTCTATTTGGCAGGTTGGGATAGACCCGAATGATAATGTTGAGCTGCCAAGTGCAATACAGGGAATAGAGATGCACAAATTTGAAAGACTTGATTTCACAAATCTATCCGGGAACTGAGGAAAATAGTATGTTGATGGCCAGCTATTTGACAGAAAGGACTATTCTGTCTCCCAGGAATGAAGATGTTGCTGCAATGAATTAGATAATCCGCAAAATGTACAGAGGTCGTAACTACTCTTACCTAGCAGCAGATAAAATGGGGGAGAACTTTGAAAAGGGTTCGACAGGATATACAGGTTGTCCAAGTGAAGTGTTTGAATGCCATGAAACCACCTAGATTACCACCGTTAAAATTGGACCTAAAAGTGGGGTGTCCGGCGATGATTATGCGGAATGTTGCACCGACGAATAGGCTGTGCAACGAGACCAGAATAAGGGTAGAGAGATGTGCACCTCATGTAATATAAACAACATCGACTCCATGGAGATTTTTTTTATTGAAATTGATCTCTTAACGGGAGACAAGCAGGGAGAAATATCATTGACTACATCGTCATCAAGTATCCAAATTAGGATGATCAGGAGAATCACAGGGAGAATTGGTGTCATTAAGCTTTAACAATTAATTTAAAATTTTATCTTTTCAAAGTATTCGCTATACACACGGAAGCTATAAAATTCACCACTCCAAGTCTTACGCTCCAAGGTACCTTAATATACAACCCTGAACCTAAGACTACTCCGGCGTCAAATTTTCCAAACATGAGTATCCACTTATATCTGGCATCCTATGAATTACTAATGTAAAATGGAAATATTTCACATTAATGGAGTCGAACCAAGGAATAATAAACCGTGTATATAACTTGGAATGGAGGTTAAGTTACATCCATTGAGACGTCTGTTATAGCACACTGGCTAATCAAGCAAGTACAGGAACGACAACACTAAGTAACTATTTTAATCGACATCCAAGGAAACGATAATGATTTACAAAAACATTAAGGATATAGATTGATATCTTTTTTTCATTTTATCTTGGCGGGCTACCAAACATATGTCAAATGGAGGGTGTCGCAGTACTAAGAGAGGAAAATAAGAGAGGAGAATAAGAGGATGATATTGATGCTCCGGAGGAAGATGGAGGTTAATCTAGACCAAGAGATTGGAGTCGGCCAACCCATATGCAGAATGAAAATATAGGATTTCCGCAAACTGCGAGAGAGAAAATCGTTGCGGGAAGTCATTCCGTGCATTTTTCTTAGGAACAACTCGGGGTATGATACATGTGCATACATGGTTTCTTGCAAGCAGTAATAAGAAGCAAAAACATGTATGATCCTATAACACATATGTCCGCTAATCTTGATTTTGAATTAAATAACAACAACTGAGTTTACTGTACAAAATTCATAAACATTTGAATTCACCAGGAATGGAAAATTCGAACGAGTTCTTGCTAGGGCATCATGGTCGTGATATTGAAGTTCACATATAGTCGAATATAGTTAGTACTAATCTTGATAAATAAATATACCACAACAGTTAGAAAGGGCAAACTTATTAGCCATACATCATCTGAATATACGTATAGTGCCATATTTCCGGCCGTAATCTCCATCCGGACACAATGGTCATTTAGTCCTGATTCACTTGCAGTTGGAAATGTTGCTTGTTTTTCTTTTAGCATATGGAAATGTAGTAATTTCAAAACTCTGATAAGTACTATTATGATCACATTCTTCGAAAATCAAGGATTAAGATATACCAACAACAATCAAAAGCCCGTGCCGTTATGGCACGGGTCATATCTTAGTAGATTCAAATGACAAAAACATAAGAAAAACAAAGGAATTTAGGGGTGAAAATGAGAGAGTAAAAAACAAAAAATGAAACCTTTCCAAGTGTACGAAGAACTCTTCCAATAACAAGAGATATGATTGAACAAACTAATCTCTTCTATAATTTGGAGGGAAAAATTTAGGGTTTTCTTGAAAATGAAATTGTGAAAAAATCAAAATAAAGAGCGAGTATTTAAGTGAATATTTGGTTGGGCTAATTGAAGCCCATCTGCTTCATACCGGGGGTAATTGTTAGTTGGTGGCTTGTTTTATACTAAGGGATAGTGCAATAGGGTAAGTTGGCGCATTCCATATTTGGCTCCGCCCCTGCACCAAGTTGAGTCCTTACACTTTCCTTGGGAAATTAATTGAAAATTTTAATTTAAGTTGTTGCTAATAAATGAGGGAAATTAAAAGAGAGCAATTGAAATTCATGCAATCCAACAGGTTAAGAAAAAAATGAATGACAATTTATGGAAGTAGATGAAACGAATGTGGGCAAAGTCATCTCTTTATCACACCCAACATGTATATATAAAAGTATTTTGATTCCTAGTTTTACATCAAACGATTGAAATACATCTCAAATCAAACCAGAAATAAAACAGTTATAATGGCGAAGTTGGTTAATGTCTCATTGGTTCTTACTTTGTTTGTTGTTTGTGCATCGCTAATTATCGAAGTAAAAGGTGCCAGGGGTGTCAACAACAATGGGAATTCCCCTGCGGAAGCACCATATGTAGATCCAAGGCTAGAAACTTGTAGAATTACAGGACCTTGTGGAGAATCTTTGGCGCAACTTATATTGACAAAAGCCATGCCAAGTGAAAAAGATCTTTTATGTTGCCAAGAACTTGTGCAGACTACAAAGTATTGCTGGGATACGATAATGAACATTCTTGAAGAGTCTAACGTTCCTCCTTTTGTTAACCTTCATCCATGGGCAGAAAATGCATGGAACAAATGTGTCGCTCTTTCAGAGTCTCCTGCCCAAGCACCAACCGTATCGGACAATTCGCCTGCACAAGCACCTATGATTCCAGAACAATGTAGGATTTCTGAAATGTGTGTAGATAGTTTGGCTAAGCTTATAGTATCAAAGATGTTGCCAACAGTAAAAGATTTTACATGTTGCAAAGAAATCATACAAAAGACTAAATATTGTTGGGATAAGACGATGGAGATCCTTGAAGATCCTATCGTTCCTGCTTTGGCTCACCTTCATCCATGGGCAGATAATGCTTGGGACAACTGTGTCAGCATTACAAACGTAAAGATTATACCCCATTAGTGCACTATACAGCGTAAAAAGATTGTCGGCACGACTGTTGTTATTAAGATAGTCTATGACGAATAAAAGGATTGAAAAATAATTTTATAAGATATTTTTCTTCATTATTATCTCTAATATATTCTAGTTTTTCAACATGAAGATGAATGCAATACTAAAGCGATAATGAGATTAATTCGAGGAAATCCCTACCTCCCAATTGGTTAATTCGAGGAAACCAACGTAAAACTCCCTTACACAGCAGTGCAATTCAATAACATTCAACATAGAATTTTCATTAAGATTAGTAGCCTAAATAGGATGGGTTTCCAGCAGTTACTCGGTTACACAGGAAATAGACAGTTACAACAGGACAAGACAATCCCGATACATGTACAGTTTTACAAATACATAAACATAACTACTTGATAATTAGATAGATACTACTAGATAATAAGCACAGACATATTAGATGACTGTATCAACTCCTTCCCCCTTAAAATTTTCCCTTGTCCTCAAGGGAGATGTCTGGAACAAGTGAAATCTTACAAAGATGATCAAGTATAGGATCAGGTACAGTTTCTTTGTATTCTTTCCCATTTGCGTCAGCAATCTCTGTTGATTGACATGTTGGTGACTGTGATGCTTTGAGAGAACATATGTGCAGCAAATTTCCTTTATTCTTCTTAGCTGCTCCAAGTAAACTAGGACTTCCATCAACTCTTTTTTCAGATGTTGACAACCCTTGTAAAGAAACTTCATTTCCCTCAACTTTAAAATCCATTTTAAACTTGGAGAAATCCCATACAATCGGACCCAATGTACGTAACCATTGAGTTCCCAATATAACATCATATCCTTCAAGTGGAAGTAAATAAACATCTACAAATATTGGAATTCCCTGTAACATCAACTGAGTACGAGGACATATACCTGAACTGCTTACCTTTTCTCCTGTAGCTACCATTACTTCTAGCCTTCCTTTTGTCATTGGTTGCAACCCGATTTTCTCTGCAACTCGTTCACAAACAAAATTATGTGTGCTACCAGAATCTATCAAAACAGCCACAGACTTACGCCTAAGTTTCCCAATGACTTGCACTGTTTCAAGTGTTCGGCTACCGGTAATTGTGTGCAAAGAAATCTCTGGCACATCATTTTTCTTATCACAAATTTCTTCAACTTTAGTTTCGACATCATCATCACTATCTTCAAGGTTTGCTTGAATAGCAAAAAGCCTCTTGCAGCGATGTCCAGGTACAAACTTCTCATTACATTTAAAACATAACCCCTTGCTTTTTCTTTCATTTATTTCATCAATCGACATTCTTCTTACTGGTGTTAAAGAAGAACTAGCAGGAGTATTTTGTGGTTGAACAATTGTCTTTGAAACCGATGAAGTGACTAGTTTGTTAGATACATTTCGGGCTTCAAATAAACGTGTTAAACCAATTGTAGACGAAAGTGTTGTAGGTTTATTTGCTTGCACATCAGTACGAATGCTAACATCTAACCCACTAATAAACATACTAACCTGTTGATGCTGGGGTATTGGTCCTGCTTTAGCCAATAACTTTTCAAATTTTTGTCGAAATAATTGAACGGTGCTCGTTTGGCTTAACTTTGACAATTCTCCAAAGAAATCCATGTACTGATTATCACCAAACCTTGCATACAAATTGTCCTTGTACTCTTCCCAAGAAATATAAATCATTTCCTGCTTAAGCAATTGAAACCATAACTGCGCATCTCCTTCAAGGTGAAATCTCGCCAATTGAACTCGCCCCGAGAGTGGTATTTCATGATGCAAAAACCACTATTCTTCCTTACAAATATAAATGGCTGGGTCTTCTCCAATAACAAAGCGAGGAAAATCTAGTTTCACTCGGGGTTTTTGATAATCAAATGAAGAAATCTGCTGAAATTCCTTTCCGTTATTTGATCGAACACCTCTTGTGTATCTTGGGTTTGAAGAAGTTTCAACATTCTCTTGAACAGACTTTTCCAAAAGATGATCTGAAATCGTTTTGAAGTGTCCACACAAATCCTTTAATGTATTCAGAATTGCATTTTGTCCTCGTTCAAGAGTCTCCAATGATGCTGAGTTTTATTCTACTAATGAATTAGTTTTTTCTTCACTTGGATCCATAGCCTGGCTCTGCATACCAACTTGTTACGAACACTGAATCAACATGAAGATGAATGTAATACGAAAGCGATAATGAGATTAATTCGAGGAAATCCCTCTCTCCCAATTGGTTAATTCGAGGAAACCAACGTAAAACTCCCTTACACAGCAGTGCAATTCAATAACATTCAACATAGAATTTTCATTAAGATTAGTAGCCTAAATAGGATGGGTTTCCAGCAGTTATTCGGCGGGCAGGGACACAAAGTAAGAGATGATCAAATCTTTCCATTGTGTCAGAGTATCAGCTGATTAGATAAAAAACCATTCAAGTGCCAGCAGCAAGGCCTAGATTGGCCATTCGCTAGGCATTAATGCTCAAACTGGCTCCCCCAAGCCCTTATGAATTTCAGTACTCCTCTTAATCTACACTTTTTAATCTGATGACTTGATCACCATGTTCATGTAGTTTTCCATGATTGAGTAGCAATGCCGGTGTCTACCAAGTCATCTCCAACTCCATTTCTATATACTTACTGTACTCGATCGTTTTTACCATTTCATCAAGAACAGTTCACCAAGTTATTGTTTTTATGCAATCTTCCATAGTTCATGGTTAAGAATTATGCATGTAGCGCTTACATGATTACATTTTGAGTCACACAATTCTTAACCAACCATGGAAATTGAAACCCAATTTAAATCATATCTAACTCCTTTAAAATCCTAACTCATATAAGCCCCCATGTTGCATGGTGGGAGAACCTCCCTCCTCCTTCAACGGTGACCCTCACCCACTCTTACAATTGCTCCATTACATTTTTTTCTCAAAGGAGAGAAAAACAAGATTTTCGCTCACAAAATAAAGTAATTTAATTATCGTTTTTTCCTTAAAAGAAACCGTCTTTTCCTAAAAAAAAAAAAAAAAAAAAAAAAAAAAAAAAAAAAAAAAAAAAATCGACTAAACCTAAAACAAAACCTTTATTCTATTATTCGATCTAGCTTCGCCTCCACCTTCTTCTCCACCATCTACATATCTGTATCATCCTAATATATTCACCTCTCTTCCTTTCTTCGTTGATTTACCTTCAGGTATCATATTTGTCTCTGTTTGCATCTGTGATGGATTTGATTATTTTGATCAACTAGGGTTCTTTGTCTGTTTTCCCTAAGCCTGATAATTTCTGATTCAATTTTCTTTTTTAGGTTACTATGTATGTTTAAATCCGAATTAAAGTTTACCCTAAGCCTGATAATGATTGAACTAAATTGCAGAATCATGCAAAAGGATTTTAAGGGTTTCTCATTTTATTTTTAGTTTTTCTATTTTGATTCTCTCTTTATACTATTCTTATTGTTGATTTTTTTTCTTTTAATAATTGTTTGTCCGGTTTATTTACAGATGTGATTTCGGCTGAAGCTGGAAAAAGTTTATTTACATGATTGTTAAATCTAACCCTTTTTTCTCTTCCAGCTTCTTCCCCGTTCTCAACTATAGACAAACATAAGAACAATATAACCAATTTTTTTTGTTATTATTGCTTGATTAATAGTTAGGTATTCTATCTACTGATTTCTATTGTTGTTCTTTCTGACTGCCAGCAATAGTAACCAATCTAATCTCAACTCCTATCCACAGTAGCTAACCCATAAAATCAAATTTATTGCTTCTGTTCAGGTTTCATTCACATATTCTACGAGAAAAAATTGGAAGTAATTAGGGTTTTTGTTTTGCCACAGGTGAGGTTTTTAACGATACTATTACCATGCATTATTAATCTTTTATCACGATTGATTCGCATGAAGTGCTTCTGTTTAGGTTTCATTCACAGATTCTACAGGAAAAAATGGGAAGTAATTAGGGTTTTTGTTTTGCCACGGGTGAGGTTTTTAACGATACTATATATTACCATGCATTATTAATCTTTTATCACGATTGATTCGCATGAAGTGGTCAATTCTATGTATTCTTCATAACTTTTTGTTCTCTTTGCATTACTGTTTTGCTTTCCTCCAAGTGTTCAAGGCAGATATGGCAGAAAAAGATTCTCAGATTTCTCTTACCTGCCTAAAAGTAATATATTGCTTAACATTGTTCTTTTTACGTTTTATGTTCTGTGTGTGTTTAGTTAACTGCTTATTGTTTTTGTATTGGTGTTTATGTCATCTCTAAGAAATAATTTGTATCATGGTAGAGAAAGGACGCAGAAGTGATAGTGTTACAGATTAGCGAGAGGTACAGCAGATAAAAGGTTTGTCACAGTAACAATTAACAGCTACAAGTATGGTGCCCGTTCAGGTTGCTTACTACATTCTCTCTTATTGTTACCGCCTCCTCTCATCACCTTTTTTCGATTCTCTTCTTTTACTTGATGTTTCTTCTTCTTTTTACCTGCATGTTTTGGTTAGAATTATTTTTCTTCTTTGTTTTTTTGTATCACAGGTTATATAATACACGGATCTACAAGATATGGATGTGCTAGAGGTTTTTTCATAGATTGTGGATTATCGGTGTTGATTTTTTTTCATGGTTTTTTCTCATAGGAGTTTTTTCAATTACGAACTAACTTTGTTGCATTAAGCTAATTATTATCTATTTAAGAGGATAATTAGTTAATACTGGAAGCGATGTTTAAAGCCCATTCAAGTTCAAGAGAGCTAGACAAAAACCCTTAGTTATGTGTTAAAGATAATAATTGAAATAACTCTAATCTATGTCACATGTTCAAGTTCCTAACGCGCTAATCATCCATAAGTGGTGTACTCCCTTTCTTTAGCAGTGGTTTTTAGTTAGCATGGTCTCTAAAGTCATTCGAGCATTAATTTGAAACGTTTTGTATATATGTGCTGCTTTTGCAGATTTGAATACTATTTTAGAGAAATCTAAGGTGATAATACTAACCCATCGAGAAAAGAAGAAGGTGATAATACTAACCATTTGTTATCAATAAATAATTTTAGTCGTTTTCAATTAATTATACATTTATGGCCTGGGTTGCAGGGAGGTGCTGGAGGAGTCATGGGTGTCTATAGAATCCTTATTGAATTGTTCTTTTCAAAATTAGGCTTTGGTATGGTTCTTATGGAAGTACCTCTAATAATATAAATATTGTTAATACTTTTAAATTTTATTAACTTGCGTAAGCGTATTTGTATACTTGATGGGAATATTTTACAGTGTTTGGAGTAATGCTGCAAGTGGCTCAAAGACATGCAGACTCGGCAAGGTGGATAATTATTCATATCATTACTTTTGTGTTTTAGTTCAATGATACATCAATTTTATTTAATGAGTTTCTAAAATTGGATCATGATACTGACTTTTTTTATTTGATATGTAAGAGTCATTATATTGTGTTTCAACGTGCAACTTGGTAGTGAACTTGAACTGAAAGATATATTAGGAACGAAGAATGAAACATTTGCAATTGAAAGAAAACAAATAGCGAAGAACAAACTAATGCATACATTTTAATTTAGCTTCCTGAGAAGTTGGAGGTCTGTTCATTGTAAAAATATTAGAAAATTGTAGGTCGAAATGAGTTAGACTATAAAAATGAAAAAAAAAAAAAAAACACTTGCAAATCCCATGTAGTTGATAAAATTGGATTAAGAGAATTTGGATTTAATTTTGTCAAGAAATTAAGTCGTTCTGTTTCAATTTAAAACATGACATACATTTTGGTGGTTAGTTAATTACAACAGTATATGTTTTTTATACTGGATAAAGAAATCAACTAATCGAATGTTTTGAATTGCCTGTAATTTCAAACAACTATGCCAAAGACTTATTTTATGATCCTATACTGGTGGAATTCTTGCTTGGTGAAAGGATTATTGTGAATGGTATTTAACTCTTAACTTCTCCTCATTGATTTTTCTCCAATCCTAAAAATAGTTTTGTTTACTTTTCTAGCTTATTGTTAGTGTCCAAATTCTTGGACCAGCTGATAAAAAGAGTAGCGTTAAATTTAGATTATGAGTTCGAAGGGGACTGAGGGTCTGAGCTGGTGAGTTATATAGTATACTTGATTTTTTTTTTCACGGTATAGTTCAGTTGGTAGCTTAGATGACAAGGTTTACAGCTTTTGAGGATGGTGCGATCTTGCAGGATGAAGGAACTTGGCTGCTCGGTCTTCATCTAGCTCCCCAAATTTTGAGATTGGATACTCTAAAGCATGAAAGAGATGGACTAGCTTATGGTGAAGTCTGGGTGTCAGTTTAACCATCGTTTTACAAATGACCGCTCACCTGATTGAAGATCAAGGACTTGAATATTGGGTTTGAGGGTTACTGGGTTATCTCTAAATTAGTTGTTCACTTTTTTGGCTTTGTCGCTACTGTAGTTGAAAATATCAAGTGCATCTTCAAGGTTACGTTTTAGCAGTCGTGCAACCGTAATGGTAGAGGTTTTGACTTTTATATTGTTAATGTGACAGTTGGGTATCAGTTTAGAAAGGACTGGAAATTCTGGACATGATGCTTACTTTGAAGGGATTAATTCGTTGCCATCTTTGTTAATTTGTTAAGGGTGTTTAATGGTTGCAATTATGTAAGAGAATGACTCAAATTCATGTAGTTGGTGAATCCCAAGTCTTGCAGTGTACCAAGTCTTGAAGTGTTAACTACTTTCATCTTCTACACCAACCTTTAATAGATTTATGTATACTATAATAAAGCTAACAGCTGTAAAATTTGTATTCGGCATTCTGTGCATCCTTGCGCCTCACCTGGTGTGTTGCGACACACTTTTGAATACTGTTCAACCAATTTCACAATATTTAGTGATTTTTTAATTTATTTTGCCTTTGGTAAGTGGATTTCAATTTTCCGCTTATTTCGGGACTAGCATTCATGTTTGCACATATGTAAAACATACACTTATCATCTTACTAAGGTATATTGTATGAACCTGTTGTGCAATTCTTTTCGACGTTTGTATGTAGCGAAAATATGGTGGCCCTCCATCATTTCTGTGTAGGGCCAAAAGGATAAATTTTAATATGAAGTAGGAATATGGGTGGATGTTGAGCCCAAACAACATGTTAGGCTATTGTGCTGAGAGCATTCTACCTCTTTTGGCCTTCCGAGTCGACTAATGAATCCCTAATAGGATGTATCATATTTTCGAAATGTATGGCAACAGGGCGGGGCGAAGCTGTGCAAAAATTCATCAGGACGGGGCGAGGCGAAGCCGAGCCACACCTAATCAAAATGTATCACGATGTGGCGAGGCGAAGCCCCACGCCACCTAATAAATTTTTTTGCAAGGGCATATAAAATATGATTAAAAGAAGGAAAAAATGCCCGGTGCATAGCACGGGCACAAAATCTAGTGTTCTATTATGGGAGTTAAGAATACAAACACGTGTCGATTTGTGAATGGCTGGGACACATGTATAGGGACTTTCCCGGTAATAAAACTTGTCATCTTATGAATGGCGAGGACAACACATAACTGGTCCAATAAATGAGCAAAGCGGTCGGATCCTGCTTTTACTAAAATGAGCTGAGCACTGCTTCAAAATCAGTCAAAAAACTATTACCGTTACGGGTATATATTTTTGCAGGACTCAAAAAATTACTCCTACATAAACACCAACAACAAACATTAGGGACTAGGGTGCTGCTAGATTTGTTAAATTAATAAGGTGCCTCCTAGCTCATAAGATAGTCAGCTTGGTGATGGATTTTGGTGTTTTTGTTTCAATTATTTTTTCTTGTTTTCCGCTACTTTCTGCCAAATCTGTAAATAGATTTGATCCTGCCTTTTCCATCAAGTCCAGACAGAACCTTGAAAAACGCGTGAGTTTACTTTAATCTATCTTGGCTTCATTTTTTGTTATACAAATTGTTAAAGTAGTGTTTCTCAAATGGTGGTTGGCATATCATATTTCTTTTATTTCTGTCTCTTGCGGATGGAACAGGATACTACAAGATACAATCTTCATCGCACATACAGATGGTTCATTATATAATGTGGATACGCAATCTGGAGATGTCAACTGGGTGTTCTCAACAGGAGAACCCCTTTGGTCCTCGTTTCAAGCCTTCTCAAATTCAGATTCTCATTCAGATTACGATTATATAGATGTTGAAGATGAGTCAACGTTGGTTGTGAAAGGGTCGGACGGTAAAGTAAAACATGTAAGTCATTGCTCATTACAGTTTATGAACAAATGTAAGCAGTTTTTCATTGTTACTGATTTTTGAATTTGATCTCTTTTTTCGTTGCTTTTTATGTGTTCCAGAAACTGGCTGACACAGTGGACCAACTTTTAAGTAAAGTCAGTTCTGCGCCTAATAATTTTGCTCGGCAAACCGTCATTGGTAGCAGGAGAACGGAAGTATATATCTTAAATGCCAATTCTGGGAGGCGTGTTTCGTTGCATAATCTAGCTGCCAGCAGGAAAGAAGAGGGTAATGCAAATCATGAGAGCTTGGTTGAATCCAATGTTGTGGAGACAGGTGGGCAGATATGTGTCGTAAGGACTACCTACTGCTTTCAGTCAATCTCGAGCTCAGGTGAACCCAGATGGGATCTGAACTATTCTGAATATAGGATTGCTCAACATTCACAAGGAGTTGATGATGAATATTAGTCGAAACTCCATGCATACAAGGAATGGGCTTGGTTGGGATTATAAACGCAATACCTTGGAACCATTGTCAATACCTATGCCTCCAAGCTTTTAGTCGGGATCATAGTGATGCAGATGAACAACACGCAAAAGAGAAACAAGAATTATGATTGTGCAGCACAAGCTAGCACTACCTGGTCCAAACACTGATGTGAAAGGGCACTAATAAGACCTCGCATAGCCTAGAAGCTAAATTTTTCTAAGAGGTAAATGAGTAATTAAGCTAGAGTCGTCCGAATTGATCTAATATTACAGGTTCAGTCCCTAAAAATGTAGGACTGTGTTTTGTTTATCTTATTTTTATTTCTTTGACATAAAAAGTATGAAGAGTGTTCAAGTTACTCTGCGCCATATCTGTTGCGTTAGAGAATGTTTGAGATAATAAGATTCGGTCAATTGCATTCATCCTGCACTTTTTAACATGCTAAAAGAAGACAAGCTTTACATTTACTAAAAATATGCTTAGTGGTTTGCATTTCGTAAGTTGTTGCAGAAGCAACAAGAGTATTGGAAAACCCATGATAACTTTGTTAATTAATCAGTTGCCTGCCGTAGCATCTCAAAAATCTACATGGTTGCATTCTTCCTTCCATAATATCGCTGCTCGTTGGTGTGGTGCTTGTTTACTTGGATTACCCCACGGCTTTGCACCTCCTTCACGGGTTTTGATTCGAGTAACATCCAAAGATTTAATTAAACTGGACGTTCCTGGTGGATCTAGCGTTTCTGCACCCACCCACTGTCGCACCTTTTAACTGATCATAACATTTTCGTCCCATGTGCCATCGGCCGTGCATGTCTTTCAATTTTCTCCCATGGCTCTCAATGAAACGAAGCTAAATATATGAGGAATTGCTCTAACAGCGTTGAAATACCTAGTTAACACCTCATCTTCATCGGAAATCATCTTCAAAGTAGTTGTAGTAAGGTCAATAAAGCACATTAAAATCGCACAACAATATGATTTCTCTAAGTGAAATCGGCTGATACCACCAGCCATCAGGAACCGCGCCTTTAAAATCCCTGTCAAAGTCCTCTTAGTTATAAGGAATCTCATTTGATTTGGCCATAACCACCTCCGTGAACAAGTACAAAATGTGATGTCTCCAATTCATCAATTTTCAGTTCATGTGTGTGTTTTCCAATCAATTACTCTAGTGAGAATAGTCATTCAACAACAACAACTAAAAAACAACAAAAAGGGGCAAATTGATAAGTGAAAATTGATAATAGATATCTGATTAATAAGCTGATGGGATTAAAGAATAGTATCAGAAATTGATTGTGCCCTAGAACTTGAACTCCTTGGTAAAGTTTGTTTCTTTGCATTATTATTGGTGTATCTTAATGAAATAATCGATCGAATGCACCCCCTTTCTGTTGCTGAAATTAAACAGCAGCAGCAATTGCATATTTTTGATTAAGTAGATTTCTATTCCATCTAGAAGATCGATTATTATTATCTTTGCTGTAAGAACAATAACGTTTTGAATTTTTTAACTACTGAATTTTTTTTCGGAATAAAATTGAATTAAAACCCATATTCATAACTTCAAACAAAAGATGAAATCCTAAGAGTCATAATTGTTCTAGAAGTTTTTAAAGGGAAGAAGTCAATAATCGAATGTGCTAATGATGTCAATGAAATTCTGGGAATAAAGTTGTTCCGGGAGAGACGATGCCAATGAAATTCTGGGAATAAAGTTGTTATGGGAGAGACGATAGAGAGTTCCGCAGTATTAAGATTTCCGGACAATAAAAATAATAAAAACTATAAAAAGAAAAGCCGGAAAAAAAAGGTGGTTTTGAAGAATTTTTTCCCG
Source organism: Papaver atlanticum (assembly GCA_023531105.1). Classification (NCBI taxonomy): domain Eukaryota; kingdom Viridiplantae; phylum Streptophyta; class Magnoliopsida; order Ranunculales; family Papaveraceae; genus Papaver; species Papaver atlanticum. Next base: position 1,925,649 of record JAJJMB010003726.1, on the reverse strand, counting down.
GTTTTGTAGACTATTTTCAACTAATTAACAGAGCCGGAATGTGCACCTGGTTTATAGGGGTGCACAGAGTCGCACTAATATATAAGTTCGTATTCGTTCTTATATATACGTTTAGCCTTCTCGTAAATTTCATCAAGTTGTTTAAACTTTGGGTTATCCCTTTCATCCTCAAAATCTTCAAAACCGTTGCCAACCATTTCTGTTTCTTTTGCTCTTTCCATTTGTTGTTCGATTTCTTCTTCATCTGATTCAAATAGATGTTTGAACATAGTTTTCAGTTTCTTTGGAAAACATGGTGATAGGCGAGGTCCCTTATCTTCTTTGCCACTATTGTTCTTGATGTTGTTCATCTTCTTCTCGTTGTTGTTGTTGTTGAGTTTGGTAATGGTAGTAGTATTGGATTGATTTTTTGTGCACATGTACTCGCGGATAAATCTCTTGTGGGCTGCTGTAGCCATTTTTCTTTGTTGATTAATCAATATGATGATGAATCTGTAGTGGTATTTGTCTTAAAACTCTTAACTTATATATACATATCATTTAAGAATAAATCTTAATAATTAAGAAGAAATCTGATGAGGAAGAAAAATTAATTTAGAAAAATATCATTATCATAATTTGCTTTATTGATCATTCTGCCACTGTTATGGCGTTCCCTATTTTATGGGAGACTTAAGTACGACAGGCAAGACTTATGTGTGAAAACATGTAAACCACTTCATACAATTTTCTATACATTTGTCATGGACATGTGGTATACCTTGTGTTGTCTTATTATTGGGTTTTCTTTTGTTCAATCAAATATTTTATTATTTCCAAAAACGATGCATTTTCGATTTATTAATCAGTAGATCATTTTTACTCAAAATCTTAGGATATATAAATTTATTACGCTTTTATTTTCATTTGGTAATCACTAATTATATAATAATTAGTATTTATTAACTATGAAATTAGAAAATCAATGATAATGGTTTAGTATTTCGATATCGATATGGTTTTTGCTAGGAAAAAATTGTTTTGCAAGGACTAAGATTGGACTAGTAATTGACCTATGAAGAGTCAAAACTAGGCTTAAGATAGGTTTGGCCTCTCAAATACGGGTGCGAGATTGACGGGTGAATGCAAATTTGGTATCACATGCTGTAGGACGATTTAAGATATTCACCCCAGTCTAATCCATACCACTCGATTTAACATCCACGAGTGAACCGATAAGCGGTGTGGATTACTTTTAAAACTTAAATTATTGAAATTCAAGTACAAGTAATAATTACAACATAACAAGAGTAACGTAATGTCTTTTGCCAATAGTAAAATATTTAACAATATAACAGATTCTGATCAATCCAAAATTGATATTTCTGAAAAATCTTTGGGTCTTCAAATGAAATAAATGAAAGATAAAATCAAAAACAGGAAGAAAAAAATAAGAAATCATCAAATGGGGAAGTGGGAAACAACACTCTCTAGCAGGAAAAGACTAAATTCTAATCAATATGAAATTATATATGTTGCCTACAAATTCTCTATAGTAACCTTGATATATAAGTATAACATCAAAAGTAGAGGGGTATTCAACATATATATATAGCCAATATCAATTTTAGGGTTGGATTTTTTAATAGCAGTTCTCTTAATAAATGAATGCATGATTTGGAAAGTGACGTATGTGTATTATAAATAGGCTCGTGGAGTCTTTACTTCTCTCTCCACACCGCAAGGGAAGATTGAACGACTACGGTCAAGCCAAAGCGGGAAATTCAACCGTATCTCTTTCCTTCTCTCTCCCTCCCAGGCGGTGACACGTGTGAATAGTTACAGAAATCAGGAAAATCAAACAAGGGAACTTCGTCCTGGATAGAGCATGGAAGAGGGCATCAGAAGATCTGGAAAAGGCGACTAGGGGACTTGTAGCAAGCGTACAAGTCAGAAATTGCTAATCAAAGACAAGGGGACTTGCAGATATATGCAAGACTTTAGCAGGAAGCGTTTATGTCTGACTAGGGGACTCGCATTGAGCGTGCAAGTCAGAAATCGTTAAATCAAAGACAATGGGACTTGGAGAAACATGCAAGTCTCAACTGAAAGCGTTTTAAGAAGAGCACAGCGTCAAAGGCACCACGATGACGGAACTGTAGACTGTTGGGAAGACTAAACTCCTCGCCCAAACAGCCAGGGGACTTAATGTAGATACCCGGAAAATATCAGAGGATGGCGTCAGCATAGGCGTCAGCAAGCTAGATGAGGTGTAAGGAGATCATGAGCACTTCCTTCTTTTGGAGCAGTCTAACTAAGGAGGATAGAAGGGATCTCCCCTTATCCTGGGAAGAACTGTGAAATAGTACTTTCCCTTAGTGGAATACACGTGCATGGTGCAGAGTAAGGGAGCTTGCTGAGCAAGACAGAAAAAACACGTGTACAATTATGAGAAGAGGGGCTTACAGAAACAGGATAGGAAAGGACACACAGTCAACATTCTATTTCTTAGGAAATGTCTATAAAAGAGGGTTCGTCCCCAACTAACAAACTCAGTGGTAATCTTGTGGAAAACTGTGTTCTAGTTTCTAAAAATAGTCTCTATACCTTACTTTATCTGTACCCTTGTATATCATGTACTGTGTAGAGTAATAAGAGATATGAATATAATGATTGAACAAACTAATCTCTTCTGGAATCCTGCAGATGTTTCTTCTTCTATAATTTGGAGGGAGAAACTCAGGGTTTTCATGTAAATGAAATTGTGAAAAAATCAATTAATGAGCGAATACTTGGTTGAATATTTAGTTGAAGCCCATCTACTTCAGAATGGGGGTATTTGTTAGTTGGTGACTTGTTTTATGCTAAGGGGTAGTGCCATAGCAGTGTGGTAAGACTATCCCCTAGTGCATAGCAGTGTGGCCAGTCCATATTTTGCTCCGTCCCTTACGCTTAACTTGAGCCCTTAAACTTTCCTTGTGCAATTAATTGAAAAGAAATAATTTAAGTTGTTGCTAATAAATGAGGGAAATTAAAAGAGAGGATTGAAATTCATGCACTTTCACCAGGTTACGAACAAAATTAATGACAATTTATAGAAGTAGATGAAACGGATCTGGGCAAACTCCTGTCTTTATCACACTGAACATGTATATATAGAAGTATTTTAGTTCCTAGTTTTACATCAAACGATTGAAATACATCTCAAATCAAATCAGAAGTAAAACAATTAGAATGGCGAAGTTGGTTAATGTTTCATTGGTTCTTGTTTTGTTTGTGGTTTCTCACAAATTAAGATATGATGACAGAAAAAAAACACCAGCTTATCACCAGACAATAACGTAACCTCTCCCTCTTGATAACTGTTGTGAAGAAGATGGAGTAGAGATAAGAACCCTAACAAATTACCCACGGAAGGGGGTGGCGGGGGTGGCGAGTGGTGGTAGAAAAGGTCAAACCTAAACTACGGTTTACCGGAAAATGTTACTTTTTTGGTCAAGTTATGTAGACAATAGTCAACTAAAAATCGTCCCCGTAAATAACATAAGTCGGCCCTGTGAACAGTAGCAGTCATTATTTTCTGTAAATGAAATGAAATTACCACCGATAAATTTGAATTGAGAACACGTTTAATCTTAAAAATGCCGATTCGGTCCCATGGGCACTCCGAGTACGAGTCATATGATCCTATCACCACCACAGAGTCTAGGAACTGTGGAAGTCTACAACAGAAGGGCGAATTGGGAAGGGTTTTAGGGTTTATCAAATCAGAAAAAAAACTTACAGAATAATCATCAGATTAAGCAATGGGGTTCTAAATTTTGATGGGTTTCAAAATGCAGTCTCATTTCTCAAAGAAAAAGAGGTAACATTTCAATTTATAATAATACTTCATCATCAGCGGCAGTAGTCACTACGGGAAAAACTATCATTGACGACTACAGATTAGAGTTGTAATACCCCTACGACAACTCTATTTTATACATTGTGGAGGGAGGGTTGTAGAAAGTCCAAGCTTTTCTACAATGTTTGACTAAGAGTTATAAAGGGAGTTGTGGTTCAAGTTTGGACTACCTTTTGCTTCAATTGTGATTGTCTTTCGATTTTTTTTAAAGCCTAACACAACTCTTATTTATATTGTAAGACTTGATTGCACAGCTTTTAATCTATGTAGTAAAATTCTTTAACACAACTTCTCTAATGATTGTTAGAGTGGTTGAAAAATCTCGCACAACTCTTATTTATATTATTATACTTTCTTTCACAACCTTTGTGTAGAAAATTACGCTAAAACCGAATTGCCAAAAGTAATTCACATTCACATTAACCTGCTAGTGTAACACATTTACATTCATTCAAGTTAACCTGCCACTCCAATTGCATTACCTAGCTAACTTCAAATTACCTTGTATGAAAGTGTGTTGTGCAACGAAAGAAAAATAAATGATAGATTCTTTGAACAAAACTAAAAATATCATATAAATCGTATAACGCAGTTATTGGCCTCCCCTACAAATGTGGCAGTAGCATACACGTTCCAGTATGGTAGTCTGGATTACATTGTTAGATGGACGTGATCTGTTTTTGCTGCACACTCTCTTATTGGTAAACCAAACGATGATTATGAGGAACATAACGATAGATGATACCGTAGAGGCACTGGCTTAGACGTTAAGTGTCATAGTTCTCAATGAACTTCATATCAATTGGCCTAGCTTTAGCACCTGCAAATCTCTGGTACTCTTCAAGTACAGCAGGCAAACACCAGTTCTGCATTTTCCTCAAACAGCCAATAACACATCCCGTCCTATGCTGTTGTTCATGCAAAGGAAAATTTATCAGAAAATGAATACCGCTCAATCATTGAGAACTGATAAGAAATTAATTTAATAAATACCTGTGGATGAACTCGAGGCGGTGCAATGGTCTTCAAGTTTACAGACTGAAAAAGATCAAGAAGGAAGATCAGGATACAGTTCAGATTATCAGGATAGTTTTCCATATACGTAGCAGGTGTACTAAAGTACGGTAAAGAAGAAAAACCAGATAATAAATCAAGTAATAGATGGAACTACTAAAACAGAAAACACTAAACGGACCTAATTCTCTACTCTTCCGCGAGTCTTTTCCCTCGGATTCAGTTTACCCCTACACATCCCACAGTTTTCAACTGCTGAATATTGATGCCAGTTAAGCGACAAAAATCATCAAGGAGAACAGACCAATACAATTATAGTTCTGATCTTTCCAAGTAGAACCTAGTCGAACCTCAGCTAGTAACTAACAAATCTAGAATCTGTCATTGGATTAGACTTTAAATCAATGACCCAGACAAAATAAACATAAACATCACTACAAAGAAGAAAAACTAGATATATAAATGTAAGGAAAGCATAACAGACCTGAAGAGCGAGACAAACATTATGACAGGCAACTCCAGTCCAACTAGCAGCATCAGGAACACAACTAGCTGAAACTAAGTCTTGGCAAAAATGCCACAGTCCAAGCCATCTTGTCATGAGCTGTACCACTAATCTTTTCCAATTCCGGCAACCCATACCCATGGCAGAGCACTTAGCTTCGTGTTTCAATTCAGAATCAAACCAGTTTCTTGTCCTTCCTCAACTGAGCCTGACTTAGCCTATTGCATCCTCCACATTAATTCACCTAAGCATACATTTCAGTTTCAATTTCAGCAGCATCAAATCAACTATTAGCTGAAAAATACTGTAAAGGAACATAGATTCCACCATGGACCTCTAACTTCAACTACACCCACAGTTATTTCATTTTAGCCAGTTATCTAAACGCTAATTAACAGTTGTTTAAGTTGCAGCCATTTAAAAGAACAGGGTTAAGTGAAACTAAACGCTAGCATGAATGTACTCAGAACTCAACCATAGAGTACTATGATGGAACACAAATTACACCATGAAACAAGAGTAGTTTCCAACTAGTGATTCAAACACCGATGTGTATGATAAACAGAAGCAGTGTAAAAGAGCACCATAGAGGAATGGTTACAAGGGTGCCTGAATTCTACTTCTTTGGCATCGAATACTAGTACTAAACCAATTATAAAAGTTGGAATTACATTTCCATCACAACAAATCCATTTTCAACTGCATAATGCTAAAAACCAACATGGACATTTCACATGAACAATTCCACAATAGTCCACAACTGTCGCTACTATGTGGTTACAAGAATATATGGCAGCAGTTTGCATTATTAAGCTTGTGTCCACAACTAGCTAATTATGCAAAAGTGTTTTTACTTATCACAATATATGGCAGCATTTTAAGTTCATGGATGAATGGCTACAAGAATGTCTAAATGCACCACTTTGGCATTTAGCACTTACTTCAAGACAAACCCAAATGTCACTTTGCATGATGCTAAAACCCAAAATAGGCATTACACATTAAACAAATTCACCAGATTCCACAACATTGGATTCCAGCTAGTTTTCATTTTTTTTGCTCAGCTGGATTACAGCTAGTTAACTCACACTATTACACAAAACTAAGAAATGCTTCACTCTATGACGACAAGCTCATTGCTATCAACACAAACACTCACTTAAACAAGTAAAAATGAAGTTAATCATAACCCATAATTAGCTACTTATAAACAAAAGTGCAGGGCACATACCCTACGCTTGAAGCGTGTAGGTGGGTCACGGTTCCTCTTCTCTCTAGAACGAACTCTCACCACATGTGAATGAATTGCACAGGAGGACACCATTTAGCACTTCCATTTCCAACTGTAGCTCTAGCACCATGTACCATTCCCTGCATCTCAGCACCAATTCTTCCATTCTATTGCACCACCAAGTTGTTGGTCCATTAGGGAAACGGTAAACAATCATCGTAGATTGAACAACAGAAACTTGTTGCTGCTGAGTTTGTTCTTGAGGACTACATGCCTGATCTTTTTCTGGTGGACTAGACGACTTGCGTGCTTGCATTTGTTTCCTAGGACCTGCAGGAAGTTCAGGTGTAAACAATCAAAATCAGCTAACACAACATTGCAGATTCAAGGGTTTGCTTATATTAGCACATACAAGTGCTTACAGACTAAAATCATTACCTCTCACTGGTGTAAGCTTTTTGGGAGCTGAATTGCAAGGTCTCTTAGCAAATGGAGGGTCATCAGGCGCCTTTCTAGAGCATCTTCTTTTGTTTCCAGACGTAATGCTGCTGATTATTGGAGTTGGGATAGCAGTAATTTCGTTTGTGGAATTGGTTAGCAATGGATTCCAGTTCATTGTAGGGGTTTTGTAGATGGAGTTGCCTGTAATAATAAAAACACATCAACACATCATTTCCTTTACCCTAAAAACATCTACAACCAAGGATTCATTCCACGTTCGCACTCAACACAATGTTAAAGAATACCTGTGGTTGGTTGAGTAGCAAACTGTATCTCCCTTTAACCATGACTAGCAGCTATAGATTCAAACAAACCCTAACTAACTAATTTGGGAAGAACAGGGGATTAGGGGTTCTGAAATCCCAGGTCAGGAACTTTAAAACCAAACTCATACAGTCATCTATTCTTTAATTCCAAACAAAACGCAATTCAATATAATCAATTTCTAAACCGAACACATTCAAAAACAAGGTAAATTAAGAACCCTAATTACCTTAAATCGATCCCCAAAGGAGAAATTGCAGGAGAGATTGTTCACCGCAGTCTTACCATGTTCATTACCTTCCCCCTGTAACTAAATCTCGATTCTTATCTTGGTTCCAGGTCTAAAAATCAAAACCCTAATTCTTTGATTCTTCATCTAAAAACATTTCCACAACTAAAATTAAACAATACCCTTTTGTTTCTTCATCAATTAATACTCGATCTACTTATCGATTTCATTCAATTCAAAAGTCAAATTCAAAACCCTAACTGCTTCTCTCTGTTGATCACGAATCCATAACTATCCCTTGTCGTTCTCTTCCATCAATTGATTCTCTCAAACCGAATCTCAATCTCATCTCTCAAACAGCAGCAGCCAGCAGGAGACGAGAGGAACTGGGGAGAAGAAGAAGAAAGAAGATGAAAGAGTAAGGGGCAGTGCTATCCCGCACTGTCGCTTATAAATGCTTTATAAGCTAGCAACGCTCCTGCCGTTAGATTATATGATCTCGTTACAGGTTAGTTTAGATTAAAGAGATAAGTTATCAAGTAAACATTTAATTACAGGCAGTCCCTTCAAGTTTTATTCTTTAAGATTGTAGGTCCCTGCAACAATTTAACCGCGCCACCATTTCAATCACTATTAACATCACCACCCATTTCAAAAGATTCGTTCCAGGGAATTTCCCACTGCATTTAACCTCAAGTACCACTTTCAGTTCAATCTTCGTTTCATCTAACCCAAAATCTCCTCAAGACATTTAAACCCCAAAACTAGAAATCACTCGGACAAAATTGAAAATCAATTCCTATCAGAAACTATGTTTTTTTCACAAAAAAGGCTAAAATTCTTATCAGTAAAAACTAATTCAGATGAAAAAATTGAAAACCAATTCCTATCAAACAACAATATTTTTTCACAAAAAAAAATCTAAAATTCCTATCACTAAAAACCAATTCAGATGTGGGTTTTCAGTTTTCGCAACAAAGATTGAAACTTTTTTTGGTTTGAGTAGTTATAGATAGTGATTGATATGATTATGATAACATTATGATGAGTTCGGGCTTGCTGCTTTAGGGTTCAAAATGGATTTAGCCAAAACTGTTATGTGAATATTTTGAGGATAATAAGGATTTTGTGTTGATGATATTAATGATCAGATGGGAGATGGATCTGTTGTTTCTGTAAATCAAAATCAGCATCCATTTTTAAATTAAGGTTCACTTTTCTTTTTGTTTCGATCCAAATTTCCAAAACAAAAACAAAAAAACGGGGAGGATTTCCTATTTCTTTTCATTAAATTTTTTTTTTGCAAGGAATAGCGGTAAAGGAAAGATGGAGAGATCTAGAGAAGAAGGCGTTGTTTTTAAATGAGAGGGACTTCTTTGTAAATTATATTTGTCTAACAGCTGTACCGTGAGCGATGGGCACTCGTGATCCAATGGGCAAAAGGTCGCTAGCTTATCATGCTTTCCCACGGTGTCGTGCGGGATAGCATTAACCAAGAGTAAGGGAGGTGGAAGATGAGAGAAAGAAAGAAAAAAATTATGTAAAAGAATTTGGAAGGTGTAGATTCGTTTTAGGATGCTCATACGGATTGCAGAATTAAGGGACGGTGTAGATTCGCTTTAGGATGCTCATACGGATTGAGAAGCTTATGTGTTTCTCTTTGTGCTAGTTCAAACTCGTGTGTTCGATTTTATTATCAACTTTCGATATGAAAAAAAATCCAAAAAATATATTAATAAATTTATGATATTATTATCGACCTTCAGTTATAAAAAAAATTCCAAAAATATATGGAAATGAAGCAGGAAAAATAAGAAAGTGTGTTTTCTTTGTGCTTTTGTGCTTCCGGTTTGAATTTCGACTAGTCACATGGGTCATGAAGCAATTTTGACTAGTCATACAGGTCATGAACTTCAAATGTGGTATAACGACGTACAAAATATGAACCAAGAAGCTTCGGGTGGGTTCTGACTTCAAACTTAGAAGGATACATCATCGAAATCGATAAATATGAAGCTCAGTGTCGATTCAAACTTCAAATATGGTATAACAGCATACAAACTATGAACCAAGAAGCTCCGGATGGGTTCTGACTTCAAACTTATTAGGATACATCATCGAAATCGATAAGTATGAAGCTCAATGTCGATTCGAACTTCAAATGTGGTGTAACGGCATACAAACTATGAACCAAGAAGCTCCGGATGGGTTCTGACTTCAAAGTTAGGAGGATACATCATCGAAATCGATAGATATGAAGCTCAGTGTCGATTCGAACTTCAAATTCGGTATAACGACTTACAAACTATGAACCAAGAAGCTCTGAGAGGGTTCTGACTTCAAGCTTAGCATGATACATCATCAAAATCGATGAATATGAAGCTCAGTGTCGATTCAAACTTCAAATTCGGTATAACGACTTACAAACTATAAACCAAGAAGCTCTGAGAGGGTTCTGACTTCAAACTTAGCATGATACATCATCAAAATCGATAAATATGAAGCTCGATGTCGATTCGAACTTCAAATTCAGTATAATGGCATACAATCTATGAACCACGAAGCTCTGAGAGGGTTCTGAATTCAAACTTAGCATGATACATCATCAAAATCGATAAATATGAAGCTCAATGTCGATTCCCACTTCAAATTCGGTATAATAGCATACAATCTATGAACCACGAAGCTTCGGGAGGGTTCTGACTTCAAACTTAGCAGGAAACTTGGTAAGAACGATGAATCAATCCATTTACAGGTAAGATTCCATCGAAATATTCTCTGAAACCTTAAAAAAAACCTCTTCTGGCAACTTCGAGGCATAACCTGGCTCCGGGATCGAAACCTGGCCGTGAGTGGACCACTATAAGCTGGAAACTTGGTAAGAACGACGAATCCATTTATTTACAGATAAGATTCCGTCGGAATATTCTCTGAAACCTTAAACAAACCCTCTTCTGGCAACTTTGAGGCATAACCTGGCTTCGAGATCGAAACTTGGCCGTGAGTGGACCACTATAAGCCGGAAACTTGGTAAGAACGATGAATCCATCCATTTACACGTAAGATTCCATAGGAATATTCCCCTAAACCTTAATTAAACACACTCCTTTTTGTCAACTTCGATACTGAACCTGGCTCCAAGCTTGAAACCTAGCCGCGAGTAGACACTATAAGTCGAAAACTTTGTAAGAACGATGAAACCACCCATCTATAGGTAAGAATCCATCGGAATATTCTCTAAAACCTTAAACACACCCCTTTTCGTCAACTTCGATACTAAACCTGTCCCCGAGCTCGAAACCTGGTCGCGAATGCACTATTAATAGTTGGAAACTTTGTTAGAACGATGAATCCACCCATATACAGGTAAGAATCCATCGAATTATTCCCTGAAACCTTAAACACATCCATTTTCGTCAACTTCGATATTGAACCTGGCTCCGAGCTCGAAACCTGGCCGCGAGTGGACTACTATTAGTCGGAAACTTCATAAGAACGATGAATCCACCCATCTACAGGTAAGATTCCATCGGAATATTCTCTGAAACCTTAAACACACCCCTTTTCGTCAACTTCGATACTGAACCTGGTTCCGAGCTTGAAACCTGGCCGCGAGTGGATTACTATAAGTTGGAAACTTCGTAAGAACAATGAATCCACCCATGTACATGTAATATTTCATCGGAATATTCCCCAAAACCTTAAACACAACCTATTTCGTCAACTTCGATACTGAACCTGGCTCCGAGCTCGAAACGTGGCCGCGAGTGGACTCCTATAAGTCGGAAACTTCGTAAGAACGATGAATCCACCCATCTACAGGTAAGATCCCATCAGAATATTCCCCGAAACCTTAAACACACCCCTTTTTGTCAACTTCGATATTGAACCTGGCTCGAAAATTTTCGCTGTAACCCTACGATGACCTTTATTAAAGGTTGCGAAAGGGGGTTGTAGAAAATAGTTTTTATCAGAATACATAAAAAATTTAGCAGAAGTGCATACCAAACTAGTTTTTAGCAGAATAGAGAAAAATTTAGTAGAAGTGAATAAAAATTTAGCAGAAGTGAATAAAATTTTGCAGAAGTGAAATTTTTTTTAGCAGAAGTGAATAAAATTTAACCATCCATTACAAATTTTTTATAGAAGTGCATTGTCATTGTAGAATGTATGTGATTGTTTACAGAGAAGGCTTCGCGCTGTTTGCGGCTCAGATGACTAAGCCTTATTTTTGAACATCATATTTTGTTATTGCAACTCTAATAAAGGTTGTCAGAGGTTGTCATGAAGTTAGTATAAAAAAGAACCACAAACCAGACAGAATTGTGATAGTGTAGGCATGGTTGATGGTGCGGACTTGCATGCAAGAGGCTCAGGATCAAATCTTCCCTGCAACCTCATTTTCCAACATCTTATATTTTTACTTCAACAACTCTTATAAAGGTTGTTATACATTTTAATTAAAAAAACGCACAAAAAAATCCAAACTTGTGAAGTTTAAGGAAGGTTGATGAGTTAGACTAAAGCATAGTAGGTTCATGGTCGAATCCCTATAACACTATTTTTTATTATCATATTTTGGTTGTCTTCAACAACTCTTATAAAGGTTGTTATACATTTTCATTAAAAAAAAAGCTCAAAAAATTCAAACTTGTGGGGTGTAAGGATGGTTGATGCATTAGACTAACGCATAGTAGGTTCATGTTCGAATCCCCTCAACACTACATTTTATCATCATATTTTGTTTTTCTTCAACAACTCTTGCGAACAGTTGTGATATGATTATTCACTATATTTCTGGAGGAAGGTTGTTAAAGCTAAAATGTCGTCACAACTCTTTTTCTTGTCACAACCCTTCAGTCCTAAGGGTTGGTAGCGATGACATATGACAACTCTTCCTTTGAAACCAATTGTAAAACATAAGACTTTCTACGATGTTTATCAAAGAGTTGTAAAACCTCAGTTGTAGATGTATATTTTTCCTGTAGTGAGTAGCTAGCGGTGTTGATTTATTATCATAGATTCTTACTACATATTACCTTTGAAATCTCTGCTTCAGTTGCAAATCTTTATCAAAACAATGGCAGCCTCTCATAACAGAACCCCATTTCAATCACAGACATTTTCTTCAAAACCCTCACTTTTCAGTTCGAGCAAAACCATTTTAGGCCAGCCTCATCAAGAGAACCCGTATTTGATTATCTGTCTAGAAATGGAAATGATTTTGTCCCTTTTCAAATTGGAACAACTTCTGATGATAGATTTGATTTTTAAATAAAGATTGTTTAATCTTGTAATGGTCTTTTCCTTTGAATCACATTTTCAATCCGTTCACTAGGAACTTACAGAAATCGGCATTCAGCAAAAAATTAAAAAAAAGGTGGGTTTATGTATGCTGGCAATGTTAGCTTAGTTTACGATCCACTCCTTTCACCGTATTATAAGGTTTTGTGTATATGGGATGTCAAAACAAGTCATTTAAAGAAGGGAATTGAGGTTTACTCTTCAGAAACCAAGTCTTGGAAACATTCTGGAACTATGCCTGGTGTTTTGTTGAATTGAATTGGCTTGCTTGTGATCAATCTTTGGTTTATTTTGATATGGATCGAGAAGTAATTGGGGAAGTGTCCAGGCCTCACCAGGATTTAGATATATTTGGGACTACAGAATAAATAATAGCTTTGATGAGTATGGTGGCGATTTCTTTTGTACTTAGAGTTGGGTGCACACTTTGATGTATCGGAGCTCAACACTGATTACACGGGTTGGAGTTTGAATTCCAAAGCGGATCTCAGATGATTAAGAGTTTCTTATACAAGCTTGAGTTATCTTTATGGTTACAATTTAGTATATATTGGTGAAGAAGTATAAGATTCACTGAATTTGGTACTACTGGTACATGATCGCGAGGTAGTTATCTCATACAATTATAAAAGTATGAGCTTCAAATCACTCTGGGATGCAGTAGTGCAACATTGTCCAGCAGAGGGTATAGCACCTCAAACATTTTTCAGGTCCCATATATGGATTCACTTGCTTGTGTTTGAATATTTACCTGAATAGATCCTGGTTTTTTGGTCCTCAAATCGCAGGTGCTCTTACTGCTGCAAATACAAGGATAGCTTTTGTTGGGTTCAGTTTTATGATATCGTATTCTTTCATAGATACAGCAAGAAAAGATGATTCTGCGGAGGCATTGCTACGCGAATTTTGTCATATATGGAGGCAATTCAAATTTCAGGCAACAAATGAACTTAGATATGTGTAGGTTCATTAGTTGCATCTTTTCAGTATTACTCTGAGAATGTGCATGTTCATTAGTTGCATACTTGCATCTTTCCAATACTATTTTGATATGTATAACTGTAAAAGATTTTGTGGTTGTTGGTGAACAATTTGTGAGTATGAATCCCCTTGAGTAGATCTTAAGCGATGTTCTTAAACTTTTAGGGAACCATCCGAATACATTTTGTTGCAATGTAGAAAACAATATAGCGTATATACGGTTTGGCAATGTTTCAAGTGTAACACTACTAAGTCGGTATGCATTCTAGCCTTTTAGTATCAGCCTCATCTCTCTGTCTGTTGTCTCATTCAATCTATACCTGAACTCTAGTTTCATGCAACTTATTTTGAGAAAAAGGTAAATAGTGAATAGTGAATCAATTTATTATAGTGCATAGTGAACCAAGTGTAGATGTAGTGGGTTCTTGAATGGCATATAACAGGCGTTACAGAGTAATACATACGAATTTTTGGATAATAACCCCTGCTATCCTGATCAGTAGTCCCTTGAAAGTTTAGTCACTTAGAGAAAGATGGGACACTTTTCTGAGGCACATTAATTTTTAATCTGGAATTACCTGCATATGAAGAGTTTTAGAGATAATCTGCAGGAGAAGACAACCACGAAATTTTGTTATTTTATACCCTTATTTTTGAATGTTCCCTAGTACAGTATTGCTAAAGGGTTTTCGACTTGTTTGTATATTGATTTGAGCCTCCTTCATTGGTTGGAATGTCAAAAGCAAGATATGATGAAATACTCAAGATCTTTTATTAAAACTTAGAACAAATACAAAGATGATAAGAGCAAACCCTAACTTGGGAAACAAATAACTTTCTCTCTCTTAAATATCTATCCTTAGCTCACCAAAAAGATCTCTCCCTCTAAAAAGGCATTTGGCTCCTTATATAGGAGTTTACATAGTGGATGACAGCTAATAAAGCCCCTAATTTCGGATCTGGTGCGCGTCAACGTCGCTTGGACTTTGTTGTAGCCGCATGGATTCTTCACTGCCGCACGATCACACTTCTGTTGTGAATCGGTGACGTCATCTGGTTCGTCATCTTGGACATATCGTATGCGTTCAGGTTCGCTTGCTACCAAAGGGATTATTTCGCATAACTAATGAGTGTGCGGTATTTTGCACCCACATTTTGCCGCTTCTCATACCGTTCTTTTTCGAGGAAAGAGCGGTAAGAGAAATCTTTCTATACTGATTTACCGCACCAATTCACCTTTTCATATTCTCTTCAACCGACATTTTTCCGGAGTTTTAGCTTAACCGTCTACACGTGTTGGTTTTTCCCCTTTTCAACTGGCACGTTCTGATTTAACCAGTTGTCCCTCTCTCCACAGCTTTCTTATTTATTAACCACAGTGAAGAGAGAGAATTTTATTTTTCTTTACCTTCTCTATTTCTCTGTAAATTTCCTTCATCTTCATCCTTCCGGAGTCTTCAGCTTCCAGTTTTTCAGAATCTTACTATGTGGTGATATCCTTTGGAATTTATGGATTCTCAACAAGGGTTAGTTTGTTTTTCCTTTTGTTCTTCCATCACTGTGATTTTGTTTTTATTTGCTTGAATTTTGACCGCCATTGCTGTTCAGCTACTGTTCCTCATATTTGTTGTTCTTCATATTCCCATACTGGTTTTGTTGCAGTAAAAGTTCCTCCTCTGGTAATCTTCGTATTACAGTTTCAAACCCTAATTCTTCTTCGAGCTCTAAAGATGATGAATCTCGCAAGAGGAAGTCTTCGCATAATAAGGTAGTAAGAAATACTTTCTTCTTTTTATAGTTAAAACAATATTGTTGCCTCTGTTCTTATCTGTGTTGTTCTTCGAAGGGTACCAAGACCGAAGCTAATTGCGAGAAGAAGAAGGTCAAGATAGTTCGCCGTGCTCCTACAATCAATACTTCCCTTGTCATACAAGAGCTCACTTACAAATCTCATCCTCAACAACAAGTCTTTTCTGGTGAAGCTGTTCATACTCCTGTCGCTTCCCAAGCTGCCGCGAATATTACCGCATCTATGATGAATGTCACTCTTCCTGATGATGTTACTGGCACTTCTTCCAAAGACTTTGTTGCCTCATCTTCTTTGGGTATCTCCGCGTCTTTAAAGGAAATTTGTGTTTATGAGAATTCCGCGCCCGTGGAGCCCGTCATCACTCCTTCTTCTGATAATACCGTGTCGATGGAAAGTACTACTTATTCCATTTCTGCGAATATTCCCGCACCCATGGATAGTACAATCATCCATACTTCAAAGGGTATTATTGCCACCTCCCCTAAGGGTATTGTTATGGCTACCCCTTCTCTTCCCCTAATCACTTCTTCCACTCTGGAGGCAACTTTGGCTGATAAAGAAATCTTTGAAGGAGTCGATTTTGCTACCAAATCTTTATCAGAGATTATTAACGTCGCTCGTTCATCCCTTAGTAATCCTGCTAAAGTTCGCATTTATGACGCTCTTGCCAAGTTGTTATGTGATTCTCCACCAGATAAATCAACTAGGAGCGAGATTTTTTCACAGTTGGATCCGAGCGTTAATCTTGCCTTTGATCTTTTGGTAAGTGTTTCTTTCATCTGTACTTTTCTACTCCTGCTACTTGACCGCGTCTTTATGTTTGTTTTATTTCTTCCTTAGGAATCTCGTCGCCGCCTAGTCCAATCCGAGGGATTCTCTGAGTCTAGCAATACCATTCTAGAGCTTTCTCGACAAAATGCCTTCTCGCTGAATCTCTCGTATCCGAGAATCTTCGCAAGAAAAATCAAGAGCTCAAAGGTATATTTTTCTTTCTCTTATTTAATCGATCATGAGTTTTATTGTATTTATGTCCACATTTTGAATTTATTCGCACATATGTAAATACTTAAACCAAAAGCGCGTCGCAGAGAGATATAATTATCAACACTATGTTGTGGATGCTCGTGCGGATAATGAGAGATTGCAGAGTCAACTAGATCATTTAACTAATAACTATTCATATCTGCTTGACCAAATAGATAATTTAAAGAATGAAAACCTTTGTTTATGTAATCAAAATGATTTTATAGGCTCTAGAATATCCAATCTTTCGGGGTCATTGCAAAGTGCTGATTTAAGAAATCAAACTCTATCAGATGAAAATCGAGTCCTTGCAGAAGAGAAACGGTCTTTTGTAAATGAGAAAGCGATGTTTACACGCCAGTACCTTGTTCTTCAAAATACTTGCGATGATCAAAATGAATCCCTTCGTGTTCTAAGAAATCAATACGATGAGGCCGTGAGGAGTGTAAAGAATTTAACCATGGAGAATGAGAAGATCATCCAAAGCAAGATAAAAGTGACGGTAAACATGAATAAACTCCGGGAACAGCATACATAGTTAAAGGGGTCTTATGACATTCTAGTAAAGGAAAATGCCTCTATTTCTCAAGATGAAAAGAAGATTCGATCTCGTCTTCAAGGTTTAATTGGTGACGATTTTGATGAATGTATGGAGGACATGAAAAGTAATGGTCTCACTTTATCTCAATATCTCATCTCTCAGAGGGAAGGTAGTCACATTGAGCTGACTGCCTCAGTTTATTGGTATTTTTTAATTACTTGTATCTTTTAGTTGCGAAATTGTCGCCCTGGTAATAATTAAATGTCTTTTTTGTAGCATCTGAGAGGTCATATCAATCTACCATCTTGAAGTTGAGGTCTGATCTATCTAAGGCTCATAAAGAACGTGGGAGACTTTCCGTAGAACTTTCCTCTTCCTGAGATAGAGCAAACAGGAGGTGTTTGTATCTTGAAAAATTGATGGAGGTTGGCATGGAGAATACTAAGAAGAGTGCCGCACGAGAAGTTCACGTCAAGGCTTAAGCTCTCGCAGATCGAGTTTGCCTCACTAACTCACTTCCTTTATTAGATGTGGAACCTATTGATGTAGATGAAGACGAGGAGCTTCCTGAGCCTGATAGTGACTATTATTATGAGAGTGGCGATGATGAGGAGATTCTTCCAAAGGAGGATCAACCCGAAAAAGATGAAACAGGTGGTGTTCTTCCTAAGGATCCAATTCCTGAGGATGGCCCTAATGCCGAGGTTAATGTTGAAGTATCCGAATCAGAGCAAAATGTCTCTTAGAATGATGCTTAGCTTTTCTTTTTCTTCTTCTTCAACCTTTTGTGCGTTTGGATATACTCTAACTTTGAAAGTGGCTTCTATTTCTTCTAATTTTATATAAGATTATTTCTAAAAAGAGCGAATAATGCCTCCCTTATGTTATTCCCATACTTGCCTTTATTATTCGTCTTTGTAGAAATACTCTTGTCTTCTCGTCGTGCGGTTTTATTTGCGCGTCATTTAAGCTTTAATTACTTTTTGCCCTTGGTTGTTTCTTTGTGCGTTACTCTTAAATTCCTCCCCTGCAAAATAGTAATCGTTATGTTTAAAATAATTTTAGGGTTTTTCATTGAGGTTTTATTGAGCCTCCCTAGGTAGAGGTCTTATCATCCTCCCCTTATTTTCATCTTAGGTTATTCTTGTGCGGAAAAATCGCAGGCGGTCATTACCCTTTCGAGTAATGACCCATTGATCTTGCCTTATCATATTTCGTATTTTTGCTTCTGCAGGATGTATTGATGCGTCAATATGACAAGTCTCATTACTCTCGTGAGTAAAAGTCTCATGATATTGACGTCTTTGACACAATTTAGCTCCCTAATGGAGGGTGCCGTCCCTATATTCCCACTGATTGCCCCTTCAAGGAAGCTTACCCCTACCAGGTTAGGGTGGGCTCTTCCCATCCAGTAATGCAACAATCAGTTGTGTTCGCGGCCTCTTATCCATCCGCCGATATGGCTTATGGTTACGATACCGCACCCTGTTTCTTGAGGACCGAGTGTATCATAGTCAGAACTTTCCAAGAGTGGCCAGGTATGCCCCAGGCACTCTTGACTCAACCGTGTACCCCGGCTCTCTGATCGATTTTCTACACTCCTTAGGAGAGAACTTCTTACCTTAGTCTTTCAACTAAGGTGTCTCTGCTGGATAGGCTTTCATTTCGCCCCACATCTCCACGACTCAGATTCCAGGGTCGGTGTATCTTTCTCCTGAGTCATGCTAACTAGGTTTTCCCCAAGTATGACGTGCGTTAGGTATTATTATTGCCTCTTGCTTTTATGCGAACTAGGGTGCACGCCACAATTGGATGCCTAGCCTCCCTAGTTAGAAGTTTTAACTTCTGTTGCCTTCTATTAAGGTCTTATTATTAGGTTTTATTTTTTCCTTTTTCTTGAAATGTTTAATATATATAAAGAAGAAGAATTTTTCATTTGCATTCATACGCTTGATTATTACAACTCTGATGTCTTCTTTCTTCATTTATTCGCCTGCATATTAACTACTTATTGTAAAAAAACCTGCAACTTGTTCGCTTCCTTCAACCCTTGCGCTTCATTAGATTCATTAGATTCGCGTACGACATTGTTTTCTTCAGATGTATGATGACTACCGCATGACCTATGGATAGTACTTCTTCAGGTACGTTCTGTTCCATGGGTGGTCTAGCCTGCGCCCTGTGTTCCTGCCCTCACTATCCATTAATTCATATGCTCCATTTCCAACAACCCTTTTGATTATATAAGTCCATCCCATGTCTTCTCTAGTTTTCCGTCTCCTCCTATCTCTCTCAATACAAGTTCTCCTGGTCTGAATTCTCTTTCTTTGACGCGCTTGTTATATTCTCGGGCTAATCTTTTTTGGTAATTCTCCATATGTTGTAGAGCAATTTCTCTATTTTCTTCTAGATCATCAAGTTTTGTTAGGATCAAATATGTGTTTAGGTTCGTTTCCCATGCTTCTTTCTTTGTGGTGGGTATGATAACTTCAGTTGGTAGCACCGCCTCTACTCCATATGTTAGACAAAATGGTGACATTCCTGTAGCTTCTCTCCTTGTTGTCATATACGCCCATACTGCGTTATGTACTTGTTCGCACCATCCTTTATTGTGTCCTTGCAGCTTCTTTTTTAGTATATCCGCAATTGTTTTATTAGTTGTCTCAGACTGCCCATTGCTCTGCGGATATAAAGGAGTTGACTTTCCACTTTGGATCTTGAACGCGTTAAGTAACATCTTTATGTTTTCGTCCTCAAATTGCTTTCCATTATCAGATACTAATTGCAAAGGAATTCCAAACCTGCAAATGATATTTTCAAATATGAAGGTGAATACATCTCGATCTCGGATATGTTGGACTGCTTTCACCTCCGCCCATTTTGTAAAGTAGTCTGTTGCGACTATTAAGTATCTCCTCTGCCCCGTTCCCGGTATAAATGGACCTAAAATGTCTAAGCCCCATTTTGCAAATGGCCACACACTTATTGATGAATTTAGCGCCGCACCTGGTGCATGTATCCATTTCCCGTGACATTGGCATTCTTAACATCGCCTAGATACCTCATTTGCGTCCTCATGCATGTAGGGCTAGTAGTACCCTTGCATCTTTGTTTTGTAAGCCAAGGATCTTCCTCCACTATGGTTTCCTACGTCTCCATAGTGTATTGCCTTCAAGATTTACATTCCTTCCTTCCGTGTTAAACATCTGACTGATGGTCCAAGGAAGGATTTTTGATAGAGTATGCCTTCTATTAATTCGTAATTTGTCGCTCGTCTTTTTAACTTGTGCGCCTCTAATCTATTTCTTGGAACTTCTCCCTTGTCCAGATATAAATGAAGTTGGGTTTTCCAATCTGCGTCTTTATCCGCTTTTTCTGTAGTTTCCACTATCATAACGTCTGCGTCTTCTTCTTCTTCTTCTTTTTTAATTGATGGGGACGAGAGCGTCTCTATCTTTATATACCTTGCGGTAGGATCTACTAACATAGAAGAAATGAATGCCAATGCGT
The DNA here is from genome assembly GCA_023531105.1 of Papaver atlanticum. Classification (NCBI taxonomy): domain Eukaryota; kingdom Viridiplantae; phylum Streptophyta; class Magnoliopsida; order Ranunculales; family Papaveraceae; genus Papaver; species Papaver atlanticum. The sequence continues at coordinate 1,904,853 of JAJJMB010003726.1, read as the reverse complement.
CTGCGAATCGATTATCTTTCCTTCATATGTGTCTCCAACTTATGTTTTTGATTTTTGCTGAAAGTTCTTCAACAAGTTGCTTGTATTTTTGTAGAGATGGCTCATTTGTACTGTATACCCCTTGTATTTGTCGTATTACCAATTATGAGTCACTAGTTATTCTGGCATCCTCTAATTTCATTTCAATTGTCATCCGCAACGCGTGCACCACTGCTTCATATTCTGTTTCATTATTGGTGGATGCGAACTCCAATCTGAATGAGTAAGCCATTCTTGCTCCTTTTGGTGAAATGAATATTGTCCCAATTCTGTTTCCCTCTCCATTTGATGATCCATCCACCAATATCTCCCACCTGTTTGAGTTACGCTCTGTTAACAAGTCTTTTGGATTTCCTTGGTCTTCATCTATATCCATCATTTCTTCTACGCCTTCTTCTTCTTCTAAAGGAAATTCTGCCAAGAAGTCCGCAATAACCTGCGATTTTGGTGAAGATAGTATTTCGTACTTGACTCCAAATTGTCCTACTTGTGCATTCCATCTTTCTATTCTCCCTGATCTTTTTGAGTTCTTCATTACAGATTCGATGGGCACTTTTGTTAGTACTTTGATTTTGTGAGCTTGAAAATACGTACGTAGCTTTTGTGTTGCGTAGACTAGCGCGAGGATAAGCTTTTCGACCTTTGTGTAATTTTTCTCTGCGGAATTGTAGGTTTTGCTTATGTAGTAGATTGGCTTCTCGATTCCTCCATCTAGGCGTAGCAATACGGCACTTAACGCGTGCGGTGTTGATGCTAAATATATTAATAATTCTTCTCCCGGCTCCGTTTTCTGCAAAATAGATAAATTCATTAAATAATCCTTAATACTTTGTAGCGCTTTCTCGCATTCATCCGTCCAATCGAATTTATTTCCCTTCTTCAAGATGTTAAAGAAGTGTTTGCATTTGTCTGAGGAGCGTGAGATGAACCGGCCTAATGAAGCTAGTAGTCCATTCAATTTCTGCACGTCTTTTATGGTTGCGGGTGATGGCATGTCTCGAACCACTTGCACCTTCTCTGGATCCACTTCAATTCCTTCTTTTAATACAATGTAACCTAGAAATTTCCCTGATGCTACTCCAAAGATGCATTTTGCTGGGTTTATCTTCATTTTAAATTTCCGCATCTGTTCAAATATTTCTTTTAAGTTCTCAACATGATCTGCTTCCTTTTTTCTCGTCACTAGCATATCATCCACGTAAACTTCTATTGTTGTATGCACCCACTTCGCGAATATCTTTTCTACCATTCTTTGATATGTTGCACCTGCATTTTTCAAACCAAAAGGCATTCTTGTGTAACAATATAATCCTCTTGGTGCGAAGAAAGCCGTGTGTTCTTTATCTTCTTCAGCTAGAGGGGTTTGATTGTAGCCTGAATATCCGTCCATTAATGATAATTTGTCGTTACCTGACGCTGCTTCTACCATTTGTGGTATATCTGGTAGTGGGAAACTGTCCTTTGGACATGCCTTATTTAGGTCGCTGAAGTCGATGCAGATCCGTATTCCTTTATTTTTCTTTGGCACTACTACCATGTTTGCTATCCATTCTGGGTACTTTACTGGTCTTATTATTCCTGCATCTAACATCTTTTGTAACTCTGCTTCTATTTGAGGATCATATGTTGTTGCTATCTTCCTTATCCTTTGCTTGAATGGTCGTGCGTTCTTGTTGATATCTAACCTGTGACATGCAACAGAAGAGTCTATACCCGGCATTTCGTCCATGCTCCACGCGAAAATGTCTTTATATTCGCGCAACAGGTTGATTGTCTTTTCTTCTTCTTCCTTGTCCATCTTAGTTCTGATTTTCAACATCTTTGGTTCCTCTTCTGTCCCAATATTTATGTCTTTTGTTGGCTCTGCTGCGGTGAAATTTTCTTTTGGTTCTCCTAGTGGTGATGGTTCCTTTATTTTATGTATTGGTTCACCTTCATTTTCTGGGATATCGCTTGGTATTCCTTTTCCTTCCTGTGCTCTTATCATGTATACTCTTAGTTCTTCTTATTTTTTTCAGTTCTTTTGCCTTCCTCCATCTATCTTTTCGCTTCTTTGCGCGTCCTTCATAATTCTTCACATCTATTTGACTGCAAATTTTCGCGCTCCTAGTATCCCCTTTGATTTCGCCTATTCATCTTGGTATTGGAAAACGTACACACTGATGGAGAGTTGAGGCCACACCTTTTATCGCATGCACCCATGGTCGTCCCAATAGCATGTTGTATGGTGATTCCACATCCACCACGCACAATGTTACCTGTGTTTCTATTTCTCCTAAAAGTATTCGCATGGTTACTTCACCTTTTTTGTTTTGTTATTGTCTTATTAAAACCGAGTATGTTATATGCTGAACGCGTTACGTTCGCATCCTTGTATCCCATACTCCTGAATGCGCGATGGAATAGAATGTCTACCGAGCTGCCCGTGTCTATCAAGGTTTTGCCCACCGCCCATCGTTCTGATGTTTTAGCGCTTTCATTTTTTTCTTTTCGCTCTGCAGTTATTGTAATCACTAGCGGGTCTGTTCTCCTCAGATTATCTTCTGGTATATCATCTGCTGCGAATGTTATCTTCTGTTTTTCCCATTCCTTCAAGGGAACTATTTTTTCCACTGTCATGATCTTTCTTCCTTCGTAATCGCACTTACCTATTTTACCCGTGATTCCAGCATGTAAGTCTGCATCATTCACAATCGTTTTTGTTATTGAATTACACTGTATATGCCTTCTCTCTTCTTTTGCTCCGATTATCCTTGTTGCTCCTGTTTGTTCTTTTTGTACTTTAAGACATGTTCGGCTTCTGTAGTTATTCTCCTTCTGTACCTGTTGGATCTGTGCCTGGATTTGCTGAAATTGGTGGCGTCTTTCGTCCATCTGTGAAGAATCAACAATTTCTCCTTTTTTTCTTCCTGCGGTTCTTCTACTTTTCCTAGTTGCTATCATTTGTTCTGTTGTAGATGCTCGTCTCACCATTAATTCCTGAAATAATATCTTCTCTTGACAAAGGAAGAAGTATTTTTCAAAGATCCAAAAAATTTATTAATAGAAAGTTTTCTTCACCAACAGGGTATATCCTCCAAGATGTTTTCTAGCGCAAAAATGTAGTTGCAGGAAATCCCACAACCACACCCTTGTGATAATCTATGATGTAATCTAAGAAACCATGACGAAATACTCAAGATCTTTTATTAAAACTTAGAACAAAAACAAAGATGATAAGAGCAAACCCTAACTTGGGAAGCAAATAACTTTCTCTCTCTTAAATATATATCCTTAGCTCACCAAAAAGATCTCTCCCTCTACAAAGGCCTTTGGCTCCTTATATAGGAGTTTACATAGTGGAGGACAGCTAATAAAGCCCCTAATTTCGGATCTGGTGCGCGTCAACGTCGCTTGGACTTTGTTGTAGCCGCATGGATTCTTCACTGCCGCACGATTCTTCACACTTCTGTTGTGACTCGGTGACGTCATCTGATCCGTCATCTTGGACATATCGTATGCGTTCAGGTTCGCTTGCTACCAAAGGGACTATTTCGCATAACTAATGAGTGTGCGGTATTTTGCATAATTGTGCTCCTTAGTTCAAATAATCAAGTCTCGTGCGATAAGCTTGCTGTGAACTGAAACATGCTAAGATGGACACACCTATGAGACTAGATTGCCTTACATCATGCATAGACCAAGTTCAGTAAGGACCTTGATGGAAAGGTAACAATCTCTTCAAAACGAACTATGACTTAGATGTATGTTATTCCCTTAGTGAATGTGGTAGTTTCTTGAACTCAAACTATCATTTATCGTATCGGTATGCTTCTGAGAAATTCGATTGGTTATTATATTTGTTTTTCATTTTTAAATATTGAAGAAAATATATAAATGCTGTTGTTATCGTTCTCTGACATTAGTAGTGATTGGTACTACTGCGTTGCTTTGTTACGTCCTGCCGTTTCTCTTTCAATTTTAATAAAGCATCTGTGTAATCTATTGTAGGTAGCGAATTTTGAATACATATATGAAGTGCAATCGTCAGCTGAGGCAGAAGCACAGAAGGCGTTGCTGAATTAGCCTGCTGCCAGCAATATAGAAACAAAAGTTGACTGGGAAGATCTGTTAAAGGATAGATACAAAAAGCATAAAGTTGGAGAATTCACTGCCATGGGGAAGGGAAACAGAACTCGTAAACAGGTATGTTCAAACATCTATCTGTAATTTCTTGAGGTTGGGGATGGGAGAAGCGCGGAAAATAATAAAGTAAAAAAGGGCCATGAGTTACTGCAGAAATACATTTGAAACTGGTTGGCGTTGCTCTCTGCAATTTTTGAAAGCCACAAGTTTTGACTACCAGGGGTCCAGGGTCTTTTGTCTCAAAAGTTCTGACTACAGGGTATCCTTATAGTCTAAAATTGGAATTACTTAGTTGTTGCTCCAACTGTCATAGCTTATGCTTCACATTTGTTAAAAGCATTTTTGGTTTTAATCTTCAGTCGTGAATTTTAGAGTGTATTAACAACTTGGGTTTCTACTTCAGGCTTATTTCATGTTATGTTAAACCGATTTTGCAAATTACTAAACTTAAGGAATATAACAGGTACAGCTTCATCAAGAACATCCTGGTAATCCCCTTTTTGCGGATTTCACGCTTCCCCGGGCGAAGAGTGGAAAATCATGGAAGGAGGAACATGACTTATTGTTAATGCATGCAGTTCTAAAGTATGTAAGTCAGGATTTTATTTTATTGTGATTCTTAGATATGTAGCTTCATTGCTGGCAATTATTTAGTTTTGCATTTTCCTAAATCTTTTTGGCGTTAGCCTGACAGTCCCTCTAATTTCGCCGCATCATGCCAAACTTGTCATTGCTTACGCCAGTCAACTAATAAGCTAGTGTGTTCTTTGGTTTTCATGTCAATTCTGTACATATTGTTCTACAAGTTTGCATCATATTAAGTGTCCAAATATAAGCGTTTCTAAGTTTGTATCAAATTTGTTGAGTACTAGAGTAATTGGTGTTAGACTGAGCCAGATGCATGCCTTCAGAGTTGCCTCCACTTACTTGCTCATTGTCTCTCGAAACCTATAAACTAGTTCTACTCAGCTGTTGCTGGACCAACCTTCTGCTTGCAATCTAGAGGTCTCTCTCATTTGCTGTCCTTCGCAGGCTGGTACTCTACTTTTCAACAACTGGGTTGTAGTTGTCTACCGCCTCTATCTAGATTTGGTAGATGTTTTGTCCTCATCCGTGATCACTGTCTTCATAATATTCAACCAGGTAGTTTCTCCAGTGAACCACAGCGCAGCAGGTGCGACGATCTTGTCAAGAACATCAGTCTTGAGCCAATGTATTCTGAACATCTTCAGCTGCCACTTTGTCAGAATTGAAGAAATTGAAAAGATTATTTTTACAGTATAGGACATGTAACGTCCCGTCATTTGAACCACGCTTTTTCTTCACTGCTACCTGTTTCTGTGTCACATTACTTACCCATGATTCCATTCGATCCTAGCCCCTGTAACTTTTTCCGAAATTGGTTTTATCATCATCGATCAAATTTTTCTAAGAAGATCGTTTCAAATTTTTCTAAGAAGATCGTTTCAAATTTTTCTAAGAAGATCGTTTCTGAAATAGGGATTAACATGAAAATGGGAAATCAAGCTTGAACCCCTTGGGTGGTGTATCAATCCTGCACCGCTTGATATTTTTCAGATACTTGAGGGGACATTCATGTCTCTGTGATCTCCTTTGTAAGTACTTCATTTTTCTCCATCGCATTTTGCCATAAATTAGGAACACCCTTCTATACTTCTGAGTCTTTATCAGCGTTTTCGTCAGCCGGAACCTCTTTTTGTAACTCCAAGAGTCTTCGGATGCAGCTTTCACAATATCATACTACGTCGTATTGTAAAGTGGTACCTGGCCATTAGCCAAAGGGCACTTAACCTCAACTTACTTCACTCTTTACACTAGTAAAAGCCCAAAAGTGCTTTACTGCCACAACAAAAAGAGGATCATAAACGGCTGAATTATGCCTAAAATATGAGATGCAAATAGTTGTGACGGTTAGAGATCAACAAGACTGCACCATTTTTGTTGGTGCAACTGCAAATATAGACCATTACAGTCCGTTTGAGGAAAAGAAACTATAAGAAACTATAGATGGAATCGAAAATTAGAAGAATCAAAACTGCAAAGGGGAAATGAAGAAAATGAGTAAGAGAAGAACTAGAGAAATAATGACACTCACAGATATCTTATCCACGCCCGGAGGGCAGGCAAGTCAAGAACTAGAACTCTTGAAACTACTAAACTGGCCTAATCCCATCAGGAAAATGATCGACGTTGCACAAGAGGTTGGTTAAGGGAGAAGCATTTTGGAGAGACTACAACCAGTCCTACTCCTGTACCTTCAATGGCAGAGTGCAGTAATTAACGAGAAGGAGACTAGTCATAAAGACCCACTTTCTTCTTCTCCTGTTTAATCTACTGAACATATTCAAGCAAAACATTTATTCAAATTTTATTTGCAATTACCTGATTACATATTTATATTACATCATCTTAAGTGATCTTAAGGATTTTGTTCATACGTTCATTAGCCCGTTCTCTCCCCTTCTTCCAAAAAAATTCAAGGCCAATAACCATGCCAGCACCCATAACAAATCCCAACAAAGTCGGTGCGAATAATATCCAATCGAATTTTTCCTCAGAATTCAAAGAATTTTGTGGTGACCCTATAATACTGCTGCTGCAGTTTTTGGGCAGGGGAAAACCACATAATTCAGCATTCCCTTGGAAGGAACTTGGTTCGAAAGTTTGTATCTGACTGCCGGATGGAATTTTCCCCTCTAGGTTGTTGAAGGAAAGGTTCAAGACTGAAAGGAATGATAAAGCTGCTAATTGGAAGGGAATTTCTCCGGTCAGCTTGTTCCGCGAGAGGTCTAAAGACTCCAGACTTGTAAGATTCCCGAAAGTCGATGGAATCGGGCCTGTGAGAGCATTACCTGAGAGATTGAGAATGTGGAGTGATGTAAGATCTGCAATTCCTTCTGGTATCCCTCCTTCAAGTTTATTGTTTGAGAAGTCGATGCTTGTGAAAATGGTTCCGACCTTCATGAGCTCCAGGTCTAGTCCTTTGCTTGCGACAATCACAATCTGTTGGTAATATACGTCGCCGACACCGGTGTTAAATTCTAAAATGTGATTCTCGTGGTTTCGTTGTGCTTCTTTTTCTTTTACCATCATGGCCTTCAAACTTAAAAACCAGTCTTCTGAAAGAGTACCTGAAAAGTTATTAGAAGAGACGTATATAAATAGTAATATTCAAAAGAAGTCATAATTACCTCCTTAATTTCAAACTTAGCCACTTGGTAATTAAAGTACCTGAAAAGTTATTAGAGGAGACGTCTATGATTTGTAACATTGGAAAGTTATAATTAGCTCCTTGATTTCCCCATGCACCATGAAATTTGTTGGACCTCAACACTAGCACACGCAACTGCGACATACTCTTCAACCAGTAAGGGAAAGTACCAGCCAGTTGATTATTTCCGAGGTCTAAAACCTCTAGCATTTTACAATTGGTAAGAGATCTTGGTAGTTGGCCTTCTAATTTGTTTCCATTGAGGTTTAATGCCACCATACTACATGTTTGTGGAAATGTGTCGGGTACAATTCCATGGAAGTTGTTTCCTCTTAAATCTAAAACTGCGAGGAATTCAATAGATCCCAGACATGGGGGTATTGGTCCACTCAAGTTGTTATATGAAAGATCAAGAACTTGTAGTTGGGTGGCTTCATGACATATGGAGTAATTTGATTTCTAGAAAGAGAAAGGTATATTGTTTCTCCAAGGTAAGAGGAAATATTTGGTATCATGGCGGTTAAGTTGTTTGACGAGTAATCCAAAATGTTGGTAGATAATGGTAAGATTAGGTTCTTCCCTTGAAGCATGTTGGAGCGAAGGTCGGTGCTGATCATCGATTTAAAACTGTCAACATGCAAGGGTCGGTTAGGATCCTCCAAGAAGTTGTAAGAAAGATTTAAAACACGGAGACTCTTCCCAATCCAATTGGGTATTTTCCCATGGATATGATTGTTCGAAAGGTCTAAGGATTGCATCTGAGATTGATATTTTAAAAAGATAGGGAATTGTCTAAGGTTGCAGGAACTCAATCCCAAATATTCCAGTTTGGAATACAGAGCGGAATCAGCACTAGGTCTAGTTGTATTGACTGACAATCTGTTCCCTGAGAGGTCGAGATCAGAAAGATTTTTGAATTTATGAAAAATCATATCTAAACTTATGGAATCACTGAAGTAATTTCCAGAAAGCAACAGTTTTCGAAAATTGACATTGGATCACGCCCTTGCAGTTTATTCTCACTCAAATCAAGAGACTCCAATTGAGAAAAGGATCCGTTGGAAAACTCTCCAAAAATCAAGAGAATTTTGGGCGAGGTTCAAATTCTGTAGTGAAGGTAGGGTAAATAAAGACGCTGGTTTTGACTCGTTTAGTGAGTTGCTATCCAAGTCCAAATTAACTAGTTTCGGAAGCCTGTTCCAATCTGAAGCAATTGGACCTACTAAACTATTACCGGAGAGGTCTATATGAATGAGACTCTCGAGCCAACTGATTGATGGGATTAAACCCGTGAAATTATTTAACGATAAGTCTAAATATTGAAGTTGTTTAAGGTTTGAAATTGCACGGGGAATGGATCCGTTAAATTCACAGTTAGGGAGGTCTAAGATTACCAATAGAAGTCGGTATTTCGCCTCCAAAACCCGTGCCTGTTAGTACCAACTCCTGAAGTTGCCCATCTTTAGGAAAATCTGGCAAAGAACCTTGAAGGCGCCCATTTAATGATAACTTGAGATGTCGAAGTGTTTTTACCTTAAGAAGACGTTCAGGAAATTTTCCGTACAACTCACAGGACTCGCAAGATAAGGTAACTAAGTTGGGAAAATCCCCAAGGAAATCCGGTATCTCACTCGACATATCGTTGCCGGAGAGTTGAAGCTCGTAAAGTGACTGTAGTCGTAAGAGAGAGGAATCGAGAGGCCCAGAAAGATCACAGTCTTCCAAACTCAGCACTTGCAATTTAGGGAGCGAAGAGGATAGGGAGCGACACCACTTGTTTCCTCGTTCAAATTTTTTTACCCTATTTAACAAGAGTTTTCTCAATCCTGTTAATCAACTTCGGGATAGGGTTATCATTATCATCAAAGAAGTATGAAGAAGAGAGATGGAGAATAACCAAACTTGTCAGCCGTGATATTTCAATCGGAATTTGCCCCATGAATCCTGAGTGTGACGTATTGAGGTAAATCAATTTACTAAGTTGGTCTAGCCCAGATGGAATCGGTGCAGAAGTAACTTCGAAATGGTTGTCAGCCAAGTTTAGTCTCTCAAGGTACTGAAGATTCAGTAGACTGCTAGAAGCATTTATTCCACCAATAAGATATTCACCACTAAGGTCTAAACTGATAACACGACCAGCAATATCACAACCAATACCATCCCAAGAACAACAATCAGTGTTTAGACGCCAAGAATCACGCTTTCGAGAAAATGTAAAAGGATGATCCGGATCCCAGTAATCATGGACCGAAAGAGTGAAATCAGAAATAAGACTCTGATTCAGTTGGAGCAGTAGAGCTTTCTGATCATTTAGACATTTCCCTTGAACAAAGTTGTTCAAAGAATTGGAAAAACTCAAAGTGAAAAGAACTAAGATAGTCCATGCACCTTGGAGAAACTTCATTTGAGATGATGATTATATGAAATGGTGTGAAATTTAAAGAGGAAGAACATTCACCGGTTAGCTTAGCCATATTGATTTTGTGGATACGAAAGGAGGAAGCTAAAGGACACACCGACGACTGACTTAATGAGAAGCTCACTCACCAGACCTTCCACGTCATCCGCGGGTCTTCTTAACAGCAACTAATCTTTGTGAGGACAAATCAAAATCTTTTGTTTTTTTAGCAAGGAATTAAAATTACAAGGTAAAACCAGACTAGCTATCCAAACATCAAAACGCTGAAAGGTTGATCAATTTTGGTGTGGACATGTCACTCAACAAACTCTTACCGCGCTCCACCAATTCCATTTCCCACTTTCTAGTCTTAGGAATGGCTCGAATCAGGGAATTATAAATTTGCCATATCCTAGAAGCATAATCATCTCCTTCAATTCAACATGTTGGAAAACAATTAATAGAAAATTGATTTTAAAGTTTTAAGAAAAATAATAACTTATTGTTTTTTTTTTTGAATAAAACTTTTTAGTCCCACATCGGGGAGTTCATCTTTTTAAGTTGTATTATTCCATTATATAAACAAATTCTCTACTTTTGTAAAATCTTATGGGAAAGGGTTTCTCTATATTTTAGAAGGACCCCAAAGGGAAAATATTTATAGTAAAAAAGAAAGTAACCGGTTAAGGCAGGTCATGAAAGCGGTGGGGAAGTTATAGACGGTTACAGACGGAGAAAGGGCAAAAAGTATGTGCAGAAAACCTACTCGCCACGTGGTCGAACGAGATAGCACGAAGTGGACGAAGAAATCTCACCAAAAGATCTCTTGACTAAGCAAATGTCAGTGATAAGTCAAATCAGCTGTCAGAATTACTTTTATGAATATTTGATCTGCGAAGTGTAAATTCTATCCTCGTAAGAATAGATCTGCGAATTACGAAGTAAGGAGAGACAACTCGAAATAATCATCAAACGAGATAAAGACGATTGGCATGGAGATGATTAACGAAGAAGAAGTTACGAGACGAAGTGAATGATGGCTCCAGGCGAAGATAAATTGTCGAACAAGAAATTAGGACAGTTGTACAGACAAGTCACCGGAGATATCGGCGAAAGCAAAGGGAAAACTTTATGGAAAATGGTTTGGGCGAAGTATAAAGTAAAAGTCACATGAATTGTGTGAACTTTGGCGAAGTAAAATGAGTTGTATTCCACTATTCAGTTTGCCTATAAATAGGAACCTTAGATCATTGTAAAGGGGGTTGGATATTCTTGTATGAGGAGAGACATATTGTGAGGAGGTGAATTAGGGTTCTTGAGAGGATCCTTACTTGTATCATCAAGATCTTTATTTATTATAAGAAAACTTTAGATTCAATTTCGTGAATATGTCTTAGAGTTCGTATATTAATCATTTGGGTGTGCTACGGGATTTTCGGTAGTTACAAAGGTAACGCGCAACAGTTAGCACAAGTTGTGCTGCACAACCACTGCTTTTATGGATAAGAAATGGTCGTCGTTTCCACTTAAGATGTACCAATGAAAGATCACGCAAAGAAAAGTTAAATTAAAGTTACTGTAGAAGTAAGTACAGACGGGAAAAAGTTAATGTTGATTAATTTTGATCATTTTGTGCATTTAGAAAGACTGATTTCTCCTAAGATGACCCGCAAACGACTGACTTGAACTAAAATCATGGTATGACTAGCTTCAGTGAAGAAGGGTGGGGCGAAGAAGGCGGCAAATAATATCTTTTCTTTTCTTTAGTAGACGACACGATAAGTATCTTAAGCCGAGCAAGATTTGCAGACACAGAAAAATTAGTTTTCAAGTTTAACATTACTTTTTTTTTTTGGCCCTTCTGAAAATTTTAACATTTCAATTTTTTAAGTACATAAGACCTATTTGTATATGGTTCAATTTGAATGATAATTGAAATGTTATATCCCACCTCTCTGTGGTGTTATCATTATCACTTTAGTCATTGAGTTGCATATTTAAAAAGTCATCAAGCTACAAGCTCAGTCCATGAGTTTGCACAATTCCTCGATAAACATCTAGCAACAATCTTTACCATCGCCCAATTTTTTTTACTGATGACCCAAAAATGTCGCTGTGACTCAAAAACATTTCCCATTGAATCAACATCGGTGAGGAATTAATACTCTTAAGAAGTTAAGATCAAACACTCCCGGTTGAATCAACATAGGTAATAACCGCAATTTTCTCTATTCGATGTCTCCCTAGTAAACGATGTTCTATTTTTCTCGTTTTAGTGAATCAGGTAAATCAAGCCTTTGTTAATTTTTATTAATGCTATTTTAGGATACACTAGCACAAATCAAGTGAAGGTTGGGTAAACAAAGCCAGTGGTATTGTTCCAGTGATGGTGTTGTTTTCTAAGCTCAAATATTGAAGCTCCGAGAACATGTTCCATCCAGAAGGAATTATGCCAGCTAAACGATTGCCGGACAGATTTATATATTGAAGTCGGTTAAGTTTTGAAAAAGAAGCTGGGACTGATCCGTTAAATTCAATGTGACTGAGATCTAAGCGGGATAACATTCTAAGGTTACCAAAAGAATTTGGTAATTTACCTGAGAAACTCATGCCACCCATTACCAATTCCTGAAGCTGTCCATTCCTTGGAAATTCCGGTAAAGAACCTTGAAACTCATTGCCCGATAGATATATACTTCCAAGGGTTTGAAAATATTTTCAGGAAATTTTCCCGACAACTTACAATTAGTTAGATGTAAGGAAGTTAAGTTGTGAAATTCACTGAAAAACGCTGGTATTACATCATACATAAATACACCATCCAGAAAGAATTCTCTCAATCCTGTTAAATTGCGAGTAAGCGTTTTGAAATCTGGATCTTTGAGTATCAACTCAGAAGACCAAGAAAGATCGAGTGTAACCAACTTCGTCATTTTTGATATATCCATCGGAATTTGCCCCTCAGCCCGAGGATGATAGATTGAGATAATTCAAGCTAGCAAATCGGTCTAACCCAGATGGAATTGGTGTACCAAAGAAGTGATTGGCAGCCATATCCAATCTCTCTAGGTATTGAAGACTGCTAGAATTAGTTAGTCCACCTGAAATTCCTTCACTACTAAGGTCTAAGCTTATAATATGACCAGACATCTAATGCCACCCCAAGAACAACAATCGGTGTTTAATCTCCAAGAAATACGCTTTGAAATAGATAGTCAGAAATGAGACTCCGATTCAACTGCAGTAGAAGAGCTCTCTGATCATATTTCCCTTGAACATATCTATTATCAGAAAGACTTGGAAAATCCAGGCACTTTGAAAAGACTTCATCGGAGATGGTTAAGAAGAACTGGTTTCCCCGAGTCTGGAATTTAAAGATCAAGGACGCCCTCTATATAGCTTAAGCTTAGCCCCTAATTTTGTGGATAAGAAATTGTTGTCATGTCAAGAAACTAAAAATAGTCGAACTATGGTGTAATGGTAGTGAAGCAAAGACTAATTCGGAAGACAATTCAAGGTTGGTCCTAAAACGACCAACCTTGAAAGATTTGGTTGCTCCTAAAACGACAATTCAAGGTCGGAACTAAATCTAATTCTAGACTATATAGAAAGATTGGTTGCTCCTAAGATGCCCACAGACGACTGACTTACATGAAATGATCCCTCTCTTACTCTCATGGACCATAATTAAAGGTATCCAACGTACTGACGACTGACCTTCTATTGGAGCTATGACCGGTTCCTAATAGCTGCAACTTTCCTTATTGGTATCACCCTGGTTGATCTTAGGACCTAATTAACCAGTTCAATTTCTCAACCTTTCTTTTTCAACACAATCTTTTTAATGTCCACAGACCCCTCTTCTTCAACAGTGGTGTCTGGTTCTCTTTTATCCCCCAATATGACCTCTCCAGCTTGGACAGAGGCTCCTTCTGCTAGGCTTCATGGTGCTATCACTGAGAAGCTCACCGGACATAATTATCTTGTTTGGAAAGCTCAATTTCTCCCATATTTACAGGGTTATGATCTTGAGGGTTTTATCGATGGCTCTAACAAGTGTCAATTCTGGCATGGATCAAGTGTCAATTTCTCCCATATTTGTTGGTGTCGCACCGACAAACTTTTATTGGGATGGATCATGTCCTCTCTTTCATCATCGATTCTGGCAAAGGTAAAGACTTGCGAGGTACTTGCAACTGCATTTGTTGTTCTTGGCAATAGTCTTGCATTTCCTTCCTTAGCGTTAGTGGCAATAGTCTTGCATTTGTTGGTATCCCTGCGTGTTGTATCTGCCGCACGAATGGTGATTTTCCTGCTTCTTCTATTGCCTCCTCTAACTGCCTCCTTCCTTTATCTCTTCGTGTTGTCATCATTGCTCTTACTTCTGCTAATTCTCTTAAGATTGTTTCATTGATGGTTTGATCCTCATCTTGCTGCATTTGGCTTTTCAGTCTCGCCTGCCTTGCCCTATTCTCTTGTCTATTTTGACGCACTGCTTCTTGGAATTCTCGCTCTTCTTCATCCTCTCTCGTACGCCTTCGTCTTTCAATCCTTTCATGGGCACGGGCGGCATTATTCCTTTCTTCTTCCTCTGTGCGGTTATGTTGGTTACGCAACATTTCTCTTCCTTCTAGTATTATTCTCGCCTGCTCTGCATCGTCTTCTTGTCTTTGGTCATGATGGATGTGGTTATGTTCGCCCTGTTGCTCATGTCTATCATCCCTTGGGTGTCGTTGTATGCGGTGATGTTCGCCTTCTTGTGCGTATCGATCATCCATAGGATGTTGCTCTATGCGGTTATTATCGCGCTCTTCCTGCATATTGTCTCCTACATGAAAATGTTCAACCAAGTTATTATTTAATAGTTGGTCCCTTCCTTCATCCCTACGATTGGATCTGCTACGCCTTGACGTACTCTTACTTGTCCTTGATCTTGAAGTTGCACGTGTTGTCCTATATGTAGTTCGTGACCTTTGTTCTTGTAATCTGTTGTTCTCCTCCCTTAGCTCGTCATTCTGACGTGCTAAATTCGCTCGTGCTTCTTCTTTTCTTCTCCTTTCTTCAGCTAGTCTTTGTCTAAGTTCTCCTATTGTCATGTTTTCTTCGCTTTCACCAATTGGTCCTTCCTCGTGAGTTTTTTCCTCGTTTTCCTCCACCGTATCTGTATCTGTAGTATGCATACTCACCTCATCATAGTTGCGGTTTTTATTCTCCTCTTGCACATCTTGGATCTGAGACTGGATTTGCTGTGCTCGATTGTTCATTTCTCACATTCTTGATGATTCAGCAATTTCGCCTCTTCTTCTTCCTGCGATTCTCCTACTCCTCCTGGTTGCAATCACGTGCTCTGCTTTGGATGCAATCCTCACCATCTTTTGTACCTGAAATAATATCTTCTTTTCACAAAGGAAAAGGTATCCTTCAGAAATCCGAAAAAGGCTATCAACGAAAACTATTTTTCTGAGATGAAAACTTTGGCTTCGTTTTACAGATGTAAAGGTCAGAAACTCTCAAAATTCGACGAAAACAGTAGCAAAACTTTTGTTTGAAGATAAAATCAATAAGTGTTTAAAACCGTTTTTGGAAATCTTTACAACCAAGGAACATCTTTCTCACTCGTCCAAGCTGTTTCTAGCGCCAAAATGTAGTTGCAGGAAATCCTACAACCTACACCCAAGTAAATCTATGAAATGGATCTAAGACATCATGAAGAAAACTCTAAATCATTTTATTAAAAGATAGAGCAAATACAAAGAAGTTGTATGAAAACCCTAACTTGGAGAACAAAACAACTTTCTCTCTCCTAAAATTCTTATCTCAGCTCTCAAAAAGATCTCTGTCTTTACAATGGCTTTTAGCCTCTTTTATAGGGAGGTTACATAGTGGATGACAGCTAATAAAACCCTTATTTTCGGATCTGGGAGGGCGTCACTATCACCCTGCTTCTTATTTGCCACCCTGATAATTTAACTACCGCGTTGATCTTCACATTTTTGGTGTGACTTGTTGACGTCATCTCATTTGTCAGAATAAATGCAATGTACGCGTCATTTTCGCCTGTTACCAAATATATTATTTCGCGCTACTAATGGTTGTGCGGTATTTTGCCCCCACAGACAAAACTAGCCATTCCAACCCCTTGAACACGGGATGTATGTGAGAATATTGAGAACCAACATTCAAACAAAGAGAGGAAAGTATCTCTTCGTTAATCTCATTTTCAAATAATTGAAGGATCAAAAGTGAAATAACAACTGCAGTGTTATCTTTGTGCCGCCTTAGGCACGTACTGTATACCATGGAATGAATTGTAACCACTCTCAGAAGCATACAAAAACAGGACTAGGATTCTGCTTTACAAATTACGAAAGACTCTGCTATACACTTTATAAATCATAAATGTACGCACATTTTATAATTTCACTCTTTGTAGACTTCTGCATTATGTTCTAAGGTGTTTAATGTTAATCGTTTAACAATAGCACTGCTCATCTTCAAACAACCATATACCAACAAATATCAATAAATTCTTCCGGAAAGTACACTGACCATGTCATTTTGCACACTGCTCGGGCAAAAGGGACGGCATGAAATATACCACGCCCAACAAATTGTTCAAAAATATGTTATTAAGTATCAAAAAGAGACAATTTGGTGCACAAAGTTTCAAATACCAAAGAACAGTTATCTTTCGTACTTGAGCAAAAAATCAAGAAAAAAGGACAAATTTCATTCATTTTTTCTAGTGGAAGTACTAATTTTATTGAACAAGAATGGTACGCACGTGCATATGCACGTGCTTCAATCAACGGCTAAAAAATAATCTATAAGCTAGAGTACATTAGTTAAATCACACGTTAATGTACAGGATCGCACAAACATCGGCCACGCATGTTCAACAGGTGGAAGATATAATTGGTCATTTTTGTCAAATAATGACATCTTCAGTCTTCTCCTCCCTCCACGGTTACTGCTGATTTTCCCCTTCTCCCAAATTCTTCTCTATTGGTAAAATTTTTGGTAAAAGTTTAGTTTATATATTTTGTTATCTCCTTGTTTGATGGTGATTAAAGAAATGAATAGAAGGTTTGTCCATTCAACTCTAAGTTTGCAGTGAAGATTAATTTCAATTTATTTTTTTATTTTTATTTTTTATTTTATTTTTTTTGCTATTGTAATTCATAGAATTCTAACAAATTGATGGGATCTCCTGAGAGATGATAACTGTTAGGCTATGATTTACATTAGCTTTAATTTTTCAATTTTTTTTTTCTTTGAATTATGATTTTAACCATGGATAACATGGTTGTAAATTTTATTGCAATCACATACTTTATTCTCTCTGTGTATCTAATTAGTCTGTTTTATATCTGATCTAACAGACTTTATTTTGATCTTGTTTTTCGGGGTAAGAAATTGTTTGATTCTGATTATTTTTTTAGTAAACTTATGCAAGTCTGTTTGATTCTTATCAAACAATCTTCGGTTGTGATGGTTAAAATTTTGTCAAGGGGATTTCAGTTCTCTTAAATTACTTTTGTAGCCCCATTTATTCAATGGTGAAATTGCTATGTTTATTTTGATTTTCTGTTTTTTAAGCATCTGATTTTTGACGGCTAATCTCATTAGATCCAAGTTTTCGACGGTTGTGATTATGTTTCTGGGTAGTAAATCGAACTTGAAAATTCTGTTTTATTGAATTACGTTTATACCCCCATTTATTTAGGTAAGGGTTGAATGAGAAAATAAAATCAGGGAAAAATAGGAAGTTCGAAATTTACAACTTCAGTTACTGTTTATCTACAGTGGCTAAGGGGTGTTGGCTTTATATAATAGAATAAATTAAGAGTAGCTACTGTGGAAGTAATATCCTAGTATGATGTAGTAATATCTTGGTGTAATTTTTCTTGTCTTTTTTTCTTGGTGTAAAATTTGAATTGGCTACATTTGTCAAAGAGCAGTGCTGTCCCGTGCAGCTGCGCGGGACAGCTTAATAAGCAAGCAGGTTCTTATCCGTAGGATCTTGTTCACCACCATTAGATCACACCCATTTTATTTTATATTAGAAAATTACAGATTTTCATTTCATTTCTTGCGATTGTACCAATTTTAACAATCAGGTGAACGGTGGTTGGTCTACAAAAAATTAGGACCATAAACTGCATTTCCCAAATAACATTCTTCATGTACTTCAACAGAAATCATTAATACTTGACACAACACAATTTTTTTTCAGTTTATACATCCCACTAACACCTCAATCTCTGTTCTTCTGGCCATTGCCATTAATCTCCTCTTCTGCATATCATCTTCATTTTCAATTTCTCAAGACTACCCAGTATCACATAAAAGAAAAGAAGCCGAAGAGCATCACGTTCACGTATATTAGAGAAGACGAAGAAACAAACCCGATTTTTCCGAAAATCCCACTAACTGAATTATACAAAATTAGATGTTACCTTAACCTTTTTTTTTCTTGCATGATTAACCTGATTTATCCTCTAGACCAGATTACCCACTGAAATTTTCCCAATTAAGAACCAACAAGCCATAGATAATTCATAAATGAAATCACATTTCTAATCAAAGAGAATATTCATCTCATCTGATCTCATCATCATCTTTAGTTTGAAATCTAGGTGTAATTGGTGAGCTTGAATCATCATCATAATCTTCGATCGCGTTGAGTCTGTCCATTATTTTTGGGTATTGGGTTTCTCTCAGAAAAATTTCCCCCCGAAGGATCTCTCTCATAAGTTGTGTTAATGGTTTCTGTTCAAGGTAGAATAGATGTCATATTGGTTTTTGGATGGTACTTTTATTTTGTTAAATAAGATAAGGACCTGTTTCTAATATTGAAACTTCGCCAGCTGTAATTTTCTAATATGAAATAAAATGGATGTGATCTAACGGTGGTGAACGAGATCCTACGGATAAGAACCTGTTTGCTTATTAAGCTGTCCCGCGCAGGACAATGTAAAGTTATAAATGACTGCAATCTGATTACTGTCAACTTTATTGAGGGGATCTAATTTTTTATATCTACATACCAATGCCAAAATTTGGATTTTCTCTCTCTACGGTCAATTTTGGCCGTCGCCCCTTTGACTTTGTCAAGGTGTTATTTCTTCTGTCAATAGAAGGTTTTTCTCTCCATTCAATGCTGATTTATCTATCACTGAGTGTATTTTTGTGAGTTTTTTCCGTTGCTTTTGCTTCTTCTTTCTACCTCTTGGGTGTTTAGGGTTTTGTTCCAAGTTTCTTTTTTCTCATTTTGGGTTTCTCCTTTAGTTACTGTTAATGGCTTCAAACTCTGTAAACAATACTAGTGAAGAACCACAAACTCATGTGTTTGAGGATGATGACGAGATTGAGGTACTTGGTTCTGAGCATAATAAAAGCATCATCTTTAAATTTATCTCTGGAAGAAAATATAATCTATCCATAATAAATGAGGTGGTCATTTAGGTATGGAGACCATCAGGTTCGTTAAATATTACAGATCTGGGGAGTGGTATCTATAACGTTAAATTTCAGTTCATCTGTGATATGGAAGCAGTGTTATAAGGAACACCTTGGTCTGTCAAAGACGATCTCATGATATTGGAAAGAGCTCAAGAAGAATTCTTATTGGAAGATTATGATTTCAAGTTCGTTTATTTCTGGATGCACTTCTACGGGCTACCACTGAGTATGGTGAACGAAAACAAGGTTTTCAACATTGCAAAAATCATTGGAACACCAAATCCAATTGATTCTCAATTAGCTGCGAAATGGGGAAAATATGCCAAAGTAAGGGTAAAGATTGATATTACTCGTCCTCTACCAAAGGATATGGAGATTACTTTAAAATCAAAAAAGAAGATTACAATCCAGTTTAGATATGAAAAACTCCCTTGATTATGTTACTACTATGGCTTCTTTGGGCATCTAATAAAACAATTCCCTCATCTGTCAGCAAAGCTTGAGGAAAACAAAAATCTAAGTGCAGAAGAGATAGCTATGAAGATGCAGGACAAAGCAATGACACGATATTCGGAGGAAATCAGGGCTTATCACAAATCTATTAAACCTGGTGTTTACAATCCAAATCAGAGTAAGATCCTGGATAGGAAGACGATAACCAATACTCAGGAATCGTTGATTGACAGGGGTAAATCTAACGATGCTAAAGATGACACGCGACATCTCCATATTAATTTAGCTGCACTAAGAATGGAAGAATCAAACGGTCAGTATGGGAAAGATCAAAAGAAGTCTGGGAAAGTTTATCCTAATAGACTAATGCAGCAAAAAGAAGACCCCAAAGGCACTATCAAGGGTTCGGAAATACATCCAACGGCTTCTCCAGTGGATACCATGCAAAACAGCTGTCAAGGGAAGGAGAAGGGAAGTACAACAAGTGGTGCAGGAGACACCCCATCAGAAGTATGCTCTACAGCTCACGAAAAGCAAGTCGACAAGATAAATGAAGTTGTTAAAGTGACAACGGGTAATTGCAAGACGACAGCGGATCCAAGGAAACAACCTGATAATGATGAGTCACTAAATAGACAAAGAGTATGACAGAAGCTGTCTACACAACATACAAATCCAAATGCCATGTCAAGTAAAATTTCTCTACCCTCTGGTCCGTATCTATTCAGGAAAACCCGCAGATCCGAATCCATCTGGATAAAACAATATCGGAGTGTCATAAAACCAATAACCCACAAAGTGATATCTCAAATTTCCCAGAGGCCCTTGAATTAAAAGGAAACCAAATCCCTAATTTATCCCAATCCATTACGATCTCTCAATCTGATGTAGCCGAAGAAGATGATATTTCCTCTTCCAACTCGTTAACAGGCACATCCAATATCAAGAAGCAAAAGAGCTGGATAAGATCTGCAAGGAAGAGTACTACATCAAATACTGCAGATAACATCAAAGAAGACTGTTTCAGTGGATCGAAGAGAACCTCCTTCCTAATGGACATCGATATCCCTACCAAAAAGATTAATATCTCTCAATACCCTCAAATGGGTGTGGTGGCTTCCCAAAATCAGCCACAAAAGCGATGTTAATGTTCGCCTGGAACTGTCGAGGATCGAGAAACATCTCGACAGTCCGTAATTTGAAGGCGTTTCTCAGGGCTTGCAACCCTAATATTGCTTTCTTATCAGAGAAATTAATCGGTGAGTCAAATGCTTCCAATTTTTATTCTACTCTGGGGTTTGATAATTTCAAGTATATTGCTATTGTGGGAAGAAGTGGAGGTAATGTTGTTCTTTGGAATGATAATATTGATTTAGAAGTGCTAAGTGCAAATAAGAATGTAATCCACTGCCGTATTCGTCAAATTATGGGAAATAACTGGGATTTTCTATGTGTGTATGGACCTCCAGAGCAACATTTAAGAAATAAATTTTGGTTAAATTTATCTCAATATGCGGCTCAGATTTCAAATCCATGGTGTATTATGGGTGATCTTAATGCAATCCAATCCATGGAAGAAAAGGTGGGTGGGAACCAAACTAGAAATGTTGTTAATGGTGAATTTAATTTTTTTATCCAAGACAGAGGCTTAATTGATATGGGGTTCACAGGTCTAGCATTTACTTGGTCTAATAGTGCTATTGTTGAGAAGCCTATATTTGAAAGACTTGATAGGGCTATGTGCACTCCAGAGTGGTTCTTAATGTTTCAAAATAATGGGGTACTCCATTTTCCTATAGTGAGTAGTGACCATACGCCTATCCTAGTTAATACACACAGAACCAACAAAAGAAGAAGGAAGCATTCAAATAAATTTGAATATTTTTGGGTGGAACATCCAGCTTTCCTCGATGTAGTGCAAACATCTTGGAATTCAGGAAATGGTAACATCATGAATAAAATAAGCACTTTGGGAGAGGATTTAAATAAGTGGAGCAAGAAGGATTTTGGAAATATCTTTAGAGCCATCGAAGAGACCAAGGATCAGTTATCCAAGACGCAGATGGAGGCTCACATTAGAGATACTAGAGCTGAAGAAAATGAGTTATGCAAGAAGATAGATATGTTGAATATCCAACAACAGAGATACTATGAACAAATGAGTAAAGTCAATTGGGTTCCCAATATAGATAAGAATACCCAGGTCTTCCATCTCTCTGTGCTTCAAAGAAAAAAGAAAAACCAAATTTCATCCCTCCAATTACCTAGTGGAGATTGGGTTACTGATGCAGATGGGATTATAAACTACTTGGTCAATCATTTCACTGATCTATTTCAAAGAGACCCAAATGAAGACAAGTATGATATTATTTTTCAAGCTCCTACCCAAATTGATATGGACAACAACTCTAGTATCGCTTCGGTTCCTTCTGTCGAGGAAATTTTGTCCACTATTAAGAGAATGAAAAGGCTCAAATCTCCGGGCTCAGACGGCATGCCAGCGCTCTTCTATAAAAAGTGTTGGGACTTTGTGGGAGAAGATGTCATTAAAACGATCCAGGAATACTTCATCACTGGGAACCTTCTTGAAGGATTAAACCATACCAACATTGTGCTCACTCCTAAGGTAAAAAACCCTTCTACTCCGTCTGAGTTTCGACCCATAGCTTTAACCAATATTCTTTACAAGGTCATAACAAAAATTCTAGCTCATAGATTGAAAAGTCACTTGGATAAACTTATAGATAAATCCCAGTCTGCTTTCATCCAAGGTAGACTTATTATTGACAACATCCTGACCGCCAAGGAGATCCTCCATTCCATGGCAAACTCAAACTCACTTTTAGGGGCTTTTGCTCTAAAAATTGACATTAGCAAATCCTACGACAAAGTGAGTTGGAGGTTTCTAAGTCACTGCCTCAAGTCCTTTGGCATCATAGGAAAAACCCATGACCTTATTATGAAATGTATAACCACTGCGTCCTTCTCTATAGTTGTAAATGGTCAAGCTGAAGGGTATTTCGTTAGTAGCAGAGGGTTACGTCAAGGGTTCCCCTTCTCTCCCTATTTATTCATCTTATGCTCCCAAGGTCTGTTTTGGCTTATGCGAACTATGGAGCAAAATGGTCTTTATAATGGTTATAAAATATGTAAATATGCTCCAGTTGTCTCACATATTATGTTCGCTGATGACCTCTTACTTTTCGGAACCATGGAGAACAAGATAGTAAATACAAGACAGTAAATACATTAATGGATATTCTATCAATTAGAGCCGATCGCCTCAAACAACAACGACTATATCTCCATCCTACCTATATAAATTTCCTCCCATCCACCAATAAACACACACAACATCTATCTATTTTCTATTTTCACAAAAATTCATCAAATTTCTTCAATATATTATCTCTGTTTTCAGTTGTTTCAATCAAGATTTATTTTTTCTTTATGGATCCTAATTTGGAAAATGCGGAAACGCACTTAAATGTGCTAATCTTTCTCCGACAACAACAAGTGTGGATGCAACAGTCCAGTCAAAATGGATGATGATTCATATAATGGGAGAACGAACACCAAAATCATGATACAATTACATACGAGGAAAGTAATGAGATCTCCATAATCAAGACAGTATTGACAAGAAGATATATATATATATATGTGGATATTTCGAGAGGAATTACATCAACAAATTATGATTTTCTACGTCGTTTTCACATGTCGCGTCACTTAGTTATTAGGCTTATTGGAGAGCTTTGTCGGGTAAACCCTAAATTCAACTATCAAGTTGATGCACGAAATGTACGAGGACATAGTCTTAAACAAAATGTTATTGCATCCTTCAGGATTCTAGGTTATGTATGCCGATGGTTACCTGTAATGAGTACATTCATATGCCAAAAACAACAGCATACAAAAATCTCAGTATGTTTTATGAAACTGTAGTCAAACAATTTTGGTCCACGTTTTTTTACGACAACCAATGCAAGATGATATCGACCGACTACTAGTTGAAATTGAGAAGATAGGCTACCCTGGACTGCTAGGTAGCCTTGATTGCATACATTGAGTGTGGCATGGGTGTCCTTATGCTTGGTTGCCAGTATAAGGGTCACTGCTCAAAACCAACTGTTCTGGAAGCGACAGCTTCTTATGATTGTTGGATATGACATGCTTTTTTTTTTTTTGAACTCCCGGTTGGAACAACGACATTAATATTTTGCATAAATCGCCTTTTTTTTAAGAACTAAAGTATGGAAATGCTCCAGTTGAAAATTCCACTGACAACGACAATAACTATAACATGGGATATTTTCTAGTAGACAGAATTTATCCAGCATAGTAAACTTTAGTTCAAGCTTACGCTCAGATGCCCGAACACGAGAAGAACAGCGATAAAAGGTTTTTTAACCAAAAGCAAATGGGATGTAGAAAGGATGTCAAACGAGCATTTGGAATTTTGAAGAGGAAGTTCTATATCAATTGTGGACCATCATTCGGTAAACCGATAAAAATGGATAAGGTTATGCTTACCCGCATCATTTTTTCCATAATATATATGGTAATCGAGGAAATCCGAAATGGTGCCAGTTAGAAAAGTTAGGAAAATTAATATTTGATAAAAAAAATTCAACCCTTTCACGGTGTTCCCGCAAGAGGGTATAATATGGTAGAAAACAGAATCTAAAACGGAGGTTCATATTTAAGACTGTATAATTGATCTGAATTCGTAAGAATAAATCTTCACAAGTTTGTTTTGTGTAATTTGGATTGTGTAATTTGAATTAAACAAACTTTGTAATTGAAACTAAACATTACATTGAATTTTAAAAGTAAAGGATTAGATTGAATTCTAAACTAACTATTACATCAATAATTTAAAACCAAAACTAAACAAGTGTACTGGCAGTTTCATTCTCATCTAAGTCCTCTTTGTCGGAATTAATGTCAACTGCTATTGGGCGCTGTCATGCCTTTTGTGCTTGAATTTTATCAAATTTGTCTTACGCTCGTAGTTGTGCAACATTCATTCTTGACGTGTCCATTCCAAGGATTCCTCTCATGCGCACGTTAAAAGAAAATTGTTCAACCGCCTGACGATATTTCTTATTTCTTAAACAATTTTCTTACGCTCCTATTTAAACAATATTGGTTTCTTCTTGTTTTTTGAAAAATTCATGAAGGTTGTATTCTAAAGTTGATGATTGTGCAACATCTTGAGTTTCATTTATGTTTCTTTTAACACTTTTGACACCCGGTCCATCATATCTTTCTCCATTCCATTAACATTAAGATAAGAATTACCATGTGGGAATCCGCCAGTGTTGGATTGAGGGTTTGAGTTCGTTTCTGATGAAGAATAGAGAGACCCTTGAGAAGTATTTATAGTCTTGTAAGGTGACTCCTTTGGTATATGATATCCATTCAAAATATTAGGGTTATATCGGTTCAGCTTTCCGAGGATGTGGAAACAGGCTGCGTGCTTAAAACTCGAAGGGTATTTTCTTTGTCATTCCTCTCGAGTTTTCCGTTGTTGCAGTTAAAATATTTATAAATTATTACAACAAACATAACATGTTTCAAAGATCAAGTAAACTATTTAAAATGCGACTTACCACATCGAATTCTTTATCACCGCTCATTAATTTATGATTCATTTGCATCATCAAATCTACCCATAGGTTCATGTCTTTGCCGGTTGTATTAAAACGACATTACAACCCAATAGTATCATGTTTTTGAATATCTCATTTTCCTTACTAAAAGGCATATGAATATTCCCCTAAAAAGTATAATGTTGTTGTTAAGCACCATTGATAGAATCTGCAAATAGCACAAGTGTTACATAAGCTCTGCAAATAGCCTTACCTTCATCAAGACTGTACTTTGGACAACTAACTTTTGTTGATGAAACATTTTTCGTTGGAGTGTTTTGTGTTTGTGATGAAGCGGTAATTTTTTTGGAAATTTTTTTTTCAGGTTTTGAGATTAAGAGTTTCGGAGTTAAAGTTTTAGTTGATGTGAAAATTAAAAGAAATTTTTGATGAAGAAGGTGTGATTTTAGAACATAAAATGGTTAAATTTATAGGGAATGGGATTAAGGCTGTTGGATGAAACTATCCATTACTGGCTCAGCGAAGGATGGTCGTCTCAACTTGAGGCGATGGTTGTCTCAACAAGAACCGAGCCTCAACCTTCCCTAGCCTGGGCATCTCAATTTGATTCGCTTTTTACAAGTTGAGCAGGTTGGATCAACTTAAGACGGGATGGGCAAACTCTCATTTGAAAGTTTGCATATCCATTTTGCGTATTTGCCTATTCCATTGTGGGGAGGGAATAGAAAAATTAGCGCATTTACCCACCCACTGGAGTTGCTCTAATTATCATAATTTTCTTGGCATACAAGGAGGCTACGCTAGCTTTTGAAAAAGTAAGGTAGCCTTTAGTAGATTTTTCAGCCCAATTCTAGAACTTTTGATTTTCACACTTCCTACCGTGATTTTTTTATCTCGGATTCGGGCGATTAAATATGTTATGATCAAGTCACCCGCGAAATATTATTTTACTTTCGCAAGACTGTTAAAAGTTTTACATATAAATTTAATAAATTTGGTCGTTAGATGTACAAAATTGGAGTTATGTCATTTTGTCCAATTTTGTGCAAAAGGGAGGGCATGCTCAAACGTACGACACCCAAAAAATCTTTCGAAAACATGGTATCAAGTAGCTCAAAACCAACTGCGGAAAATGAATATCTGAATGAATAAAGTAGTTGCTCTGAATAACACCCATAAATCGTAACCATCAATAAAAAAAACACCACCAAGAAATAGGATACTGATTACGTACCGGCTTCTTTTGATAAATGAATATAAACCTTGGTTTCTTATTTACATCAGAAAACGAAAGTTTCAAACATCGAAAAACAACGAATTTGACACTTGAGCTAAAACTACTCCCTTCGGGGTTTTTTTTATCTGTCCTCTATTCTATTTTGGTCTGTCATTTTTTTATCTGTCCCCTTCTGTTTATAGACATATTTTCTCATTAAACTATCACATTACCCTTAATTTTTTATAATTATAAAATCATTTTTAATATATACCCAATCTAAAATCTTAGAAAGTATCACTATATATAAAGAAACAAATCTATTTAACATTTTTTCTATATTAATCTTCATCTTTTTTAAATAAAAATACTTATGGCTAGAAAAAATAAGATTGACAATATAGCCAAAATTAGTGGGAAGATATTTGATTTTATCCTCTTTTACAAAATTCCAAAAACAATAAATCTACCCGATATATGTTTTTTTAACATATTACACATTTAGTTTTAATTTTAGTAATAATCTAGCATTTAGTCAAGGTAATTATGACATTTCCTCCGGTCTCCTTAATATTTTGAGTTAATAAAAGCAAACAGGTAAAAAAAGACGGAGGGAGTAAAAAGAAACAATTTAATTCATTTCTTTTTAGGTTTGTATCAGGGTGTAGCATCAGGAAGGACTCTGGCTCAGGATAAGCCTAGTGGTACAAATTATTGAAGTAAATGTAGCTATTGCGAACTATGGAAGTAATACTCTAACATATCGCAGTAATATACCTTGGTGTAAAATTTTGAGTGTTATTTTTCAATTATTTGAAAGCCTTTCTGGAGATGCTGGGAGACAAATAGTAATGATAATGTAGAAAAACTTGTATTATTAAGATATGATGACTTATGTGGGATCAAGAAGCTCTACGAGTACCGTTGGTGGGAAACTAGATAATTGCAGTGTTATTAGTTTTCGATTTGATTTGATTGACTAACGGTTGTTAAAACTTTGATTGCACCTAGTTTGTTAATTCTGGAGAATCTTCTCTTCTGATATTAGATTCACCAGACTAGATTAAAGTATCGACGGGATCTTTAGAACTGTTGTTAGATATAAAGACATTTTGTGATAATCCATTGTTAACAGACTCTGTTCTGTGTGTGATTGATCACAAGAGATTAAAGTGGTGTTTTGCAGGTATTTGAAGGCAATAGAAGATTTGAAGACGAAGAAAATTTCTTATTAGTTTTCGTATCTTGTGGATTTAGTGCACAAACCTTGATCGGCTGAGATCCAACTAGAATCAATTTATCCTTGATAGATCTGATTGATTAGTTGTGTGAGATCGGCATCACTTTATAGTTTTCTCTTTGAGATCTATATCGATTGATTGCAAATCTAGACTTGACTATTTCTGTAGTTATTGGATAAATTTATCTAACCATACAAAGGAGTTTATTAGATTAAACATAAGAGCCTTTGTCAACAACTCATCACAATCTTTTAGCAAGATTGATTAGAGTAGTTACCAAACAGATTGTTCCTTTGTTGTTTGGAATACGATCCAAAGGACTTTCTATTCACGTGCGTGACTCTAGAATTCGAAGGCGCAGAGATACTGAGGGAACTAAGTAGCTAGGGGTAGTCTGCTTGGTCTCAACTATACGAAGTTGGTATTAGATTTTGCATAGCGGCTTAATTCTGAGAGTATTCAAAACTGGACTAAGCCCGGAGTTTTTCTGCATTTGCAGTTTCCTCGTTAACAAAATCTTGTTGTGCCATTTACTTTACTTTTCCGCATTATAATTAAAGTATATTGCACTTGTACGTTAATTCCTAATCACTTGATATTGATCCTATAGTAAATCGGTTCTGGACCGTAACTATTATCAAGTGAATATCAAGTTGTCGTACTGTCTCGACTTTGTCCATAGTCGATCACACTTGGTATCGGACTTATAGGTTGATATAAAAAGATTGTGGTGTATTTGGGTACCCTCGTCTTTTCATTTTCCTTTAAGTCTTGACGTATCTTTTGTTAGAATTCATAATGATCCCATAGTTTTCGTACCTTTTCAAATTTTTATTGACAAAAAGGGATATAACTAATTAGTAGTTTCGCACTACATACATATGGTTTACGGATCATTATGTAAGGGGGTGAATCAACATCCATATGTTTCACCTATTATGCAAAAGATGTAAGTATTGACTAAGGGGAGAAACATATCACCGTGGTATTACTTCGAAGTTATGATACAATTGAACTTTGGAGAAGATAATAATACTATGTTTATGTATAGCAATGATTGAATATATTTATTTTCAAAGTTTTTATCGCTACGGATCTTCAAAAACAACGATGCTGAGTTGAACACGTTCAGAATCATTGCAACTTGAAGTAACGAAGAATTCAAGGAGTTAGAGAACCAAGGAAATCAAGCAAGATGGATTCCATATTTTATAAGCTTTATTTTTTAATCCATATATATTGATAGTTTGTCATTAAAATTAGGGTTGTCAATGGGTACCCATTAACCAGAACCGGTAGATTCGGGTCCGCTTTTGGATCTTAAAGTTGGACTCATTAACAACTTAAGACCCAACATGTAATTACCCGATTGGACCCGAATGTTAACGGGTCCAAACGGGTAATACCCGTCGAGTACCCACGGGTGTAGGGTACCCGATTATTCATCCTTTTATTCATCTGTTTAGTAAAATTATACGTATTTTGCTAGTATTTGGCTTTGATTATTTTTTCCATTTTTCATTTCTTCTTATATTTAATCTTTATTTACTACATTAATAAATAAATAATGATAATTTTTTATAAAAATAATTTTGATTCAAGCAAAAAAGTGAAAGAAATTAAGTTTTTAAGATTTTCTTTATAGTTTTATTAATACCCAACGGGTACCCAGGACCGATGGGTATCCGGGATTTTAAACGGGTCCGGTTTTGGGTCCACAAATTTGGTAACCGGAGCCGACTTTTATAAGTAGGGTCCGTTCGAATGGTACCAAGGAGGACGCGAACCATTGACAGCCCTAACTAAAATTTACAAAGGGGGTGATTGTTAGAGCATTGCTCGATCGAACTTACAAGTGTTTTTATCTCAAGTTTGTTGTCAAATTTAGTTGATCAAAACTATATATTGATTTCTAGCCTATATTTAGTCAAGTCTCGGATTAGGATTGAAGTGTGTAGTTGAGTACCAGCCATCACTGCATTCTACCGTTTGAAGTCTAAGATCAACCGAAGCTTTTAGAAAACTCCATCAACAAAAAGGTAAGTGAAGATTGAACCACCTGTTTCAAAAGTTTTCACCTTTCTATCTATGAGACTTTGTCGCATGACTAAATTATACATTACATGCATGCATAATAGAAATTTCGATTCAAGTTTATCTTGCTAATCATTCTCCAAATATTTTTATTAAGCTTAAGAACATTTGTTCATACTTGATGAATTTGGTTTAGAATAATTTATTGTTTATAACCTAAATTATGATTCAATATTTAATCATTTGAAAATAGCCTTGAACAGTACTGATTTGTATCATTGATGTAATTCGGGAATGTTTCAAATTTATTATTAGAGATATATAGAACTACTGTAAATCTGGATAAAAGATAGTATGCATACCAGTTCACATCCTGGCACAAAAGTTATAAGTCTGGAGCCGCAGCACACGTACCGGCGTAGCTATAGTTTGGCAACGACTTTCAGTACGCATACCCGGTATGCACTCCTTAAAAAGTATGTTGACTCTAGAACTAGGATGGTGCGCATACCTAGTATGCAAACCGGAAAAGATCTATTGACTCCTGAACCAGGATGGTACGCATACCCAGTACGCAAACCGAAAAACACATGTTAACTCCTGAACCCGTTTTTGTCTTAAGGGTATAAAAATTCGGTACACGTACTATGACAAAAATGCTCACGAACAGAAATACAATACATATACTTACAAAATCGAATATTTTCAGATGCATCGGAATTATTTCTATGAGATAATCGGCAATTGAACAACTCTCTAAAAACACAATCTAGACATATTTGATCACATTATAACCTATGGTAGTGAGTCAAATTAAAGTCTTAAAGTGTTATATGAAAATGGTTAAGCTAGCTTATCATTCGTTCGTCTGGCTAGTTTCGGCTAACCTTTCATGAACAAGTCATGATACACAGTTCGGTTACGGTTCATCCTAACCATAGTGTATATTCTATTATGTTAATCTAAAACAAGTTTTTCATCTAACAATGACTATTGATTGCTTGATTACAAAGCTACCTTAGCTTAAATCCAAAGCAACCTTAATCTTGGAAGTATATATAAGGAGAACCTCAAACAAATCGTATCTTTGAATCCCTGACACTATTTTTATGTGTCCTAATTGAAAACTTGAGTCGTCCTCTCCATTAAACATTTTTAGGTTTAGCGTCTAAAAAGACTTCACCTAGGGATCTGTGAAGCCAGGTGCAACTATTGTTATCTTGATAGTTCGGGTATCTTGATCTTGCTACTGATTTTTGTGTATCACTCCGATTAGGAGAGATATATAGAAATCACAAAGTTTCTACGCCTCAGACTTTGTGATTCCACAAGTATATTCCTCAATAACGATTCTTTGTTGAAATCGGAGTAGGAATTACTTGTGAGGTGAATAATAGTCTAGACTTCTCTTAGGGAGTCGTAAGTACCAGATTTTGATGTTTGCTAGATTTTGTCTATTGCAATCGATTTTCTATTTCACCTTGATTTTTGATCAGAACGGAAATCACATATAGGCTTATCTGTAGGAGGCAGATTGGTTTAAAGTCTTCAATTAAGTTGAAGTAACTCTTAGACTGTAAAGGACGTCAACTAAGGGATTCAACTGCGCAGAGTCTTGCGAGATTCAAGAGGCTTAAGGAGCGTGACTATAACTGAATCACTATGACGGTAGATTCGGTCTCAACTACATTCCAGTCTGAAGTTATTTGTAGTAGGATAATGTTTGTAGCGGCTTAATACAGTTTGGTGTTCAAGTTTGGACTAGGTCCCACAGGGTTTTATGCATTTGTGGTTTCCTCGCTAACAAAATTTCTGGTGTTTGTGTTATTTCTTTTTCCGCATTATATTGTTTATCTCTATAACTGAAATATCACAGGTTGTACGAAAATCAATCAAAGTATAAACGTCCATCGTAATTATTCGACACGACTTGATTGATCTTTGGAATCGTCCAAGAAATCTCAATGTATAATCAGGTACACGAACTTGTCTCCGGATACATATTGATTGTGAGAGAAAGAGATATAAGCTCTTCATATAATTCCTGATTGAGATCCATTAAGTTGTAACTCTCGGAATTGTATTTGAGTTTAGTCCATACATGTTACCTAAGGAAAAATTGGTTGTATATATTGATACCCCCGCATTTTCAATTGGTATCATAGCATGCAAACATGGAAAACCTAATAAGTTTGTATTTGTAAAAGATTAAACCTGTAACCAATGAGTCAAAGTATGGTTTTCAATTTACCAAGGAAAGACTCATTGTACGTACTTCCCAGAATAAAAAAATAGCACGAGGAAGGAGGTTTCCTTATTCGGTAATACATCTCTTCTGAGTAACAGAGTAGTTTATCAAACCTTCTGAGAAGAAAATTGCACAACAGGTTCGTTAACTGTCATGATAAACCTGTAGTAAAAACTGTTTGTACAGTCAAGGACTGAGCTGACCACGAAACGTGCTCTCAATCATTTTTTCATGACAGAGTTAACCTTCTTTGAGAACTACTTCAATCAAAAGAGCAAAGCAATGTTTTTCTTGAAAAAAGACTTGATAAAAGTAATGAATTAGAAAAGCTCCTGAAGACAAAACTTAATGAATCAAGGGATGATCTAATAAAATGGATTACTAGATTATTTAGTGATTGAAGTTATATTTGCTACTGGTTCGACCAATTACATAGGATTTAAAAATGTTATGGAATGGTTCAATATACACCAAATATGACACCAAGTGTCTATAATAGATATCTTAGATCAAGTCTTGGGCGTCCATCTAAATGTTGTAAGTATGCATCCCAGTTCACATCCCTGCACAACAGTTATAAGTCCATAGCCGCAGTACACGTACCGGCGTAGCTATAGTTCGGCAATGACTTTCGGTACGCATACCCAGTATGCACTCCTTAAAAAGTATGTTGACTCATGATTTAGGATGGTACGTATACCTAGTATGCAAACCGGAAAAGATCTGTTGACTCCTGAACCAGGATGGTACGCATACCCAGTACGCAAACCGAAAAAGACATGTTGACTCCTAAACCCGTTTTTGTCTTAAGGGTATACAAATTAGGTACACGTACTATGACAAAAATGTTCACGAACAGGAATACAATACACATACTTACCCTGTCGAATATTTTCAGATGCATCAGAATTATTTCTATGAGATAATCGGCAATTGAACAACTCTCTAAAAACACAATCTAGACATATTTGATCACATTATAACCTATGGTGTGAGTCAAATTAAAGTCTTAAAGTGTTATATGAAAATGGTTAAGCTTATCGTTCGTTCATCTGGCTAGTTTCGGCTAACCTTTCATGAACAAGTCATGATACACGGTTCGGTTGCGGTTCATCCTAACCATAGTGTATATTCTATTATGATAATCTCAAATCAAGTTTTTCATCTTACAGTGATTATTGATTGCTTGATTACAAAGCTACCTTAGCTTAAATCCAAAGCAACCTTGATCTTGGAAGTATATATAAGGAGAACCTTAAACAACTCGGATCTTTGAATCCCTTACACTATTCTTGTGTGTCATAATTGAAAACTTGAGTCATCCTCTCCTTTAAACATTTTTAGGTTTACCGACTAAAAAGACTTCACCTAGGGATCCGTGAAGCCAGGTGCAACTATTGTTATCTTGATAGTTCGGGTATCCTGATCTTGCTACTGATTTTTGAGTCTTACTCCAATCAGGCGAGATATATTGAAACCAAAAAGTTTCTTCGTCTCAGACTTTGTGATTCCACAGGTATATTCCTTAAAAACGATTCTTTTTTGAAATCGGAGTAAGAATTACTTGTGAGGTGAATAATAGTATGGACTTCTCTTAGGGAGTCGTAAGTACCGGATTTTGAGATTTGCTAGACTTTGTGTATTGCAATCGATTTCCTATCTTACTTTCATCTTTGATCAGAACGGAAATCACATATTGGTTTATAGGTGGGAAGCAGATTGGTTTAAAGTCTTCAATTGAGTTGAAGCAACTCTTAGGATGTAAAGGACGTCATTTAAGGGAATCAAATACGAAGAGTCTTGCGAGATTCAAGAGGCGTAAGGAGCGCGACTGTAACTGAATCGATGTGACGGTAGATTCGGTTTCAACTACATTCCAAACCGAAGTTATTTGTAGTAGGCTATTGTACGTAGCGGCTTAATACAGTTTGGTGTTCAACTCTGGACTAGGTCCCGTGGTTTTTCTGAATTTTCGATTTCCTCGTTAACAAAATTTCTAGTGTCTATGTTATTTCTTTTTCTGCATTATATTGTTTATCTCTATAATTGAAATATCACAGGTTGTACGAAAATCAATCAAAGTAGATACATCCATCGTAATTGTTGGATACTATTTGATTGATATTGGGTATTGATTTTTGGAATCGTCCAAGAACTCTCACGATATAATCAGGTTCACAGACTTGTCTCCTGATATATATTGATTGTGAGAGAAAAAGATATAAGATCTTCATATAATTCATGATTGAGATTCATTAAGTTTTAACTCTCAGAATTGTATTTGAGTTTAGTCCATACAGTTTGCCTAAAAAAACGTTGGTGGTGTATTTTGGTACCCCCACATTTTCAACTTGTCTAAACGGAAGAGCCTTTGTCAAACTCAACGAATCTTTTTTAAAAGATTATTGGAGTGATTACCAAAGAGCTTTGTTCCTTTATTTTTGGAAGATGATCAAAAGGAGTTGAGTGCTTAAGACTTTACATTGGTAAAGCAACTCAAGATAGTAATTTTTGTCTTGGAATTCACATGCGTGACCAAACGGTCGTAGACGCAGGGATACTGAGGGAACTAAGTAACTAGGGGTAGATTACTTGGTCTCAACTATACGAAGTTGTCTTTGTACTTTGTGTAGCGGATTAATTCTGAGAGTATTCAAAACTGGACTAGGTTCCTGGGTTTTTCCGCATTTGCGTTTCCTCATTAACAAATCTAATTGTGTCATTTACTTTTACTTTCCGCAATTATACTTGTTTTATTATAATAAAAATTAAATACACTTGTACGCTAATCCTAATCATTTGACATTGATCCTATGGTCAATCGGTCTTGTACCGAAACTATTGTCAAGTGAATATCAAGTTTTTGTATTGTATCGAATTTTTCCATAGACGATCACACTTGGTATTGGACTTATAGGTTTAAACGAAAAACGTGGTGTATTTGCGTACCCTCGTCATTTCAAGAAATAATTTTAAGTTCCACGAAGTTATTTTTATTTACTTTAGACGAGATTTTCATGGGTTTCTTCATGAATTAGGGTTGATATTGATCTGTTAAGTTAATACAGGGTTGGTAGTTGAGTTATAATTGGAAACAAATAAGGTTTTTACGTAATCTCGAGAATACAGGGAGGTTAGTTTCTCGGGTATTTTTGTTTGGTTTATGTAAAGTACGTGGGAAATCAAAGAGAGAATATCTGTTGGAGATTTAATTATATCTTTAGAAACTTTGGACAACTTAGAAGCCACGTGAAGAATTTCCGTGATTGTCGGCGAGGGAAATAATCGTGATCTGCAAGGAAAATAATAATAAAAAAAAATCGGGGATTATTTTTGTGTTATTACGTGTGAAGAGGGAGATAATATCCTCCCATGATTCATATATCGAGTTTAGAAAGGTTTAAAAGATCAGAAAATACGTACAGAAGAGAAAAAGAAAAGAAATAATTACGTGACTTGCATGGAGGCAAAAAGAGGATTTATTTGGAAGAAATTCTCAATATTTTTGGACCTGTTATGTATTAATAGAAGGTTTTAGTATCACATAATGAAAACTGGGAGTTTAGGGACCGAACGGAGGTGATTGGAAAGCTATGGTTCGAATCAAGGGTGTTGCAGAGAAGCTCCCTGCTGGTGAATAAGGAGAAGGATTTGAAGAACACTAGAAGACCGAAGTCAGACGCAGAGAACTGTCATAGTTAAAACAGTTTTTATTTCTCTTGCAAAAAAAATTCGACAACTGATAACCTTCTTTCTCAGCTGTTTTATTGTAACAGTCGAACTGTAACGCCTATAAAGCTTTGCAGTTTAGCTGTTTTATTATTTTTGATCCCTTTTTACCTTTGTAAACACTTTTTGAGCAATAGAAAAATCTTTTGAGCGTGTTTTTGACATGTGGAGCTAAACCCCAACGCTGGGACAACGGAGGAAGCCTTATTTCATGCGTGTGCTAATTCTATTATTTCTTTTTATATCTTTTGCATTAATTTAATTTTTTTATGATTTTTATTAATTATTTGTGACTTTGTTTGATGGTGCGTGCTTAGTTCTAAATACTCTTGCTGCACCATGCTTACCTACAACTAATGTTTTTATAAAATCTACTTTTGGCAAAATTAGAGTCAATAATTTTTTATCATAAGAGCTATAATTGTCTAAGAATTGATATTTGAACCACATGAATATGAAGTCTGGAACGGTGGAATCCTGAGTCTCAGTCTCTCGTCATACTGCTATCACCTTTTGCATATTTTCTAGTTTAATTTAGAATTTTAATCTGAAATCAATCTTCACAAATCTGAGCGAATGATACTTTTTACCACTGTACAAATCACATCACAAAATGGGAATGAATTTGAAGTTAATATTTTCATGAAACACTCTTCTTACTAAGCTCTAGTTTGTTGCCAAAAGTGACAGTTGAAGATACCAAACCTCACAATCTACCGATTTTAATTTCGACCGTAAATTTTATGTATGAATATCACCGACTTTATCATGGTGAAAACAGATGTTGGTCGGTGAACCTAACAAGGATAACTTACTGGTGTACCTTTAATTCCTTTTACAAGAATGTTTGTAGTGTTGAAAGCTGAAACAAACACAAATTGTGGTGAACGAATAGAATTGCAAGTAGTTCTCTTATACAATTTCTATGTAGTTATTTAATTAAGCTGAAACAAACACAAAAAGAGAGCATCATCTCTAATATTTTTAATAAAAATGAAATTGTAAAATTGTTGTACAACATTGTTTAGTCTTAATATAATTTCGTTTTTCATCAAAAATAATAATTAAGTAAGCTTGTTGTCGTGTTAAAAATAATAAATAAATATGCATGGTGTCTACGTAATTCATGAAAGTGCACGCAAATATTTCAGCATCCATAGAGGTATTTCACTTGTAAGAATTATTCAATAGACGGTAATGCTAAGCCTGCGTTTTTTGTGCTTATTCAGGACTTGTTGCTGATGTTTTCACAACAAATATCCAACATTTTAGGCATATGTCTGAATCACTTGAGTATGGAATAGTTGATGTCAATATATATAGAGAAACGACTTATTCCCTTTTGTGGCATGAATTGTGCATACTCAATGTCAACCGATGGGTGATTGAGTGCCTCAATAAGATAATTGTACAACATGTCATTGCATAAATCAATCTTGGAAATTTTATTTTGTTAATGTGCTTCTTCATTTGTATTGTTGTCGATTTTGGAACTTTGGATCAGATCATCATTATGTGCAAGACAACATTAGAGGTTTTACTGTATGCAAAAACTATCAAAAACTTAGTAGATCCAATCTTCATTGGGTTTATTAGATATACAATAATCTAAAATATCTGGCGACTCTGGATTAACACACTTTGCAATCCATAATAGGCAGGCTTCTTGGTAAGAGATAACATGTCCGTGTCTTTTATCAGAAGAAAAAACATGTCTGTGCCATTATGACTTGGGTTATCCACTAGTAATAGGATAACATAAGTAATACGTATTCAATCTATGTAGTTAAAGTCCTTATCGACTGTCATCAATAATGAGACTTTCTCTTGTTAAATTTGTATCTTGAAAGATAAATTGCAAGTTTCGTACTTGTCAGAATTCAGAATCTCTTGATTTGGATACAACTAGATTGATTGTGGATATTGATTTGTGAGATCGTCCAAGATCAATTGTCCCAGTTTATGTTTTAGTATATGCTTAACGACTTATTTATTAATATGTTTAGCATTACTAGAACTCTCTCAAATACTTCTAAGACTTCATTGATCACTCAAACACTTATGTGTGTGCATCATGATTAAATTCTTAGGTGTTTAAGTGAACATCAAATTGCTTTAGTTATTTAGCATACTTGCCAAATCGAACAATCATTATATACGGTTCCATAACCGGTTCCTAGTGTATATTCTTCTATTGTATTTTCAAGACCTAAAGTGTTTGCTTGATTCTCAATTTATCTTAGCTTGAATTCTAAGCAACCCCTGGTCCTTGAAAATCTATAAATAAAGATGCTCTTCAACTGGGATATTTAATCCTTGACACTTTGTATCCTAGTTGATTCTAGAGTCTTTCTATATAGACCTAGGTTTCCTATAAGAAACATAATTAGGTCTACAACTAAAAGACTTCGCTTTGGAGATTCGTGAAGCCAGGTCTGACTATCTTCACTTTGATAGTTTGTGTATCTGGATCTTGCTTTTCTGTTATCGAGGTTTTCATAATCTCTTTCAGTCAAGATATATAGTAATCACAAAGTTTTCTTCGTCTCGTTCTTTGTGATTCCTCAAGATAGATATCTGAAAACTATTCTTAATTGATCTTTTGAAGATTATTCTTGAGAGGTGGTTAAGAATCTACGTTGCTCTTCAAAGTCTTAAGTTCTGGATTTGTGAGGTTTGCTAGCTTTGTCTAATGCATACAGATTTTCTCACCTTGATATTTGATCTAAATGGAAATCAAATAAGCTTATTTGTTAGAGGAAAATTGGTATCAAAAGTCTTCATTTAGGTTGAAGAAACTCTTAGGATGTAAAGGACGTCGGCTAAGGGAATCAATTGCGTAGAGCCTTACGAGGTTCAAGAGACATAAGTTGCGTGACTGTAACTGAATTGCTTAGAGGGTGGATTCGGTCTCAACTACATTCCATACCAAAGTATGATAGTAGGTTGGTATCTATAACGACTTAATACAGTTTGGTATTCAAATATGAACGAGGTCCTAGGTTTTTTCTGATATTACGGTTACCTCGTTAACAAAACTTCCGGTGTCTTGTGTTTTTCCATTTCCGCATTATATTGTTTATCTTTATAATTGGATTCACACATGTTTGTACGTATTCAATCTAAGTAGATACGTCTGCCTCATTGCAATAGATTACAAGACTAGTTTCTTGTATAATTCGTATCTTGAAAGATAGATTACAAGTTTAATTATTTGGCAGAATTTCGATTGAATTATTTGGATACAATTAGATTGATCTTGGATATTGATTTTTTAGATCTTCCAAGTACTCTGCTTGACAATCAGGTTCACGTACCTTGTGTCTGTATACATATTGATTTATTAGAGGTTAGATATATAACTCTATATATATATATTGTCAAGGATCATTCAGTTGGTCTACTTCCAATTGTATAAGTTTTGTCCATACAGGTTGCCGAACGCAAAAGTTGGGTTTGTACTTGGTACCCCCTGCATTTTCATATACAACTTTTAAAACCTTAATAAACAGAATCCTCACAACATAATTAATCTTGAATTTACATGTTGTAATTCATCCTTAGACAGAGATGGAGCCATAACATTAGAAAGGGGTTTCGTTAAAAAATCCAATTGAACGGGTTCTCCTGCTAGATCTGGTTCGAATTTTCTTCCTTGTTTTGTTTCGGAACGAAGAAGAAATATGCTGGGCTTTTCTGTGTTCGATTTGGGGAGAATAAGAAATAAAAGAGAAAAGTGATAGGTGGAGAAAAACAAAGTTTATATTTTACCCTTGATATGTTTTAAAACAAAGAAAAGTGGATAGAAGAAAAAAATAATGAAAGGTTTATTTAGCCTTTTCATTGTATTATGCGGGTAAGTGGATATTATAAGTTAATTTTGAGCTTCAACCATCACCTTACCCATTGAACGGCAGTTAACAATCATCAAATGACGGGTAGGATGAGGCTACAGGTGAAGCAACGACAGGTAGGGTAGAAATGGCGATAAGAGTGGGTATGTGTAGCCCTAATATGTGTTGGTCGGGCATCAAATAAGAAATTTGTGTTTGAATTATTATTGATGGGTATGTCAACACTAACTTCAATTGTTCCCTCCCTTCCCAATAAAGATATGTGCCACAGATATCACCTGTTCCAGGTAAATTGGGCCCTAGAAAGAGTTTCAAATAACGAGCCAATCCCAAGCCCGCTTCATCGTCCCAATTTATTTCTGAAACAAAAACCCCTCTTCTTTCTAAATCTAAAACCATGTTCCCCCCTCTGGGTCAGTTCTTCTCCCTGACCTAATAATCATGGTAGTGGTGATGGAGAAGAACGACGCATCAATCATCCGGTCTAGGTTTAACAAAATTGTGTTAAGTTGGGATTATTTAAGTTTCCTCCCAAACCCCAAAGTAAGAAATATATATTTTCTCTATCTTTTCCCCAAATTCGATTTGTTTCTCTTTCTCTTCTAAATTCTCATTGTTTTCTCTTCTCTATTTATATGATAAGAATAAGAAACAAGTTCGTAAGTCTCTTTCCTTAAACTCATATAACTAAACATAGTTTTTTAGGCATGAAATCAAACCCATGTTCACTACACAATCTAGTAACGAGTTACAAAGATTATGTTGATGTCGTAATCACGAAGTTCAAAAGAAAGCATTATACTTCGTAATAATATATATATCAATATAAAGCATTCATAACTATTGATATATTCTTCCTTGAAGATTTGATCATAATAAGATGATCAAGTCTCTAATACTATAGTTTCATGTATATAACTTCTCATGTTATGTTTTCAATCCGAAACGACTTGAAAGCTTTACGATATAGAAATGGAAACAAGTAAAGTAATTTATTACTAACCTCAAGAGGAAGAATGATGTCTTTGTTGATGTCGATACGTCTTAGGATTCTTCAAGTTTTCAGAGTAGTACTTATATGTCTCAACATTGGTTAAATTATGTTTGGAAGGCACATCTAAACATATATTTATGCCCAATACCACGGCTTGCAAATAGTTACATAAACTGAAAAGACGAGGGTACCCAAATATACCTCAATCTAAAACTTTTCCACCTATAAGTCCTTTCTCCGAAAGTGATTGTCTATGGACTGAGTCGAGACAATACAACTAATCGGTTCACACTTCATGTGATGGTCTATGGATACGAGATCGAGACAATACAACAACGAAGTATGATTACTTGATAATAGGTTCGGACTTAACCAAACATTATAGGATTTCTATCAAGTAATTAGGAATTAATGTTTGTGTATTTTACTTCTAATTATAATAAATAAATTATAATTGCAGAAATAGAAAAGTAAAAGACACAGCAAGATTTTGTTAACGAGGAAACCGCAAATGCAGAAAAACCCCGGGACCTTGTCCAAAATTGAATACTCTCAGAATTAAGCCGTTATACAAAATCTAAACCAACTTCGTATAGCTGAGACCAAGCAACTAAACCTATAGTTCACCTAGTTTCCTCAGTATCCCTACGCCTCAAACTTGTAATAATTCACGCACTTGGAACAATTCCTTTGGTTCGTATTCCAAACAGTAAAGGAACAACAAATCTGTTCGGTAACAACTCTTTTCAACCAACGTGATATGAGTTTGACAAAAGGCTCTTCCGTTTATCCCAATAAACTCCTTTTTCGGGTTTTTAGATCAATCTATTCAACAACTACCAAAGTAATTATTTAGACTATGGAATCAACAATAGGATCTTATCAAGATACTAAATACTGATGCCGATCTACACAACTAATCGATCCAATCTATCAAAAGATAAACCGATTATAGTTGGATCCCCAGCCG